>JAYDZG010000001.1:11977391-11990732 GCA_034509265.1 Microcambeva bendego | reverse complement strand
ATTTTTCCCATTCCTGTGGTCTAAATTGTGCCATCTAAAATGCCCAGAGACATTCAAGTATTATTAAAGCAAACAGAAGATGACCACAGTTTGAATTGTTAAAAGATCTAATATGCCTATATTATATAAGTGTAGCGTTTGATATTATGGTGTAATGAGACATGTTTGGTTTTCAAAAACCTTTCATTTTTTCTTCTGATGACTTTTATCCTAATGATTTGCATTGCTTTGTCCTGTAGCTCCTGTGGAAATACCCATGATTGGATATTTTGTTCCTGTCATGTGGGTTTATTTAGCACTGAACGTCATCACACAGTATCCTTCGACATCAATTTACAGTATACACTTGTGCTATCAAATTCAAAAAGTACAATTTGTATTTTTCTTAAACTCAAACGTAAGTATAAAATATTCTTTTGTTAATTTGGGACATTTTTTTGTCAGCATGTTTGCCCTTAACTTTGCTTCTCAGATATGTGTGCATCCGAGGTGTGTTCATCCTGACCACAGAGTGTGCCTCCCTCACTGTCACATTGGTGGTGACTCTGCGCAAATTCCTGAGCCTCATAATTTCAATACTGTACTTCCAGAACCCCTTTACAGGCTGGCATTGGGTGGGCACAGCTGTGGTGTTTCTGGGCACGCTGCTCTACACTGAGGTGTGGACCAGCATCCGCACTGCAGTGAAAAAAGAGAAACTAGATGACAAAGTACAGTAAAAACAATGAACACATCTTAGTGTGTGCTTGTTTGGGTGCTTGCAATGAGATTTTATGCCTAACAGTATGTCTGTTACCAGGTTAATAGATCAGGTCTTACTGTGTGTTTATACTGTATGTGTGTTTTATCTCTTGATCACCACATGGCCCAAGGATGTGATCAAGGGTTTAAAACATAATTTATAAATGGCCAGATCAACTCCATTATAACTTAATTTGTAAGATGTCTGCAGTACAGCTCGTCTATAAGATTCTGGTCACTTTTGTCTAATTGTTTAGGTATTGGTGCAAATTCAATATTTTAATAAAACATATTGAGAAAATGCTTCACATAAGTGGATGAACTGGATATGGCGATAGAACTGTGATAAACATGCAACTGTACATAAGTAGGCTACATGCTGCAGTATGCCTTCAGTAGATTTTGGAATAGGAACCATACTTCATGTGACTTTGAACTACAGAAGTACATCGGTTAAATGTATTAAATATTTAGATCTCTCAGGAGCTCATTTTTCACAGTTCCCAATTTTCAATAATCTTAGAAGTAAATAGAAACCAAATGCAATTGCCTAACAGTCTACTTTGTATCACACATAATCTTCACTGTCCTTTAATATTAGACATTTTGCACGTGTACAGTGAACAATGTACACTTCAGTTCTAGAAAGTGCATTTTAAACAGCCAGATTCAACATTATCTGAGAGATCAGATGCCTTTTAAATTAAAGACTCAGCTAATCTTCTCTATCAGTTAACATTTTCCAGAAAATGAGCTTAAACGATTACATTTGAAACTTAACCTGCATAAATCTGTAAGAATCAGTTACACATTAAATATGTTTGCAATGGAGCATTGGTACCACATATATCTGTTTACTTGACATTGGTGACCTTGAAATATCCATTGTTATGGTTCTTTGTTTCATGTATTTGAAAGCTTTTTTCTAGAATCTAGACTTTTCAGGATTGTTTGGAGGAACTAATCAGATGTCTGTGTTATGAATGTTTAAAGTTCACTTTAATTACGTTCTTTCACTTTTCTTGTTTACTGTGTGATTCAAATAAATGATTTAGGATATATAACACAATAAATGTATTTTACTATGGAACACAATAAAGTTATCCCCTAACAGTTCAGATGGAGAAAAGAATTTTGCAGCACTTTTGTTTTTAAAGTTATTACTGCTGTGTAACGATAAAGCAAATTATATGATATACACATAATATCTTAATGCAGACAGGCCCTTGTTCATAACTTAACTGATCTTAAAACCTACAGATCGCCTGTATGATTAAACCCTTTTAATACAATTTAATACACAGGACAAGAAAGCACTTGCAGCAAAAAACAAACAAAAAAAAAAAAAAACATCAAGCCACAATAAGCTGATATCATTGATAATATTTAGAAATTACAGCCTGATGAGCACGTACATGTAAATTTCTGATGCTCAAACATTTTTTAGATTCAATTCTCAATAAAATAATGTAGTTCCTGGTATGTAAATCTTGATTTTATTTACAAATTATTTTTTATATGATATTGCTCCTTTAATAAATTAATTTGACGACAGCCACTAGCATTTATGTTTTGACTGCTGTTATAAACATATGTGACTTCCTCTGTCAATCAAATATGGTTTGGGATGAAGCAGATCTGAGGGGTAGTTGCAATTACAGGCAACAATGTAAAAACAGATTAGAGGTGAGATACAGAAACACCTACAAGTAGAGATAGAGACAGCAAAGATAAATATCCAACAACAATAAGATTCGTGTCTAGTGTATCATTAACATGCATAGACATATTACACAAAACACAAAGACCATCACAGTGTATTGGTGTGCTTGAGACTGGAACAGGATTATGTGTATCTGGAATACACCTTTGTGTGTACAGTTAATAAGTTGGGTAAATACTGTTTTGTTGCTGTAAGTATTTCAACAGAATAATTGTGCAAATGACAACATATTTAAAGAAACGTATGCAAGGAAATTGTGTAAATGTGGTTGGGTGAGTACTACTTTTCACCCTTAGATAAACATATGAGTTCAGATTTGAAAGAACAAGCATGGTCTTTAACAGTTAGAGTATATGAAAATAACTGCTGTGGCTCATTTGTAAGACAATGGATGGTTGGCTCTTTGCTTTGTGGGAGATAAGAGCAATCCTCTCTCCCCTATCAATTATGCAATGTCAGCCAATCCTGTTCTTAGGGGGTTTCAATCTTCATTCAGTGGCAGACACAAACTACATAGTTTTAATCAACAATGCTTTGCACAAACATTCTCAAGCAGTTAAAATCCAGATTTACATGTACACAGTGTTGCTTGTAAATACATGTCTTATTCATTTGAATTGTCTGTTTGACAGTACAAAATTACTTGAGAATAATTGGGCATTTAAGCTTTTGCTTCCAAACATTATGAAAGGAGGGAATAAAGTATCATACCACCACAATTTATATATGCAAATATGTGATTTTTTTCATTTTCTTTCTTAATGAAATTATCTTTATATCGTTCTCAACTTCGCTTTTTACAAATTATTTTCATGGTATATGCTGTACCTAAGTTAGTGTATTTGGAATGACAATTGTTCTAATTTGAAACTAATTAAAAACATTGAAGAAGAGAGATCTGACTAAATTCATTTAAATTATGTAGAGATATCAGCATATGTTTGCACTGTGAAGCTGTATCATCTAATCTAAGTTATTATGATTTTTTTTAGCCATTTAATGTATAGTAATCCTGTAAGTAAATTGTTAGTAGTACTTTGCTCTCATTGAAAAGATACATAATTTGTTTTAAAAATTCAAACATTTGTGTAAACAGAATATTTCACTGGTTTATACAATTGTAACTAAAATGAAATTTAATTGAATAATGTTGAAGGTAATTCGAAGAGTGCATTACCACTTACTAGTAAGACTGAAGTACTGTGCAAGGGTTATGCTGATGGAACAGCTGAAAGAAAAATGGAAGAACATGCAGGACAAAACTGCATTTCTTCAATAAATATCAAGAAACAACATGATAAACATGTATAGATTTTTACTTTAAACGTCCTTTGCTACAGTCACTAGCTCATTAATGTACTCCAGGTCATATGGTCCCCTTTCTGTTAGTTTATTGCAACAGTTTACCTTTTTTATAACTTTTGTATAACTTTTTTTCTTCCAATATCTTGGGTATATCAGCATTACCTCCTCAGACATTTACATTTTCAGCATTTAGCAGACGCTCTTATCCATAGTTACTTACAGAAGTAACTTACATTACCATACTCTAGTTAAACTAAACAACAGTTCAAAATGACAAACTCTGCTGAACCCTGTCAGACCCCCACCCCTTTTGGTATGTGAGTTTGTGAATACAAAGTCAGTGTAAGGGTCAGACCTAGCCAATCGTGTCTGACTGAATAAGAACATATGTAGGGTAGTGGGACAGCATGCACCACTTATGGAAAACCATTAACCCTGTGTGTAGCATAGATGCTAATTTCACATACAACAGGGTGTACCATAACTACTACTGTGTGTGCCAAATTACTTGTCTTGTTATATCTTACCACAAGGCTGTGCTGTACTATAAGTATTTTCCCCAATATTAATTTAAGCATATTGAAGCTTTCCAGATTATCCAACGACTACTATTGTTTCTATCTATAGAAAAAGCTGCATGCTGTTTGCTTTAAAATGCTGTAAAGCCATACATACAGTGTTGATTCAACAATCACAAACTGACTTAAGGTGATTGAGAAATTCACACGAATCAGAGCTACATTACAGCTCCATTGCTTTGCACTTCAGGTGTGATGATATAATTGCACCGAATAGAACATTCAGTACTGAAGTGTTTGAACTTGCAATGGAGTCTATTGTAACTTTTTCCAACTGTATAATCATAATAAAATCTACAGTAAAATTCATTTAAACTAGACAGATAAAGCTCAGTCAAAATTAGCTTGGTCTGATACATTTTTATTTCTGCTGAGGCTCTTAGATACCATGGCCAGAAACTGCATGTTTGTGGCTGACAGAAGAAATCAAGATAATTACTTACTCTGAATTAATAAATGACATGAACAACAGTTCAAATCCAACATTTCACCACGATGACAGCAATAAAGATGTGGCATGAAATGACTGGGTGATGTTTTCTCACAGAGCTGCAGACCTAGAGGGCATTGTCCCATTTTGCTGCCTCTGTATAACACTTACGTTATGATCTGATAAAGCCGGTCGATGCTCTTGCGCACACCCACACACTTGCACAGAAAAATCACACAAGATCACACGTTCTCTCTCGCTCTCCATCCTTTCTTACTCTGATTTGCTCATTCCTGCACTCAAATATGCAATCCTCGTTTTGTCCTTCCCTGTAAAAGCTAAAAAGAGCAGGAGCTCCCTCTGACATTTAAGAGCAAAGCTTTGTAATCGTACAGCGGTGACTGTGCTTAATGGCCTTTTTTGATTATTCTAAAAACCAAACATCAAAGTCAATAAAGGCCATGATAGGTAGATTGAATCATTTATTACAGTCTGTTATTTGCTGTTCGAATGAAATGACCTTGATCAGGCATTTTATTAGGCATGCAATATACCTGCACATGGAACAGCTGCGCTCAAAATAGGAAACGGACCCCTGCTGTCATGTCATTCAATTCGATCTGCATTAGTCTGGGTTTTTAATTGTGCAAAAATGACTTTTTCCATCATTTGTAATCATGTGGGTTTGATAGCAGCATTAAACATTGACTACCTATGAAACATTGATTACCACTGGGTGAAGGCAGCCAAGCCAGTAACGTGTGGTATGCATTTATACTGATGTAAAGGCTTTCTTAAATAAAGCCATTTTATGCATCATAGTCAATAAAACACCAGTTTGAGTAACACACTGGAGAAATGCCCTTGAATGAAAGAGTCTGTGTATCAGTGTGGAAAATAGGGTGAATGACTAACACTTTCAAATATCCAGCCGGGCTAAAATACACCAGACATTTGCTTTGTTCACAGGTCACATGGCTTAAGACTACAAGGCAATCTGAAGAGAGGATTTTCTGACTGATTACTTTTCTATCACTGACTCACAGTAAATGTTGCCAACCAGGATAATTCTAGACTTTTGACCAAAAAGCAATACAGTATACAGTATACAGAAATGTAGGATAGGTTGCTACTCAAAATAAAGAACCTAAATTATGAGAATGGCATTCAGATTTTGCTCAGTGTTGAGGTGCATGCATTTTAAATAGTCTGATAATATATAGCAAATCAGGTAAAATATATATGTATATTATTTTGTGTTCAAAATTGCCTACAGTTCAGTCATAAAATGCTTAACTGAGCATAACTACTCAGCATAACTGAGCAATTAACTTATAATTAAACTAATGCATCAAGAGTAGCTTTTAATTTTAGTCTAAAAGCTATACAATTCCCATTATGCAATTCCTGAGGCTACTTTATTGAGACAATCCATCTATCTACAACCACAGCTAACCGATATAATGAGTCCAATATGTAAATGAATTGTCCTTCCAACTTTCCTGTTAAACTTTCGGGAAGGCCCTGGGCACAAATCAAATTCTGTACAGACACTAAGAAAATCTTAATTTAAAGAAAGTCCTGTAGCCTGCACAGAGCTCAGCCTCACTGAACAACTTTGGAATGAAGGCTTTCTTGACCAGCAAAGGTGCTCAGTCAAATGTTGGACTAAACAGGCACAACCTTCCAGATGTTCTTCAAATTGAAGTAAGAGGTAAAACAGAGGTAATTCTATTTTAGATAATTTGTTTTTTCACTGGAATGTCTAACCCTAAGCTTATGGCCATGTATCCAAATACAGTGGCTATTGAACTAAATCGACCAGATCCAATAGACAACTATAATTTCACTAGCTACAACAGTAAAGACTGGGATGCCATGTTTTACAGATTTTTAAATAGAATATAGACAGAAAAGGGTTATAAAATTACAGATAAAGCAAACTGCAGCAATCACCATCATCCACAAATGGAGAAAACAAGGTACCTGGGGCACCTTCCCAGGAGTGGCCGTCTACTACAGTTTCACCAAGAACACATCAATAAATCATCCAGAGAGACACATTAAATTAATACTAGTGCACAAACATGTATTGACCGAGCAACTGTTGATTTTCTGTGCAGCCTAACAATTTCACTATTTTTGTGCGTAGTTAGCAGTAAAGCAACAGTGTTGCTTTAATTGTAAATTAAACACCCCAACCCTGCACAATTTAGTATAACTCTGCAATGTCTCTGTATAGAGTGCAGTCATTATTTAAACTCCAGTTTACAAATTTGACTAGCAATTCAAGATGGTAAACATTATTTTACTTTATATGCATTATTCTGATAAAAAAAAAAAGACCAGACGTAACATTATGACCACTAACAGGTGAAGTGAATGACTCTGATTATATCTTCATCATAGCACCTGTGCTAAAAGAAGGGAAAACAGGCAAGCATAAGAATTTATGGGAGTTTGACAAAGGGCAATTTGAAATGGCTAGACAACTGGGTCAGAGCATCTTAAAAATGATCAGTATCTATCAAAAGGGGTTCAAGGAAGGAACAGTAGCTACAGGGTCATGGCTGACCAAGAATCATTGATGCACATGGGGAGTGAAGGCTTACCTGTGTGGTCCAACAGACATCTACTGTAGCTCAAATTGCTTACAAAGTCTCATAGAAAGGTGCCAGAATACACAGTGCATTACAGGGCTGTAATACACTGTGTATGTATTACATACAGGGACTAACACAATATATAGGAAGATGGTCAAAATGTTATGCCTGATCAGTGTTTCATGTATGTAAAATCCTAGTGCTCTAAGGTTCTTTTATCCAAATCATTAGCATTGCTTCAGCTTGTCTACTGTCTACATACAGTCATGACTGGCTATGCTTGCAGGGTGGCTGAGGGACCGTGATGGATTGGCGTGCTTTTCAAGGTGTGTTACTGCATTGCAGGTATTTCAGAGATTTAATGGAAACCGGACAAACCATGTCCCTAACCAGAATAAGTTGCGATTAAACATGACAATGAAGTGAGAAATAAAGATTTATTTCTTAGTGTTTGGTTCTATTTGGTGTTGGCTTTCAATGTCTCAGTATTCTAACAACTCTGGCAAATAACACATAATGGTACATTTCTTTAAGCTGTCACATTTTTGGTGTAAATACTAAGGCTGCATTCACAAACTAATCAACGAATCACAGACTAAATGGCATTTCACTGTATTAGTTTGAATAGTGAAGCTTTTTGCACATATTTAGAAGCCAAAACTGAACCCAATAAAGAGTAAACAAACGCTGAATAACATATTGGAGAATTCTGTATATAACAATTATTTCTAAAAATGATCAGATTATTAGTGTACATGTAAACACATTCATTATGGTAGCAGTATGGGTATTTTATTAGCAGGGATTATAGGAGAGTTGAGGCTGAGGTCAAAACCTGGTTTCTAGTGGTAAATGCTTTCTAGCAGCAAATTTACATTTCGTGATTCTCGTGTTCTGCCTAATTTATTATAAATATCAGTATGTCCTGTATATCATATTTATTCTAATATTAATACATTCAGTAGTTTGTAAAGATTACATACACAGAGCATCTGAATATTTAAATATACACAGTGTTATAAAAACATGCAGTTTTTAACACCACAGTGAATGTCATCCTAGTGTACTAAACTTGCAGTTCATATAAATACTAATAAATTGATATGTATCATATATGCACATCCAGTACAACTCTGTTGTAACTAGTCCTTTTCTGCAATTGCAATGACCTTAACTGTAAAGTTTAGCAAAGATCAGAGGTTAATCGACACCTTCAGATGACAGACACTTTTGCCTAGCCTCATGATCTTCAAATGTCACTTTTTTATTCCTCCTAGAATCAATCCATGAATTCTTTATGACTGAATTGGTTGGCATTGGGTCTGTTTCAATGATGGACACTACCCGCTTTTTTATCTTACTTTTTAGTACTTTTTGAAATTTCTGCCGTGTGAAAGCATAAAGGAGTGGATGGAAGACTGTTGTTCCATAGGCCATGACCAACAGGCCGAGGCGTAGCTTCACATTAAGGTCACTGGGTCCTGTGCTGAGAATGATGCTGTTTAGCACAGTAATTGGGGTCCAGCACAGCAGGAAAGTAGAGATGATGAGTAGGGACATGCGGAACACCCGTTTCTGTCTTTCCCGCCGCTCGCGGTGGCGTTTCACAGCTCTCCGCAGTGCAATGATCACAGACACTGAGGTTCTCATGCCCAGTGGCACATTGCCACGGTTCCCACTGCTGCCCTGAGAGCCATCTGTGACCTCAGGCAGCTGCTGTCGGGAGGCAGACATGAGGGATATGTTCTTTTTCCATTGCATCTTTTTCTTTTTCTGTGAGGTGTGGAAGCGTGTGCCAATGCGGATATTCAGTGCCTGCAGAATTTTTGAGTAAGTGAATAACATGACCACAGCAGTAAAGCAAAAGATGGGTATCTGTGCCACTAAGTGGTAATACAGGCCTAACTCAGTGTAGTACTCATTAACATGGACTACAGTAGTCTGGTTAGCTTTGGTTGGCTCTGGTCCTAAGAAGCCTACCTCGATAAAAGGTACCAGAAAGCTGAGAAAAGACAGGACCCAGATACCTCCCAACAGAGCCACAGCTCGGCCCATAGTCAGCACGCGATTGGCTGGTTTGACAGAGATATCATAACGATCCAGAGTGATGGCTAGCACATTAGCCGCAGTAGCCACGCTAGCAAAGGACAAACAGGCCTCATGAAAGCAGCAGACCAGCACAGTGTCACCTTGCAGTGAGAGGAGCAGCACGACGATGGTCAGCGGGATGCAGCACACACACACCAGCACATCGAGCACATGAAGGTTCATGGTGACGATATTGCTGACAGAGTTGACCAGGTTGGACTTTATGCAGTACAGAACTAACACGGTGAGGTTGCTGCTCAAGCCCAGCACTATCTCCAGCATGAGGAAGCCAGTCAGGGAGACCTGGAAGCTCAAAGGGTATGAGGGTGTTTCGTCTGCTGTCATGGCTGGGCTTACAGACGCTGTGAAGTCCAGGACTGTGACGTTGCTCATGATGCCGTCTTCCTCCTGTAACGAGTAAAAGGCTTTTGGATTATCACGTTCTATAAAGATAATGACAGCTCTACACACATAAAAGAAATGGCATTGGCAAATATTTTAAACAACGCCTTCATTTAACAAGAAAAAAGAGCTTTGATAAACCGTTTTTTTAAAACGGTTGCAAGGGTTTTACTTCAGAAACCGGTATCTACCATTAATTATCTCCAGAATCCTGTTGGAACTATGGTGGAAATGCAACTGCCTTCCATCACTAAAGGCTGTCATTAGACCGTTCATATTTATAGAAGTGTAATTATACACATTATGTTTCTTTTTTTAAAACATGTGAGAGAGACATGAATATGCACCGTAAGTCAAATACAGTTCCATATTTTCTGCAATGACACATCATAGCAACTTTGAGGAAAAAAGTAAAAAGTAGGATTTACTGAACTTTCTTTGGAGAAATCCTTGAGCAATTCTAAATATCTTACACGTTCTCTTACACTCTTGCTCTCTCAATAAGACCACATGTAGAGAGACATTTTGACACAGCCTGGGTGTTTACTTTACTTTGTTACAGTCTGCAAGGCATGTCCATTAAAGGCGTTTTAGTTTACATGCTGCATTAAACTCAATTACATCAAACTACATTTCACCAGCTCAGTAATTTTGCTGCTTATGCTAATATCTTAAGCATTAATCACACAATGACACTGCTACATTTAGCCTTTATCATTCAGATATATACAAATGTAATTAGTGCGGTCCTGTGTAGTTTAACAAATTATGCCCTGTTAGAGGTCAGCACAGTGGATCATGATCTGAATATTGATTGTTTTTATGCTGGATGCCCTTCCTGACAAAGCTCTCCCTATTTATCTGGGCTTGGGACCGGCACTTCAATGCACTGGTTTATTCATCCTAGTGGCAAGGTACCTATAGGAACATTTACTGTCCCCAATTATCCTGACTGCATGTTTTTGGAGGAAACCAGAACACATGGAGGAAACGCACTCAGCCATAGGGAGAATTTACAAAAGGACCCAGACCATCCCGTCTGCAGAATGAGGCCATGGACATGCTGAATGAGGCCTACCATTGAAATAATTCAGGAAAAGATGACACTTTGATGCCAGCAAAATCTTTAAATCTACTTCTCTTTTTCAATGGTACCTTCACACATTTGTGAATCACCAATGCCGTGGGCACTGACATGCCAACACATGCACTAAAAAAATATTCTTGACTCAGTAAATATAGTGAATATTTCAAAGTACCTTTTACAAGAAAATACTAGTGGTGTCTTGATAGTTAAGAATTTCACATATGGTGTTTCTTTGTTTCTTCTTTCATCTGTAAATGTAACTATACATGCCAAGTAAATTTTACAAGTAAAGTTTTTTATTTCTTGGATGAGCTCTGGGCTTTTGAATCACAAAGCCATAGTTTTTCAGTAGTCGGGGACTAATACTGGCCAAAGCAGACTGTTTTATGGTAAGTTGACATATTTTAAGAAGCTACACTACCTTGCTTGTTATTAGTATTTTAAAAGTTTGACTTTCTACCCTCTTGGAGCCAGATTAGCAGTCCCTAGCATGGATGAGTTTGTAATGATGTTAATTGTGATAACATGGTTCTGTTTAATGTACATGGACTAGTAAAATTGTTTTACAAAAAGTTATTTTGTCTAATAATTAAGAAAGCCCATTTTGCTATTGAATACAAATAGTTATACAAATTAGCACTTTTAGGTTAACCTGTAGCAAACCTTGAGGTTAAAATTAAAGGTGTATGCTAAAAATTTAAAATTGTTACCCACTCAACCTAACTGTACTTTTAGTAACATTTACTTAATAATTTCTTGTTCAATTCAGATAGAATTTTGAGTAGCCTTTACTTGAATATATGCTTTGTTTAATTTACTTGCAGTTTTTATGTGGAAAACGTTCCAAGTTTTTGAAGTAAATCTTACTCCACATTTTTTAAGTGTGTTGTTTTTTTTACTAAAAATAGGATGGTCCTTTGTAGCTTTGGCAGTGAAAACTAATTCACAATTCTATTTTGAGCCTAATACTGTGAGCCTTTATTAGAACTTCTTGTTATACCCAGTAATGATTCCCTTATTAGTTACCTGCTCACCTGCTTGTTGTGCAATGTTCTAAAATGGTGTAAAGTACTGTTAACGTTTTTTACTCGTGTTATGCCCTGTCCCAACTTATTTGAGTGTGTTGCAACACTTAAAGTCTAAATTTGTTTGTATTTTCAAATTCAATGCTTATTCAGGAGATTTGTTTTCATAAGCTAATATTTCCAATGGAAGCAATTCTTGCTCTGGATAAATGCAGAGAAACGTAAATGTCTTCAAACACTGAGCAAGGACCCTGATTAGCAGCCTAAGGCACCTGTGCAGAAGTGGAGGAGCTTCATGTGGCAATTACGGTTAAACATTCCCTCTCAAATGCAATTAGGAATCCCCAGCAGCAGAAGGCAAATTTGCCATGTGAAATTGAGAGAAAAAAAGGGAGCAAATGCAAAAATAAACAGAAAAACTAAAGGTAGGGATATTAAAAAACAACCACTGCTCACATCTGGAGGGAACTTGTGGCTGGCATCACTGTTGAATTTGTACTACAACAGATTTACCCAAGATTTACTCAAAACACAAGCTGAGTGTCAGAAACCAGATCAAATGCCCAAAATAAGGGCAGTGAGAGAATCCAGGTGGTATGTAGGTCCAATCTTTAGTCCAGCATATTATTAAAATCAAACAATAAACTTTAACAAACTAAGTAGTGAAAAGGCCCATGATACCCATCAAAGAGCTGAAGTCTACAATGCAAATAACCACATATTCACCATGTTAATGTAATTGCAGTCCACAACCCAAACATCACCTTGTTGGTTGGGTTCCTTTTGGGGTTCCATTTCATTGATACATAAGGTACATTGCTTATATGGCCAGTGGTAGCTTAAAAGATTATGACTGTACATATCAGTTGGTAAACTACATTGAGTTCTTAACATGTGTGTATTTATTTTAGTTATTTTTAACAATCTTGTTTGCATGATACAAAAAGATACACTTTTTTTTTACGTATGTACACATTTAGACACAGACTCTTGGTCAGCAGGCAAAAATATTTCCACAAGTGGGAGCTATTACCTCTACTCTTCAAATCAGTTCTGCTGTCTTTTTTCCTGGATTTCAGGAAGAGCTTTAGAAATAAAATGATTTCTACCTTGTAAATTCTTATGCACATGTTTTATGCTTTAAAAGCATTTATCTAAGTCAACTCAACTGTTAATTCTTCCAATCCAAGCAACTGAGGGTTAAGGGCCATGCTGAAGGGCCTAACAAAAGCAACCTAACTGCAGTGGTGCTTGAATCACCATAATTTAATTACTAGTACAAATAAATAAAACTCATTTTTCTAGAAGCCTGGTAGTTTTTATTGAGCTGTGAAGTAATTACATTTTGTAATGTGAAAT
>JAYDZG010000001.1:11944486-11962289 GCA_034509265.1 Microcambeva bendego | reverse complement strand
AGTGAAGAGTTGTGGGTGTTATGTGGGTATTATTATTATTATTATTATTATTATTATTATTATTATTATTAGACCAAGAAGTAGGATCTTGGTTGACCCTCTCCATCTGTCAGGACTGTTGCAAACAAAGAACTAGGTCCATATGGCCTGGCTGGAGTTGAAACATTCAGGCTATTGTATGTAGGCCAGATACAAATTGGTGTTTTGTCCCCTCCAGCCACAGTTTCATTCCTCAAGGGTGAGCTAATTTCCTGTTAGCAACATCATAATTTCTATCAAACAGGGTCAAGGGTGTGGTCTGTTGTTGAGACCTGCACATGACCCCTTTATATTTTTTTAATTTGACCAATATGATGAAAGAGACCTTGGGAGCACAGTTTTTTTCAATGGAACAGATTTCTGCTATATATTAATAAGTCATCATGGTAGACAAAAATGTAGTGCCCCTGGGTCTCCTCAAGTTAAAAATTGCTGGAAAATCATGGGGCATTAATGAGCCCAAAGGGCATCACCCAGAACCTATATTGATCGGAGAAAGTGATTAATGCTGTCCTCTATTCAGACCTCTGCTGAACTCAAATGCCCAGTTCAGGAGCATCAATTGGTGGTGGACATTAATGATGAAGATCTCTGTAGTCAATACTGGGGATCATGGGCCAGCCCTTTTTCTTCACAAACAAAAAGGGACAAGGAGGAGTAAAAATGCCTTAAAGGCACACCTTCCTGTAAATACTCATCTATGTACTTTTGTTCTGACAGGGGAAATGGCACGAGTTGTGTCTGGGATCAGACTGATGGAACAAATCAAAGGTGCAATAAGGTGGAAGTGTCAGTGCTCTGTGCTTGCTAAAAACTGCCAAGAGGTCATGGTACTCCAGGGAAACAATTAACACATTGATCACTTCTGGTGGGAAAGGACAGGTCTATAAAGTTTTCAGATTATTATCCTATTTCACTTTCCTGGGGGTCCTCAGACAGAACTGCATTTGTGTTGCTCAAGACTACTATCCAAGCAGATTGTAAGCTCATGGAGAAGCTCCAAAGATGTTGTTGGATCACCTGTGGGCAGGGTATCATTAAGCTGACACTCTTGGCAGTGGGTCTGTGGCAAATCAGCAAATCTATGATGAGAGGGGTGGAAATGCGGGCAACCATAAACCACTTGGTAATGTAAAATTCACATCAAAACATTTAGGTGCAGGTAGGTGGGGTTCATATGGTGTACTCCTAAAGGGACATCATAAATTATGTTTAACTTACTGGCTGTAAAAGAGTTGGTTATGGGCAGGTGCTACAGCCTGAGCCATGTGTTTTAGCTGTGTCAAACTTCATTGGAGTAATTGTATAAAGGATGTCCAAGGATAATGCTCACCGACCAACTATCTTTTCCACTAGGTGAAGAACATGACTTTGCACTACAGTAGTCTCCAGGCTTCTCTTCTCAAGCAGCAGAGTCAAGTGAGGTGTATTAGCACTAATTACTGCTGCACCTTCAGGAACTAGTTGATTTTTAACTATGATGGGCTGATCTATGGTTCCTGCTGTGAAATGAGGCGGAAGGTAATCAACCTGTTACAGAAGGAGCATGGTCTGAAGTTAGAGAAGCTAAAAATAGAAGGCAAAGAACAGACTAAAATTTCCACATTGTATTTAACAGGATTACATTTCATATGTACTGGTGATTCATTATTTGCCAAAAAAATGACAATTGTCCTTATTATGAATCAGAGTCTATGAACAACAGTTTTGAAATGCCTTTTTGACATTTGGCTGGTTTTATATCCAGTTACTCTGAATGCACCTACAATAAATAATAAAGTATATATAATTTTAACACATACACATACACAGTTTTGTCTAATTTTGGCAGATTAGCTTGCTATTAATTAGGCTGCCATCCCAAGTGAAGCAGCGGTGGTTTTCGTTAGCATACCAGTGCAGAGAGTCAGCTGGGCACCACTCTAGCCACTACAGGATGCGCAAACTAGTGCATTGTAGTGTCAGTCCCAATCCCATATAAATAGGAGAGGTTGTGACAGGAAGGGCATCCAGTGTAAAAACTATGCCAATCCCAATCCGCTGCGGCAACCACTAAAGGGAGCATCCAAAAGGATTCACATTAATTAGGGTACCATATTAGCATTGCTACTATTTTGATTATGTAATTTAATGAAATATGTTTGAATTATGTTTGGAATGCAATTTTTATACATAAATGTCTACTCAGTTGTCCCCTCATAAATTTGCTTTGTTATGCGTGTGTGTTGAACATTGGTTAAGGTACTATGCTACATTCATTCACAATTGTAAGTCGTTGATTCTGTAACTGACAGCAGTTTATTCGAGATTTGCTATGTAAATAATAATACCAGATAAAACTTTTTTTTAAAATAAATACAACAGAATGAATGAATCAATCATTGTAATCAAAATCAATTTTGCCCACATAGTCTTGTAATAGTAGACTTCTGTAATAATAATAATAATAATAATAATAATAATAATAATAATAATAATAATAATAATAACAACAATAATAATAATAATCCATGCCTTAATTTGTAATACATGTCCACAAGTACAGTACAATATTTAATTTGCTTACAGCTGCGTTCATAGCACAGAGAGCCATTGTACTGTATGCAAGATGAGGGGGTTAAAGACCTTGCTCACGGGCCAAACAGTAACTTTATGACTGACTGTATGTCCAAACCTAACCATGCATTTGTTGAACATCCTATTTCAAAACCATGGCCATGTGCCAGACAGTCGTTGCTAGTCTAAGAAAGCTTGTTGAATGTGTCTGTGGACACTTGTGGCAGTGTA
This sequence comes from Microcambeva bendego, assembly GCA_034509265.1. Lineage (NCBI taxonomy): Eukaryota > Metazoa > Chordata > Actinopteri > Siluriformes > Trichomycteridae > Microcambeva > Microcambeva bendego. The sequence goes on along the minus strand of JAYDZG010000001.1, from coordinate 11,959,463 downwards.
GACCCTATTCTTATGAACCAAACCTGCTTTGGTCACAAGGGCATAGTCATATTAGAACAAGAAAAGGTGTTTCGGAAACTGTTGCCAAGTTAACACACCTCGGTATGTTATACAGTGAGCCTGGCTAAAACTTACTTTTGGTTTTACTGAAGATCAATTTCCCCCACTCAGCATCTACTTTGATTGTTTTAATATCATTCATTTATTATTCCATGTTTTACACTAAGCCAGCACTTTCTGCAGTGTCTTGACTGTGGAAAATCACAAATTATTTCAAACAGTATTTAAAAAAAAACAATTACACATTGCCTGTGCTTGCGTTTTTGTATTAGAGTTTGTAATTCACTTCAGACAGTTTGTCAAGTTAAAAACCATTGCTCGGGACTCAAACAGCCTTGATCCCCTCCAGAGGTGGAGAGTAACAAATTAGGTTTAATCTAACTGAGTAGTTTTTTGTTGTGTACTACTTTTTAAAGTAAGGTTTACAACCAGTGATTTTACTTTTACTTAAGTATGTGTTGTACTAAGAATTGTAATACACTACATTTCAAATAACATTCATTACTGAGTAAAACATGCTCTGTGAAGCTTGTAAAGTGATACACGTTTGCCAGATTGCAGTGGTTTCAGTCAAAAGCTCTTTAAAATAAACTAAATGCATGAACACCTACATTATCTGGCAACCTTGTACATAGCATGCTCACACAGCAGGGAATCAAATATTTTAAAAACCTAGGATGACCACCGGCCGGTTCTGGTGAATGTTGGTCATATAGTATATTTTTATACTATTATTATTTATAACCCATCTGTGTTATGGGCATTGATGCACCCCCTGCACTGCTAACCATTCTTTCACCACTAACAGCACATTTTAGGTAGCAATTTTCTGTTGATCATTTTAGTTAATTTATTTCTAAACAGTATGGTTTATTTACAGATTATGTATGTTGCATTGAGATAATCTTGGCAAATGTCTTTATACAGTATATTTGTGCAGTGTATTATATTTCAACAGGAAAGGGTTTTTAACCAAACATTTTTTCTCAATTGACTTTGAACATCATTTTAGAGTTATGATTTATTCTCACTGAACAAAAGGAGCCCTGACCAAACAGCCCCAAATCATTAACCGGCCAACTGCAGTGTTTTCCCAGCAGTCTAAAGTGTGATTTCTAACCACCTAGTGTATTTGGCACTAAAACTAGTGAGTCTGACAAACCAAGGATTGCTTGAGGCTCTGATTTATTTTTTATCACATAAAAAACAAAGTTAAATGAAAAGAAAAAACAAATAAAACCACCCAACAAGTTTAATAAAAAATAAACAAAATCAATGTGCTGGAAATTAATGTTTTACTTTGGCAAATTGAAATAAAGAAAATGGAATCTTCTAAAGGGAAAGAGAGGCATTTGGGACATGCAGGACTTCCTGCGTCAGTAAGTTGTGTTTGTGCTTGGGTGTAAGAGAGTGGGGGGAGGCGTGGGAAAGTCTGTCTGTTGTGATGGACATATGCACAAGGTCATCAACACTTGCTGCTTCCAGCCACGTATTTATGGGACAACTGCACTGTCATGCTGCAAAAATTGAGGTCACCATTCTATGCTCACCATACACCACTAAACACTAACTTTGATGGATACTGTATAGTGAAGATAACAGTTTGATAACAGATATAACTAATGGAAACATTTTCCAATGGCATTCCTTATGCGAAGATGCATATTTATCTTTTTATTATTCATCTCACTAAAATGTTATTCCACATGGGATTATAGAACAGTTTATCAAATCACAATAAACTTTAAGCAGGAGCTAAAGAGGCATGGGTTCATCAATCATTATGTCAACGCACAGGGCTACAAGCAGTTGATCCACTAACCTCCCATTAAGCAGCAATAAGGTCTGCTTATTTTTCCCCTCTTGGGGCTGAGAAGAGTTTGTTGAAAGTCATAAGGAGATCACAGAAATATCCCTCAGATATTTAACACATGAAGTTTAACAACAGGGGGTCTCTTTTTTAGCTTTCTCACACTGGCTAGATCAAAACAAAATTATCTACAAATGTGCTTTTTAGAAGTATACATGGTAGATTTACACACATGCACACAAGCATGCATGCACACACACACACACACACAAACATTCACATTTTAGAGGCACTGATTACCTGCACAGCATGTCTTTGGACTTTTAAAGGAAAGCAGACATGGACATTGGACATTAAATCCAGGCCCTTCTTGCTGTGAGGTAATAGTGCCTCAAACCATGCCACTGTGCCACCCACACATAGTAGATTCTTTCATGTAAAGGTTATAAAGGAAGTGTAATTCAGTAATTATAACTACTGTTGTATATTGCCTGTATTTTGCAACATTAGGAAAACATAGACTTATTATTAAGAAATTAAGAGCCCTTGTTAATGGTTATGAAATGCTCTGTTTTTGTCAGCCATTAAATGTAAGGCCCTATAGATCACACCGTTTATTCCTCCATAAATGTAACTTTTGTACATTTTTTGTACAAAAAAATATTTAGGATTAGAAATAAAATGAGTGGGACCTCCTCTAGCTTCAATAACTTTCCTTTAAGTCCATTCTCAGACTTGTACCATGGTAAGAAGCAGTTGTAGATTATAACACAGCATTGTCCATTTAGTGATTGTAGGCTGTTCATGTCCTCATGCAGCAAAGAAGCCTGTAAGCCTAATCCATTATTCATCATGCTGCAAAGTTGGGATTATGTTTTTGTGTTGGTGTAGATGAAATTCCTCAATCTCTGTCATCATATGCTAACAGTGATTGTGTAAATACTACATCCTTCTATTTATTTATTTTTACAAACTCCATTAATATTGGAGTTTGTAAAATATTTACAAACGCCAATATTTTTAGGACTGTGGTTTGAGTGATAGGATATTGTCCCAGTAAAACTATCGGAAGTCAGCCAGCATGTAGGCTTTTATTATTATTTCTGACAGAGTCAGAGTCTGAAGTAGAATAAGCAGAGCAGCGTAATGTCTTAAAGGGTGCCAGTTTTGAGAGTAATTAATGAAGAGAGATTTATGCCAATTAGAACATGCTGCAGTGTACCATTTCCAGAATCTAGCAACGGGTAGACACACATTCATTCATATGTAGGGCAATTTCAGTAGCTCCAATTAGCATGACTGCATGATTTTTGGCTTGAAGAAAACAGAGCACAGGGAGAACATGCAGACGCTGAATAAAGGATATATTATTTTTAAGTGATGATATTTTCAATTTCCATATTACAATCAGTAGTTTCCATTTTAAGGAAAAAATACAGAAACATGCAAATGTGAAAATGAATAAAAATGTATTTTCTTTACTGTAAATTAATCTGACCGATATGGCAAGATATCATTAGAAACACTCCATAAGCAGGTTAATTATGATGATATTGTGATTGGATATTAAAGGATACTGCTCAAAATGTTCAGCCATTGATGGGAAATGGTTAATTGCTAATGACAAAATTTCAGCAAGATAATGCTAAGCCTTTTTGTGTGGCACATCTTGAAGACGACGACGAAAAGCAGTCTCATTTTTAGAAGTTAAAGTTTTATGTGTGTTTTTTGTGTGTTGCAGGAATGACAAAGTAAGAGAAACAATGGCCATGTACCATTGTTAGTCATGCTCCCAGCATAGTCACCATTCCATTTACAATTTCAGCATTTAGCAGACGCCTTTATCCAAAGAGTACAGTTGCAGTATACAGTCTGTGCAATGAGGGTTGAGGGCATTGCTCAAGGGCCCAATAGCAGAAACCAAGCAGTGGCAAACTTTGACTCACTGTTCCTGTACCCTAACCACTAGGCTATGACTGACCATGGTTGCGTTAAGGTAGGAGCAACATAGTATGACCAGAATAAAAAGTGACTGGATAGTCACCATGGTTGTGCTAGGGTAGAGGAGCAACATAGTATGACCTGAATAAAGAGTGACTGGATAGTCACCATGGTTGTGCTAGGGTAGAGGAGCAACGTAGTATGAACTGAATAAAAAGTATTTGAATCGAATGAAAACAAAGTGGCTGTACATTGTGATTGAAGTGTTAGATGGTGTCCAGATGGAATCAGGATCAAGGGCTAGTATTCTCTGTACAGTTTCTTTGAGAGATAAAAATGCCAGTCAATACAAAAGACAAATACATACTTAACATTTTAATATGGAAAAGGTTCTCATTGGTAGTGTGCAGATAATGTCTGTGAAATCTTAAATGCATCAAAACTAAATGAGGGTTTGACAAAAATCCAAACAATGTTTTAAAATTTCTGAGAAACATTTCTAATAAGAATGTAATAATTGCTAAAATTTGATTGTACCTGTGGCACGTCTCCTGTAATTACTAAACACAAGGATTTTTGTGAACCCTTGTGTGACCTATTTTAGCAACAATCACATTTCTGGTCACTGTAATGTCTGGGCAGTACAATAAAATCTGAATAGTAAATGATTCTAAATTATTCTATATCATTTTGTTATTGCAATTATTATATTTAATGTCCAAAATCCCTACTGTGTTCCTCACAAATTGTTTTAGTGATTTTCATGTACGGGGTACAGTTTCATGCATATTGTTTCTTTGGTTTCTTCCAGTCCATGATTTATTGAATAGGTGCATAGTTACCAGTTAAACTTTCAATTCTAAGACTGAGATTTGTCTAGGGGAAAAAACTAAGGCTTTGCTATCTTATTTGTAACTGTATTTTAGTCTAAATTATCTTTTCACAAACAATTCACCCGAAGGCTGATTCTTCATTCTCAAGGACCTCTCCTTGGCCCCTTCAAAGAACTCTTGTTAATATTCAATGAGAACTATCTGCCATGGGAGAGAATAATCCAAGTCATGCATAAACATACACTGGGATTTAATTATATTCCGTGGTGAGAGCAATTGAAATTGCCATATGCATGATGTACTGAAGCTAGGGGAAAATTAGATTTCGGAAGCACAGAGAAGCTAATGCTTTCTACGCAATGCATGCTGTGATTTAGAGGGCATTAGGATTAGGACGCTTGAGCTGCCAAAATTTACAAACATTAAGGGATGTTAAGGTCAACATGTGGTTGCAAAGCCAGCAAAATAATGTAAATGCAAATGTCAGATTCAGACATTAAACATGAAGGATTAATGATAAAAAGCACAAAAAGATGCTCAAAGTGGATGTGAATGACAGAGAGTGTCCTTATACAGTGTCATGATGGCATGGTCAGAATCCATGGTGACTGGTGAAGCATGGCGTTAACATGGACTTAGTATTCCACACAGATGGAATCTGCCTATCTCAACACTGTGCTGAAAATCCCAACCTGTGAACAGCGACTAAACTTGCTGTCTGTACAGCTTAGAGCAGGCTTTGGTTTATGCATTCTAGTGGCTAGGCACCTATAGGATAATTCAGTGTCTCCAGGTAACCTAACTGCATGTTACCAGAGCAATCGGAGGAAACCCACAGAGGCATGGGATGAACATGCAAACTCCATACACTAAGGACCCGGACTGCCCCACTCAGAACCTTCTTGCTGTGAAGTAACAGTGCTACCCACTTAGCCACTGTGCCATAATATGGGTAAATGTGATATTTGTTTAAATTACATGTAGGTGGCTTTTTAAATATTGTAATAAAGAGAGCCTTAGTTTACTTAGCAGTAGAACTGGGAGAACACAAGTCTGTGACTGGCTTTGCTATGCAGGTTTTACCTCTGAAACAGCCATTAAGTGATCTGGGCATATTTAATTAGCTCACAAGAAATATTGATTTAATTAGCTCACAAGAAATGTTGGACATCTCATTTAAAAAGTCTTACAATAATTACATACATGCCTAAACTATATAAAGGTGTTTACATTTAAAAAAAAATATTTATCACGAAGAGCTGTTGTCACCTTGGCATTTTACATAAATGACACACAGTGCACATGTTTTAGGGAATACATGCTGTGACCTACTTGCGAATGTTACCATTATGAGTAGCTTTAAATCTTGCATAATTAAAAGTAAACAGAGTATGCAGAATCTTTAATTTTAATCATTTTATCAGCTTTCTCTTTCTTTCCTATCCTGTTCTCATTTTTACCCAGCAGGTCCTTCACTTCATAATTCTTCATTGTGTAAGGCTTTTAACTGAGGAGAATAACCTTTACTCCAGACCTTTACTTTGAAAACTGAAAGAAATCTCGGTTTTAAAGATGCCATAATTACTATAAAAAGAATATATCATCCATGCAAGTCTGCAGCATTAGTTTTTGCCATTAAATGGCTTTTTTTTTAAATGTGTCCCCTTTCCCCCAATTATTCTGTAGTTCTCAATGGGTGATGCACTGACCTGGAAATTGTGACTTATTAATATATTAATTCAGGTGTTTTTGTACTGTTCAAAATACATTATTAATTTCAGTTTTAATATTAATTTCAAAATAATAAAATATTTGATATATACTGTGTAGGTCACATTTTCATACCTAATATAAGTAGTGTTCACAAAAAGTGTGTTCTCTCTGTCTTTGGTTAACATTTTTCTGGAATCCTTCATATGTTTGGCTATAACTCACTGAGAGCAGGTCACAGAAACATGCCATGCAATGATAACGATTGTGTCAGTTATATGAATGGCTGTATGTTATGAAATAAATTAAAGCTGACATGAAAAGCTTCATTCTTTCTGAATCATTCATAGAAAATGTAAGAAACAATGCATACTTTTAGCTGCATTTTTTGTATAATCTCAATCTTTTTGATTTCTGGCTGTAACCCACAGTCCTCACCAGTCTCTGTTGTGTCTGTTGAAATCAAATTTGTGTGATTGAGATTATGATGTTTAAACATAGACGTTAACACTACAATCACACATATGAAACCAAAACATTATCTGTTGTATACTTATATATTGTGTGTTGTGGCAATAATGTGGTGAAAAATATTATCAATCATTAAATATTAGGGATTAATATATTAGATAATGACTTTCATCCACTCTGTGACAGCACATTTAGTAATAGAATCTTTCACCTGCACTCCACCAAGGAACATCATGTCACTGCAATTAAGAGTCTATAATGAGTCACAGTACTGTCTGGGCAACAATGATTCCCTACTGTATGACTAACATTATTGGACTGATAATGTACTGTCTCTACACAATCAAGCAACACCAGTAACTCAAAATATAAAAAAATGAAGCATGTATGTATATAATAAAAGTACAATATTATTACTAGATTATACATGTGGCGTTTTGTAAAATGCAATAAAAGTAAACATATGCTAGTTGAATGTCTCTAAGTGCCCATTAGATTGAGGGTGAAATGCAGAGGACAGGCTGAATGAGTATAATTTAGATTTTAAACCATATCACTTTTTCTATAACCTTTTATAGAATTACATTGGATGTCCCTTTGCTGGAGGGAAGTTTAGGCAGCTCATTGCACTTGCAGACCCTTAAAACTTGTCCGTGAAGGTTAGGAAACTGGGTTTGCTGTGTGAGAATAGCAATCTTGTTACAAAGTCAAAGGGGAGATTTGACCATGGTCAGGATTGAATGGTGAGGGGATGCAGTGTGCCTGCTGGATGATGCAAATTATGGAATGAGATAAAGAAGGCTGGATATGTCCAAGGGCTTGGGCCTTCTGGATGTACTCATTTAATATTGAATATTTTGCTTCTGGATAATAACCTATAACCTATCCTTGTAGTGTTACTATATACACTCAGCTGCCACTATATTAGGAGCAGAAAAAAACTTTCACAAGGCATTTTCATGTGTTTAGATTAGCATAGCATTTAGGTAGTTTATGTTTAGCATTTAGCTTAGTTTCTGGGTGTTTATTTAGTATTAGCCAAGCAATTAGCCTTTAGTTTAGCATAGGTCGTGTGTTGGTGTTTGGTGTTTTGTACCTTTGTCTTGTCTTTAGTTATTAATAAATAATTTAAAACTCATCTCTCTCTCTCTCTGTTCTGCTTTTCTTGTCTTTGCTTTAATATCTTGCTACAGATTTATCTTGGAAATAAGAGATACCTGCCCACATAGAGATCAGTAGTTCCAGGCATAACCAATCTTACTATTTCTTACTGTAATGACATAAAGTGAATCCGTAAGGTATTCACGGCGCTTCACTTTTTCCACACTTTGTTATTGTTACAGCCTTATTCCAAAATAGGTCATTTCCATTTCCCCATCAGAATTCTATACACAATATCCCATAATGACCAAGTGAAAAAAGATTGTTTTTCATGTTTCATGATTCACTGATTTGAATACATGAAAGGTTTACAAGTGTTTCTGATAAAGGGGATAGTTAGTACATATTAAACAAATAGACAGAAAGACAGACAGGGAGATATAGGTGGCTAGGTAGGTAGGTAGGTAGGTAGCTAGGTAGCTAGGTATATCTAATACAGTATAAAATTAGAAACTCTGATGTTAAATTACATATGTAACTTCTCTGCCTGTTTTTCCAGGTTAACTGATCTCGATGGCTCAGTCAGCATGTCCCTCTATGGCAGGCCTTGGCACTCTCCATGCCCTGTCCTTTGCCATCTGACTCCCCACCTGGCAAAATACACACATACACATACTCGCCTCCATCTGCCCACTCCCACACTACTTCACCAGCTCAGCATCACCAAGTCAGCTTTAGAGAGGTGTGTTCACGGCTCACTGCTGCACTGACTTTAACACCTGTGTCTCTCTACATGCTGCCTGACGCACAAAGACAAATGTGGATCTTCAGTTTGTGCAGCATTCAGACAGCACAGATGGAACTATGATACATTTGCTATGTCTGACATTTGCTAAAAGGTGACCTTTTTTCACCCCCACTTTATTCTTCTGCACTATTCATACATTATGGATACTGTTATCACAAACTAATGCATAATTAAAGACCTAAAATGTGTCAGAAAAAGTGATGGGAAGTGGGAGTGAATAGTTAAAATTATCTTCTAAATTAGATGTGTAAACTGCATTTAGTCGTGTATACAGTATAATTCAGTAGGAAAACAGAGAAGGATAAAGACAGAGGAAGGTGATACACAAATGCTGGGGTGATTACCTTTGATTGCACTCAGTCATTAATCAATGCACTAATCAGGACTAAATTCTCCCATTATCTATGACATTCACATTTGAGCACTTGAAGATTCTTCAGCCTCTGCTAAAGTAAATCTTACTGGAGGAAGTAAACGTCTGCTCTAAAGTAAGGGTGAAAGTATTTTTAGGCACGACACACATACAAAAAAAAGGCTAAGACAAAGAAAATCACCGTTTGGAGAACATGAGACAGTGTATCTGTTGTAATCCAGATTTCAACACTGAATTACAGGTTGCTTAAGTCTGAATATGACCCAAATTTCTTTTATTTGGCTTCAAGTCTGGAAGAACACCTCCTGTCTGTGTGTTGACGTCAGGCCTGAAGAGAGATGCTTCACAATCCTTCTGCTTTTCATTTTCCATGACCTGCTTCTTTGAAATGCCACCGATTAACTATGAGATAGTTTGAACAATGTTTAATTGCCTAAAGTATAACAGATCTTTATTTCCCACAATGATTTGGTCTGTGTCTTTTATTTATAAAGTACATAATACAGAATATGGCATGATAAGCCCCCCCGCTGCTGCTCGTTATGCAAGCAAACATATGTCAGTGTGTGTTGGACAGGTCTATTAAGACATTCAGTCGTCCACTGAGTAGTCCCATTGCAGATCTCCTCTGTGGTAACTGGCTATAAGCATGCTGGCAGCCAAAGGACTGTGTAATTGCATCGTTCCAGGTGGTAACAGTCAAAATGAAGGTCACAATAAACTACCAATGATAGACCCATGCACACCTGATGGACAATCAACATGCATATGGTCTCTGTTAGCAGAAAAATGTCTAATCAATACATTATTTGATATGAGCAGTTTAGAAAACCATGACCATTGTGACATTGTGAGTTTTGGGCATATTCAGCCCAAGAAAGAAACTTAACCCAAAATGGCTCTGTAGGAACCAGCTGAGCTCTTCATCCTACCTAATTGTTTGTGACAAGTAATTTGTATTAAGTAATACTTAAATCTAATGCAGACAACCTTAAATACGTTGATATATTAATATTTTTTCCATTTGTTCAAAAATGTGTTTTCTAGTCATTTGCAAGTGTTTGTGAACATTTGACATCCAATGGCCTGATTGTTGCAGGGTTTTTTGCCAGTTCTTTTGGTTTGTACTTTTGGTATGTACTAAAACTGGATTCCCTGTGGCTTCTTTGCAACCAATGATTATTTCCTGAAAATCCTTTTCCACCACTGCAGTGACTGGCGCCCCATCCAGGGTGTTACCATGTGCCTTGCGCTCGTTGAAGAGCTGGGATAGGCTCCAGCACCCTAATTAAAGGGATTAAAGACAATGAACTGAACTGAACCTTTTCTATATCCTGACCAAAATAAACAAATTACTAAATTAAATCAATTCACCCATTCAGCTTACATTTGCCCCATTTATCAATTAAAATAGATCAATAAATAGAACTAAAAGGCACTAACCAGATTATGATATTTGGGTGGATGATGCTCATCAGGGCTGCAAAATGACACTAAAGTTGTATAGCATAGCATTGTTAATTAAATGTTTTATTAGAACTTTTATTTTTATTTTAGTAAAAATGTAAGAAGAAGAGACTAACATTTTTAGACTTTTTACTAGGTCACACAACATTTATAGACATTTCAATAAATAACAGAACATTTACATAACATAAGTGAAAGTTGGAGTATAGCTCATGTTCTTTGTTAGCAAGTGTAAGCTTAGCTCAGGGTTTAGGTTTGTTTAGGTTTATGTTTTGTTGTAGTATTTAAATTAGCATGTCTTGTGTTTTGCTCTGGTCTTGTGTACCCTGCCTTGTATTTTGTTCAGTTCAGTTCATTTCATTTTCTTTAATCCCTTATCCTAATTAGGCTTAGGGAGGGGTGCTGGAGCCTATACCAGCTCTTCAACGGGCACAAGGCACATGGTAACACCCTGGCTGGGGTGCCAGTCCATCGCAGGTACCTACAGGACAGTTCAGTGCCTCCAGTCAACCTGGTAGCATGTCTTTGGACTGTGGGAGGAAACCCACGCAGACAGAGAGATCGCCCCACTCGTGGATCAAACCCAGCACCTTCTCGCTGTGAGGCGACAGTGCTGCCCCTTGTCTTTTGTTATAACAAAATATTGTTGAAACATCTTTGCATGTGTGTCCGCCCCTTGTCTCTTGGCACTTAGTTCAATGTTACAGCCAGATGTTGTTATTTGTTATTGTATTTGGCAACTGATTTGAATTGCTCTTCAGCTGTTATATTTGTTCTGAGGAACTTATGATGACTTGGACTTTACACAACGTATCAAGCAGACACATTTAATACAAAACTAAAACAGGCTTTTGCATTTTTTAGGCTTTTATATTTAAAATGGGCTTTGCCATTTTAAATCAGCATGAGATATTTCAACATAATACAATCTTACAAACATGTAACAGTAATTATCCACAGCTCTGCATGCTGGTAGAAAGCTCTGTAGTACATTTTGGGCCATAGTAGAAAGGTGCTGGGCTTTGATTAATACTGTGTTGCCCTTTGCTGTTGGTAAGCGTCAGGGCACCATTAGTATTCTGACCATGAACCCAGGAGTGTTTGTGAAGTAAAGCAGACGGCACAGAGGAGCCCATGTTTTTTCTGGTTTCTCCCTCAAGACAGACACACACAGATCAACTTGGAGGTGCGTCAGTCGGTCCTCAAGGCTTATTTGAATAATATTACAGGGACGTTGAATATGTGTCTGCCTCAACAGATATAGGCATTAGGAAATAGAGCAGTTCAGTGAAAAGATGACAAATCAACTTCCAATTGTGACCAATACAATTTAAGCAATCCAGGAGCCCAATAGTAGCAATTTGAAGCAATTTTAACCATCAACCTTCCAACTACAATGCCAATGACTTACCCACTGAGCTACCACTGGCCTGATATTTTAAGGTGCTAACATGAGCTTAGTGTTGCCACCATTTTTGGTGGTGCATGTTTGTTTTTAGGGTATTTTTTAGCCCGTGCTCTTCATGGTGCTGTGGGAGCAGCTTAGTGTAAAATAACTGCACATAGCCCAGTAATTCATTTTGCCAACAGGCTTGGAAGCAGCCCATAAAATAATGCTGAAGGTGCACCATCAATCTGCAGATACATTCATCCTCCAAGCCTGTCTGCAGTGTGAACTCTAGGCATGAACATGGGTCATTGTGCTGTTTATCTTAGTGAAAATTGTTTATGCAAAACAGGATGGCGTAGCTTGCTCTGCAGAGGTCACATAGCAATTAATGCTGTATAGTATTAACCAAACAGGTTTCTGGAGATGTATGAGGAATTAGTTTGTCGGTAGTTAAACTAATTTAATTATTCTACAGAACTTTAATCAATAATGTATCAACTAGTTTATTATTATTATTATTATTATTATTATTATTATTATTGTTGTTGTTGTTGGTGGTGGTATTGGGCGGCACAGAGGTTAGCACTGTCTGTGTGAAGTTTGCATGTTCTCCCAGCTACTGAGCACCTGCTACTAAGCTAAAAGATGAATACTTCTACATTTGATGATTTACTAGAATATATGACATTTCAACTACTTTCATGTTAAAGTAATAGCTCGACCACCTTGTTTCTAAGAAATGTATGTACAGCCCAACAGTGATTTACAGTCAATTGTTTCAGCTGTCACAAAATGTTGTGTAATATGCATATTGTTTGAACAGGAACATTATACAACAAGCTTTTAGCTTTAATTCATAGCTTATCTAGCATTAACAAACCCATGAAAGAAAACTGACCTTCAAAATAATCATACAGTAACCCCCTTGACTTTCGTGGGGGTTGCATTCCAAGAGCAAATCAAAAAACACAAAAAGAAACCAGTGAGCCCACTTCATTTATACATTAGTCTTGGTAAACAGTAAAGGGACCTTTAAAGAAAGAGATTTGTCCGAAGTATTCATCATTTGGTAAAAGCAGTGTTTACAATTATAATAAACACTAGGCAACCCATTTAGGGATTATACATCTATTACAGGTCCAGGTTCATTTTCCTTAAAACATGTTTTTAAATGTTATTATTATTATTAAATATTATTATTAATTTTTTTTTTTTTACCACAGTTATGTCAGAATTGATGTAGGACCTTTAGATTAACTTTAAAATGTGTGCTTATTCCTTACATTCCTTTAAATAACAAGTTTATACAATGCTCTTCTGTAAAGGGTTCTTTATGGTGTGTACTTCTGTATTTAAGCAGCCATAAAATGTAAACGGAAATAATCTATTTCCTCCTCACAGCACTTGTTTTTATCCTCAGCACTCAGCTTGTGGCCTATTTGAAAGTTAAAAAAAACCTTCCTAATCTTTTGTAGAAACTATTCCTCTGTCCCATTATCCATGAATTTAATTCTGACACTATTATCAGTGACTATCACATTGTGGAAATTAATAACATTTCTTATGCAATCTCAATGCAACTGTTAACTAAGCACAACTATGAATGATGAGCACAGTTTGTCATCAGTGTGGATTTGTGCACAGCAGTTATTTTGCCAAGGGGACAGGGACATCCAGTGAGAATGACTTAATATGCTAAAGTGTGAGATTATGTAGAAGCATTTAAATATCAGCTACAGCAACCAATTAAGCAAACCATCTGTTATGCACAGTTTAGCATTCCCCAAAACAAGATCCTAAAAACTCTATTTAATGGTGAGTAAAGCAGCTATGAATTTGTATAAACATTTATAACAAAATGTTTGTTTGTAGCAAGTGTCACAAGTATTGGCATCTCTTCTTATAACTTAATATAACTGGAGAATACAGAGCAAAAGATGTACAAAACAGATATATGTCCATATCTCTTTTGCATATTTTATTGTAACATTATGAATAGGTGGCTTGATAATATACATTGACAAACTTAAACACTGATATTAAGAGTCCATTCTTTATTTTACCCATGTAATGTTTTTGGTCACACTGACTGCCACACAACCCCAAAGCCAATATGTTGTACAAGCAATGCTTAAGAGTTATGCTTTTATTAAAAGTTTTTTCCCCTTACAAATATACATAGAACTAAAGTGTAAGACCAAGTGTAAGATTGTTTCTCACCTAATCCAAGAGTGCTGATAATTCATAATAATGATAGACGTGTTATAATGCTGTAATAAATAATTTCTGTATTTATATAGTGTGACTGATAATTTATGTAAATATAAATGTTGTGTAAGTTCTGTTTTACTGTCTGTGAGCACACTCACTTAAACAATAGTTTAATTCTTGTTCAGTCAACAGTTTATGTGCTTTGTCAGGTGAATTTAAACACTTTGTTGATGGTATCCTGTTCTTGTCTAAAGTCTGTGTGAAAAAGGAAAATGTGCCTCTCAATAAAATCTTCACAAACCAAACATATTCATGATAGCTGTTTGAAATGCTCAATAATTCTCTTACTCTCCTTTTTCCTCATATTTTATGGATGGCTGTGTTCAATCTCCTGCTGTGTACTCCTAAACTCTGTCATTTATTTATCCTTCACGTCTGTCTTATTACTGATTTAATCTAGTCAGTAGATTGAATCCAGGCAATTGTCAGTTTGACGGATCATAACCTCAGTCAAGTGAGATAATAAGACATGAAAAGAAGTCAGAGATATCAGCATAACGTGATTTTTTACACATCGATAAGCAACATTAAGCCATTATTACACTGCCTACATTTACTGTCAGGGACAGCATAGTGACAGAGCATGCAGTGTCTTAGCAAAATTGATGTTTTCTAACACAAACTAAAAAAGATTAAATGTCATTTGTGGAATGACCAAAAACCTTTCTTTTGAGTATGAGTGGGAATCAATAAGTGACAATTATGCATAATTTACCATCAGTTTCTGTTTGACTTGGTCAGA
>JAYDZG010000001.1:11924025-11935905 GCA_034509265.1 Microcambeva bendego | reverse complement strand
TAATTAACAATTATGCATAATTTACTATCAGTTTCTGTTTTCTGTGAAGATTCTGAACCCATTTATTCACAGGAGATGATGATATGTTTCCACTTCTCTAAAAGAAAAAGCATGCTGCATTAGTACTATTACAGCCTCCAAACATTAAACAGATAATAAATACCTGTCTTGGTGGGCTGGTTTTGGTGAGTTTCATGAAAGTAAAGTGGAAAATGAAACTCTTGGTTACATTAATTTCCTCAATTTTTTGCTAAAAATATTAAGTTCAATTAAGTTTTATATGTGATATTATTATTATTTCTGTTATTTTTACAAGCATGTGTGTTGGTTTTATAATGACACTTTCCTGTTCCAGTTTGGTGTTTAATGGGGGCAACTCTCTCTGCAGAAGCTTGACCTATTAAAAACCTTGGGATGAATTGAAACATTGATCATGAGGCAACATCAGAGCCTGCCATCACAAATACTATCTTTTAATCAGCACAAACCCATACTGACTGACTCCAAACCATGTGATGTTTAACAAGCTTATAATAAGGTGTTCACATAGACTTATATACATATAGTGTCTATCAGGGGGGAATTAAAGATTGTTCAGGGCTTAAGATGTAATAAATAACAAAACAAAAACTTTGGGGGAAAGCTAATCCAGCCTCTGCTCTATTATTAATATTATTTAAAAAGCAGCATGGAGATGTCCTTGTTTAACGGTGTAGGTCACGGTCATATTTTTCTAGACTGAGAATTACGTTATTGTAGCAAAGCTGGCCAAAACACGGCCCTGAGGAGGCCAAAATAATTAGTTTAAATATGGGCTCCCACTCCTAAACTGTCAACGGCTTACCATTTAAAACACATGGTTTGCCAGAAAATAGCATGGCCTGTCATTTTCTTTTGTTCATATAATAAATAACATGGAATACGTTCTGGATACATTTTTAATTAAATATTTCATTTCAGCAAGTGTCACTATACCCATAACAGTACTTTAACACTGGCATTATCAACTCCTTGCTCATATCATTCAAGGCTTGTCAAGCATTGGTGGTAAAAAGTTTACATACACTTGTAAAGGACATCTCAACACACTTTATTAGGTACTTTGTGTGTGTGGTTTAGGAATGAGTGTATCATATTTTTTGTGTTCCACAGACTAGTGCAGTTTAAATAATTTTACTAGAGTCAAAATTTTGGAAAGTTATCACAACATGTAAAATTTTTGCCCAATTTATCCACTCCAAACATATACAAACGTTAACCCTCTGACTAATTGTTTAAGTCTGTGCTAAAAAAATAAGTTACTCCATCTTATGTTACTCTACAGCCGTTATTTGGGCAAAAAGGCTAAGAAAGTAATATTTCCCATGCTGCTAAACAGAAGGTAAATTGTTTGAACTTTAATTGAATATAATGGCATAACTTCAAACATTTTCAAACAAAGTTTGCAACTTTAGATTTTCATGTTTTATATTCCCCAACTCTGAACATTACACAACCAGGTTTATCTAAAAATAAAGTCATATTGAACAAAAAAGGTGTAAAGTAGAAAAAATACAAAGACAGTGGAAGAGAAAGAAAAAAGAGAGAGCTCAACCTTTAAGTCCTTTATCTTCTTACTCCAGTTGCCCAGCTGATGGTTTTCTTCTGTGTTGGTCTCATTATCCACTCTAACCTTTAACCTTATTTTTTATGTTCTAAACATACATGGTGTCACTTTTACTTGCTTTCTGACAGCCTTTCTGACCCTGGTGTAGCTTTTAAATGTCAGGATGGCTGGGTTGTGATTTTACAGGCTTTATTATAGGGCATACAATAGGACCACGAGACAAGGGAAGTAGCATAGTTCTTTGGGTTGTCATTGTTATTACATTTTAAAAGAGAAAAGAAGGAATACAAAAGCCTGCAGACTCTTGGTTTGGTTAGATTTGTAGGGGACCACTGAGATCCAATGTTAAATGTCAGGTGTACTATCAGTCAGCTAAACACTAATCATAAAACAATTGGCTATATCTGTTAGGTGAAATGCTTATAGAAATGTATTTATGCTGTGATTGCATTCTCTGCTGGTTGGTTGAATACTTCTGTGTAGAGATGAAAATAGAGCTGTGAATGATTCTCTAGCAGTGACACGTTTGTCTGTGTGAAGCTGTGTGCTGTCTCTGGCAGGTGAAAAGACATGGTTGGCTAATGTAATAACATTAGTGGTTGGGTTCAGTACAGCCATTTTAGGGTACAGGGTAGGGATCTGCAGTGTTCCTTACATTTATTTTTATTTGATTGTAGTTTAAACCTAAGCTATTTCATGTTTTGTCTGCACATTTCATTTGTTAATTTATTTTTAATGCTTATTTCAGGCCTTCATCACATTCCAAAAACTGTTAAGATGGGGGCAATTTATGGCTAGTAATGAGGTAAAAAATGTGATTACAATCAAGCGATGGCAACATCACAAGGTGATTGTTATCATAGTTTGGTACAAAAGCAGCATCCAAGAAGGCTTTGATGATCAAAGGATGTCCAGTTAGTGAACAAATGTGTGGGAAAATTATTTATATGTTTAAAAGCAATGTGGCTCAAAGAAATAATAACCTCTACAGTGCAAAACAACGTTTCATAATTCATTGGTGTGTGAAAGGCCATAGGTGCTGAAAGATCCTTCAGATGGCACTGTTTCAAGAATTGCCACTCAACAATAGCTGATATAACAACATGACCAAATGATTATTTTGTCAAACCTTTGTCAAGCACTACAGTATGGATTTACATAAACAAATGCCACTGAAGCCTTATGTTTTGCTGTGATGGAAGCATCAATGCAGATGTAAATGCTTTGCTGTCCCAACTGTTGCACTTGTAGACCTGAAAGGCAGGAATAGATGTTTATTAATAAATAAAATGATGTTGGCAAAACGTGAAATATCTAAGGTTCATACTGACTTAAAAATGTAAATGTAAACTTTTTACAGGACGACACAACCTTTTTTGATTTGGGGTTGTATAAACCGTCCTTTTTAAAATGTAATGAGTGAGTAATGGGCATATGTGTTAATTGGAAGCCACTGAGCTGTGGTGAATATGTGAATAAATTGTGTTTTTAAACTGCAGAGCTATTACTCTTTTCCAACCTTCTCCATTAAAGAGGCAAACCATTCACAGTGGTGTAATTTCTACTATACTGTGTTTGACATGCCATGAAATAAAAATTAATCACTAGAGAACAACAGAGATAAGAGAAATCCATCTCCAAAGATAACACTAAATCTTAACCTCCACTGATTATGCAAAAGACATAATTGAGAAATTGGGCTGTATTCCACTTTAAATGAACCACACATAGTTCATCATTGTTAAGCAGTACACATAGATTCTGTCCACTCTCTTTTTCTCTATCACCACAGCCTAATTGTTCCTAACGAAGAAGTCGTGGTGCAGATGCAGGCTCTGATTAGGTGGATGCACCTGCTGACATTTCTCTGTGTGTCTCTCTCTCTGTCTCTGCGCTGTCCTTAATTGTTCATTTCATTATTCATTTGTTCTTCAAATTGCTCCTCTAAGAAGAGCTAATCCATAATGAAAGATAGCTGAGTATCTGAAATTACAATCGAATGAAATTATTGAAGTGCTCTGAGAAGTACCTAATATAGAGTTACTGCTGATAACATGAAAACACTTCCTTGATCCACTGAAAAAGTATTGACATGATGTTAAAGGCCAATCAATATGACCTAAATTGTGTAGGGCGCAGAGGCTAGTTGTTCTTTTGTTGCCGGTTCAGCCTATATGCATCCCTGACGCACTTGTATTGTATTGCATGCTTTTAGTGACCAATTCAGGGGAACAATTGGACCACTTATATTTTGTGTTTTTTTTTTTCAACATTTCCTTTCAACATTGTAAACATTGCGAGCTTAAGGGACAACAGAATTCTGAACTTATTGTGCAAACTGATTAGATAAAATAGACTGAAATGATGAAAAAATATTAAGATTGCTGAAATGTCATATATCTGTCCAATGTAATGATAAAAGCGAAGAGAACATTTTATTTATGCATGCATTCATCATTAAGCAGAAGCTTCTACGAATCTATCAGTCAAAGTCTTATTTCAGGAGTGTTAAGACATATTAAAATGATACTTTTCAATGTTTCTGAACATGGTTTTGTTCCTTGTTGAGACATGAAGTCTTGTAAGTATGAGGGAGATCACAATACCCAAGACAGAAAGGCTTTGCAGAGGTGTCAGATTAAAACTACTACCTATACTGGGCAGCAGCAATATAGGACACTGTCAGAGACAAATGTCAACAAAGGTAACAACAGCAACAACATTAATTCAAAATCATGGTTGAAGGTAAGCTGAAACAACTTGTGCTCTATACCGAAATCATTAAAACTCGAACTATGGAATGTTTAAGCATGTCAAGGTGAAAGTTGTGAAGATATATTTATCATCTACACAACTAGACAGTCGTAGGCTTACTTTTAATGTGTATGCTCTGAGTAAAGCTAAAACAAACAAAAAATACATAAAAATAAAAGAAATAAAATAATACGGCTTCCAGAATATGACCTTGAGAACATTCCCATCGTAATGGTAAACATTAGGATGTAATACATAGCTGCCAGTGAACTTGACCAATAATATTTTGCTATATGTAAAACCATAAAAACATAAAAAAGCTTTGTTTTCAAATAATTTATAGTTTCTGACAGACTCTCTCTCTTTCTCAGTCAACATTTTTTTTGTTTAAACACATAAAACTCCATGCAAGCCAATGTTTTATTTTAAATTATCAGCTGTTCATTGTTACAAACAAGCAATTGCATGCAAAACTGTCTTTGGATTGGTGCTAGCTTTATTTAAGAAACATCCAATTTATAACTAAATATAGACAATGTGGCCCACACCAACATCAAACATGAATAGAAGGGAGATACAATTTCAGTGTTTTTATTTGTATTAAATAATAGTTGCTGAGGTTTGACCTTGAAGAGAGTGATACATGTGCTTTATTAGGTAAACAGCAGTGTACCACAGAAAGCTGGTTTGCTGCAGCTCCAAACCTTTGTAGATGTGTAAACCCAAGCTGGAACAAGGGCTTTTAATACCATGTCTGTCAAAAAACATTTTTTTCTCCAAAACCACTTTCTCCTTTCACTTTATTAGTAATTATTACTAATAAAGTCACTGGTCATTGCTTGAAATGTGTATATTTTATATTACACAATGAGCACAGGCATCTGAATTAAACTTTACATATATTGACTCAAAAATTGCTTACTAACCTCTGATAGTGGTCAGAGGTGGGGGACAAGCTTCAAACTACTTCAAATTTAGAACAAAAATGTAATGAGAGGATTGTTAGACATAAAAAACATGTCTTAAAGCAAGTTTGCCAATAGTATTGGTTTGTCACCATCTACTGTGGACATTACTGTAAACATATTCAGGAAATACAAAAACACCTCACAATGTACAGGCCCAGTTTGTGACTTTAAAACCCTCAGAGGATTTAGCAGATGCCTTTATCCAAAACGACTTACAGTACAGTTACAGTATACAGTCAGAGTACTGAGGGTTAAGGGCCTTGCTCAAGGGCCCAACAGCGCCGGTCTGGCAGTGGTGAGGTTTGAACTGGTGACCTTCGAATTACCAGACATGTACCCAAACCACTAGGTGTTGGCTGGCCCTGTTTAAAATTAGTTTATGGATAAACACATGCTCAAAACAACAGGGTGGCCAGATTGCAACAGTGGATTCCCTGCAAAAAGAATTTTAAAATCCATCAAAAAGCATGAAATCCTGCCCAAAACAATGCAGGACCAGCAGGACCAGCAGAACTGAAGAGCAATCTGAAATTGTATTACACAAAGACAACACAAACACTAATGAAATCTCTTGGCCCCAGCTAATCTAAGACGAAAGATGTTTTTGGGGGAATGAAAACAAAATGGTCCTTAGCACTGAGAACTCTATAATCAGTGAAAGGTGCTAAAACCAATGCAATATTTGACATAACGTGTGGGTGCATCAGTGTCCATGCCGTGTCCACTGATAAACCCAGTAGATCTCTTAGATCCATGGATTTAGGTCAGCTAGTCAAGTCCTTATCAAAACTAAACATGGTAAAGAGGCTGTTATGCAGAACAGAACTGGAACAGACTACTGGAAGATAATAGAAATGCCTCAAATGAACAAATGTTCCAATGCAAATTAAAAACATTTCTCGTGCATATGATTGAGCTATGTAAAATTTGATTGAGCTAAATAAATTTGCCTTGGCTGACCCTGCATGGGTGCCTTCTATATGTGTAAACATACCATTGATTTGGGGATTTTAAAGATACATGCCAACAAGTTAGTTCTCAAGAATTATGTGGTAATTTCAACAGGGCAATCGTTATGCACACAATTAGTACTTGCAGTTCATATCTATTTCCGTTTGGAAATAAGTCACACATAATAAACAAGAGAATCAGACAACAGCGACTCCAGACTGTTGAGAAGTTGGAGGAAAAACCTGCAAAACTACAGTTATTAGTGTCATATGTTCCCAACCAATAAAACAAAACAGAAAAAGTGATGGAACATAGTACTAAACATGACTCTGTCACAAGTTTATAAATGTATTGCAGGCATCAAATCCCCTTGTCTCTCATTCTCTATAATTGAAACATATGCCCAAATGGATGAACTGAACTGAATTTTATTTGTGGCACATACAGGATGTCAGAATGTCATGATATTTCTCAGTTCTCATATGTTGTTCTGTTCATTCTCTTTTAACAATAAAGAAATGTAATGCTTGAGTGGCCCTGTGGGTCCTTACTCTCGAACTAGAGCTTATTAAATATTGCATTCTGCTTTCTGTCCACATTTGGACGGACATTATTGCAGTCTTTGCTCCTATTAAGTCCTGAAATCTTGCAGGAAGCTACAGTTCATTCTGTTAATACTACATTTAGACTGGTGAGGGTGAATTGGCACGTCTAAAACTACTTAAGCAAGAATAAGAAAATCACATGGCATTCATTAGATTAGGATATTTTGAGTAAAAGACTATTCTAAAATAAATTTGCACCTACTTATAATTTGTAGTGTATGAATAAATTAGAATATTAACATATCTATAATACGAAGGTGCAAACATTAGCACTAGCATTATCTAAACCACAGAGGGAAATGCTTTCTGAAGCCGTGGAAATTTTAATTTAGGTTGTGAAGGCTTTATTAACCTAATACTAGTCATGAATCATGAATCCTAGTCTTTGCATTTTATTTAGAGGCCTATTTTAAATCAGTGTGTACATCCTTACAGAAATATTTCTAAAAGGAAGTTACACCAATTGGATCCACACACACAATACTTTATTTTCACATTTTACCACTGGTTTCTCTGTCTGCATGTAGATGTCTAAAAAATTATCTACGTACAAACATAAAATATTTTTTTGAAATATTTGAAAGTTGGGTTAAATTAAATTTACTAGTTACATGCATACTGATGATTTTGAGCCAAAGTTGAATCTCCTTCAGGTTCTCCTTCAATGTTGAATCCTTGAGATACTGTGGCAAGACCTTTGCAGGCAGTTCATGCATGAAAATCATCCAATGTAGCTGGATTAATTATTAAAACATTCTGCAGAGTAGGCCAAAAGGTCCTCCGTACTGATGTAAAGGACTCATTGTAACTTTTTAGCTTTGTTGGCACAAACAGTTAGTTAAAAGGAGGCATTTACTGCTTTTTTATGGGGTTTGCATGTACTATAATATGCAATTGTAACTTACAATATAATACGTTACATTTATTTAAATAAAAGTTAATTTTCTTTTACTGTTACAAAAAGCAAAAATAGAAGAAACGTTTCAAGCCAGGGCCCACATATTTCTCCCAACTTTAACTGACCTGTGAACTTTAACTGCACAAATTATTGTTTTGTCACAGTGTACTAATACTCCCACTTGAGAGCTGAAAATCCAGTTTGATTGTCTATTTTAAAGATTTTAGTGCCCTCTGGAGGGGTAAAAATCCTACCAGCTGTTGTTGGCTTATTATTATTATTATTATTATTATTATTATTATTCCACGTCATACTGTCAGCTTCACAACTTGCACATTTCTAATTTATATTTTCCTTATGTCATGAACCCGAGAAGTTTATTCAGAATGTTGTATTTAAAAATGCCTCTTAAAACTTTTCTTATTTTTTAAATAAGTCTTATATTAACCATGTCCATAAGTGATGCTGTACTCAAAGGCAATTGTAATGGACCATCACATAGTGGTGATAAGTAATGCTGGGAGACAAATCTGTATTCCAGATCTTTTAGGAAGAAATGGGGGTCATCTGTAACAAAATGTGATTGTGTCAGTGTTCTTTGTAAAGGTAGATTTTCTGTGCTGGCCACATAATTCAGATTTCAGAGTAACATTTGCTGCATTCAAGACATCTTTAACAGGGATGTCCATGCATTGATCAATATTGACAACGAACAACCACATGTGGCACACAATATAACAGCATGGGTGCAGAAAAGAAATACTGGAATGTCTGCCTACAGTCCCATTTAATCCCTAGTGTTAAGGATTTTGAAATATAAATATGACAATGGCAACCAGGAGGACCGGAAAGTAACACCTGAAACACTTTATTGTTTTGTATCATCGCTAGCTAGCCATCTATCTATTTTACTTTTACATTTATTGGTGTAGCCTTGTTCTAGAGCAGGGTATAGATTTAATTAAAGGCTATAAAAGCTACGTGACCCAACAGAATGCTCATAGCTCTCTCGAGCATTACCACCTTAATTAGATTCGGTACTGTTCCCATGTAAGGAAGTTTCTGTGGAAACGGCCACCATGGAAATAACAGAGACGTGCAGTGTCAAAATGTGCACTAGATCATGACACTGACCTCACAAGGAATGAACAGCTGTTTGAAGACATATTAGGCTCTTGGGGCACCATCTTCAGTTTTAATTATCCAAAAACAAGTTAGTGTGTTTACACACACATCACCTCCATGTACCCCATTTATTATTCAAAAGAGATGCACATAGACCAATTGGTATTTGTCTGGTGGATTGATCTTACACTGAAATGACACTGAAGTGGTAATTTCAAGGAAGTGTTTATACTATTGGAAATATGCCCATTACTGAGCATTATCCGTTATCACCCCAAACACCTGCATGTCCTCCAGCACCATATTCGTAAACCTCTTTCAATGCCTTCTCTCAGTCAGCTCCCCCTGCTCTGCACAAGTCCAAACCATCTACTTCTTAACTTTGCATTTACAACATCCTATCTGTTATGTCAATAAAGTAATTTTTTTCCAATCTTCATCTGTCTTTTTGTCCTTGCCACTGCTTCCAAGCCAACCAAAACTGCAATTGTGCTGCAGTACTCTCTTGTCTCTTTTATGCAGTGCTGGGGTAGCAACATGAAGCAAGATGAAGAATCAAGCACGACTGGGCAAACTAAGTAGGCGTGCTGGACGGTGCAGTGACATTATACTGGAACCACTGGTACCAGTTTATGTTTAGTTTTACTGCATTGTCAATCATTTGTTGTATAATGCTACCAAGACGTTAATTTCCTTTAGGATCAATATAGTGTCTGTCTGTATGTGTGTAAACATGGCACTTTGAATAGATATGCCACCCACTCCACCCTGCATGCTCTCTCTGTCACACTCACCATTATTTTTTAATATTCAACTCCAAGTATTTAAACATGCCTACTGTTATCATCTCAATTTACTGTAACCCTTTTGTTGCCCACACCATTGACACATTTATGATTTAATCCTGTTATTTTTGTTCCTCACCAATGCATATCTTTATCTCTACAGGCTCTACTTAACTTTCTCCTTCTGTCATCTGCAAACATCATATTCCATGTAGACTCCTACCTAAACTCATCTATCAGCCTGTCCAAGCCCACTGCAAACAATAACACTCAGAACTGACCCTTGATGTAGTCCCATCTCCACTTTCAAGATGTCCGTCATTCTTATTGCACATCTCATCAGTCACACGGTCTGCATTCAAATCTGGCACCCTCACATACTTCTATACCACTTCAGATTTCCTCATTAAAGATGGCAGCTCCTCTATCTATCCTCTATATACCCCTTATGCTAAGCTTTCTTGAGGTCTAGAAACACTGCAACTCCTTCAGATCTTCCCTATTCTTCACAATATTCTCAAAGCAAACATCAAAATCTGGTTGCACACAACTCCACACCTCTTTTCTCAACCTAACTTCCACAAATCTTTTTCAGATTTTTATGCTGTGGCTGATGAACTTTCTGTGTAGTTGCTTCAGGTCTTATCCACACTTTTTTTCCAATATAGTCCCTTATAAGTCCAATACTTTATTAAATATTCTAGTTTAAAACTCGACTGCCATCTCTTGCCATACATTTACCTGCCACAAAAGGTATATAATCTTGGTCAACTGCTGTAACACTCTTCATTGTCTTTACAGCTGCCTTCACTTTGTGCTTTTTCTAGGGCCCTCACTGGATCATCCAGCCATACTTGTTCAATCCCATCATGTCAGTGCACTCTATTCATGTGATCACATTCTAATGTTCATCCTTTACAATACTAACCTTCATTATTTATTTTCCAACTTTGTTTCTCTGTCTGGAGAACCAGCCTTTCAACCTTCCTAAGGGTTTTCGTTTGTCTGGAAATCCTGGTTTCTTTCACCAGCCTCTGTCATATTAAAATTTCCTGCACCTTTTCAATCCTCCACCAAGTTCTTTTTTCTTAAAAAAAGACCAAATGTCCAAAATGTCACACCAAGTACCTTCCTAGGTAATCTCATAACATTTTTTGCTGTTATTGGGCCGCTGTTGATCATCTTGTCTCACTTTTTCCTCTAAATGGCACATCAGACTTTGTCCTCAATCCCTTCCTCTTTTTCATCTCTAAAGACATTGTCCAGATCACCACCTGATACTGTCTTACTACTTTCCCCTGCCACCAACAGACAGTCTTTCAGGCAGTGTCTCCTATATAAAATATTGCCTGCTTTTATAGGTCAGCCTGTGTTCCACCTTTTTCTTATAATGTGTGCTCACTACAGCCATCCCCATAATTACCAACATATCTACCCAAGGCCCTTTATCACCTCAATTTCCTTCATCAGCATGCCTATTTAAGTAAACTCCAATCCCTCTTTACCACTTAATCTCACAAACCACTTGTAAGACATATGCACTCATGACATTCATCAGCACTCCATCAATTCCCAGCTTCACGCTCATCACTTTTTCACCTTCATTACATTTTACTCTTCCATGAAGACCCCTACCTACTCAATTTCTATATCTATTACACTGTGGTAAAAGAGTTTGAACCTAACTGTGATGCTCCTAGACTCCCTTTCCATTTGTGCTCTAGTATACACAGTATTCAACCCTTAACCTCTGCACCATAACTGCTTGCAATTTCCTTTTACCAGTCATAGTGCCCATTATTCAACTCTCACTATTACCTTCCTACCTCTATTTCTCATATAGAACCTTCCTCTACCTCTTTAATTCATAGGTACAAAAGTACCAGTTTCCACCAGTACCCTGTCCACTGAAAGCACTATGTGCATCTGTCACTTGGTATTCTAGTCCACTACCCCATCCAGGTGTGATTACTGCTAAATATGATTAATCATAATCACCTCAGATGATCACAGATCATCTAAAGGTCTCAGAAAACTGCAAATTATGCCACATTCTAAATTCATTAAAATGCAGAAAAAGAAAAGAAATTGAAATATATTATTTCTAAAAAAGGAAATAAATCCATCCAGAGGTTCAAAAAGAACTTAGATGAGCCTCAAAAACTGCAGGCCTCCCTTGCCTCCCAGA
>JAYDZG010000001.1:11811906-11832915 GCA_034509265.1 Microcambeva bendego | reverse complement strand
TTAGGCCTGTGTTTAATATAAACTTGAGTTGATTCATCATGTGTAATAAATAACTGATTCCTGTCTTGAATGTAAACAAAAAGTGTAAATGACATTAAAATCCTAACAAACAAACTCTGGGAGCTCCGGTTTCCCCACACAGTCCAAAAACATGCAGGTGAGGTGAACTGGAGATGAAAATCTGACCATGAATTAATGTCCTGTCTGATGTATAACTCCCGTTCCTGTCATGAATGCAAAGTGTAACATGACGTTAAAATCCAAACGAACAACCTTCATCAAGTAATTCTCGTTTATATTATATCAGAACGTACATTTTCATTTACATTACACAACAGTTGCTTGCTGTTTCATAATTTATAGTTTACACTTCTTAATATTTTATGCCATAAAAGGATTCTCAAGGGACAAGTGAGAGAAAGTTGGTTGTTCCCAGCTCATGCCATTTCTGACAGTAGTTTATGTCCTCTCTTTTTTTTCAAGGTTCACGAATCGCTAGCTGGCTCCCAAGTTTCTCTGTGGAAGTTATGCACACAACCAACATCCTGGGTATTGCACATGCCAATAACTCTCAGCTCAACGCCATGGTGAGCACCCAGATTCCACTCAGAAGTATGTTGACAAATGACTGAGTCTGTTGAAGATTTTACTCAAGAGCTAGGGAATTAATATAGAGGTGCTTTTATCGCCTTGTAGCTAGAACAGGGTGGCACACTGTCATAATGAAGTTAAAATCATCTAATGTGGTAAACTTATTGTTTTTTACACTTTTTAACAAAATGTGCGCCTAAACTTCCTTAGCTAAGTAAGTAGAAGTGGTGTTCCTTTCATTTTGGCCTTGTAGTGCAAAACTAACCCAGAGTCATTTTCCAATTCCTCTTCATTCTATTTTTTTTTTACATTGTTACAATTACTATGTCTGACTGGGTTGGTTTCTGTAGGCCCACCAGATCCAGGAGATGTTCCCTCAGGTTCCCTACCACTTAGTGCTGCAGGATTTGCAGCTCACCCGTTCTGTGGAGGTCACCACTGACAACATTCTGGAAGGCAGGATCCAGGTACCCTTTCCTGCTCAGGTATGTATATGTCAAGGCAGCATGGATAACTGAAAGAATTTCACTAGATACTACACTACGAAGTCACAATATTATGACCACTTCCTGCTTTTGAAAAAAGTATGATTTGAGATGGTCGGTGCATATGAATCCATTCTCACAGATGGAATCTCGAGCTGGGCTCTCAAAGGATGTCCAACATTGGTTGGAAGAGCATGACATAGATTTCCAATTAATGCCACGGTCAGATTCATCAGACTTTAACCCAGTTAAAGCCTCGCCAGCATCTGTGGGATGCACTGCAGTCAGCATGGCTCCAGGACCTACCAGGAAGCGTCCCAGCCCATCTAACTGTCCATACTGTACAAAGCGGTGACTCTGTATATTAGCTGGAGGTCATAATAATGTGACTCAACTATATGTAGATAGATCGAGAGACAGACAGACATGGATATAGACAGATAGAGAGTTCAGCAGGAAGTCTAAGCTAATTCTGTTCTACGTTCAAACTGTTGTTTCTGAACAAATAAATGTACATATCAATACAGGACATTTTAATGATGCATTAATCTGTGTTCTGCTTAATTTGATTAGATTTGTGGTTTTAGCTTGTAAGGTAAAATGTCATGTTAGGAAGCAAAATAATCATTTTTGCTTAAAAAGTGCCTGTGTAGTGCCAAACAACAATGGAAAGCTTCCAAAACTGAAGCCAGTATTTACTGTGCAGACCATGTACTGTTTGTACAAGGTACTTCACATATGTGGTATATGGGGGCAACACTACCAGAGAGTTTTAAAACCAAGCCAGTGTGGTTGACCATTTGTATGGTAATCACATACACGCCCTTTCAGATATTAGTAGCTCAGCATTTAAGGTACTGGACTAGTCATAGTGCTAGATCTACCAGGCTATCACTATTGGGCCCTCAAACAAGGTCCTTAACCTACAATTTCTTAAATGGTTTTAAGTACAGCAGTTAGTGACTTTGGATTTCAAGTGTCCAGTGTAAGTGTCTAAAAGAGTATGAACCAGAAAAGCCAAGTCACCTTTATTTCTCTTGCCACCAGGCCCTGGAACGCACACCCATCCAGACCAATTTAGTGCCGGAGGAGTCAGCAGAGGCCACTGGCGCAGAGCTTCCTACTACAGAGACCGAGGACCTTGAGATGCGTGGCAGTCGCTTCTCCAAATCTGCGGACGAGAGGCAGAGGATGCTGCATCAGAGGAAAGAAGAGTTGCTGCTAAGAGCTCGCAGGTCAGATGTCAATGCTCCCTGTCGCACATCTCATCTTAATCAACTGACTCATAGTACTTTAGATTACATTTTAAAATCTGATCTGCATTATTAGTGAACCCATCTTTAGGGTTTTTATGGGTTTCACACACACACACACACACACACACAAACACAACTTTTTCCATGCACTCACTAGCATACTGCAAATAGGCTGGAAGTTCTTATTCTGGAAGAAACTCCCTTCTCGCCAGAGATTCTTTCACCTTTCCTTTATTGATTAAGTGCAAACTAAACTCATAAATTCCGGTCTTGTTAATTATTGTGCTTTGCTTCTCACATAATCCTATATACTATATACTAAATCTTATATACTAAATCCAGATAGTTTTGTAAACGTGATTCTTCTGAAATGATGCCAGTGGTTCAAAGTCTCAACTAAACTCATAAACTCATGAGAATGAAATAAGCCAATGTAAACGACGTTTTAAGTTGTGTAGAAAATACTCAGACTTCCTTCTTGTGAGTTTGTGAACTATCACATGCCATTCATTTGGCTGTATCCTTGTTTTCCGGCTTTAAATATGGATCTATAGAGATGCTTTTCCAGCCTTATTAGCATACCTGTGAGATCTCCATTTGCTTGCCATGATATAATTTAGAGTCTGTGCTAATAACTAAATTGAAGGGCGGCCCGGCAGCTCAGTGCATAGCACTGTCACCTCACAAGATCCTGGGTTCCACTCCCAGGTGACCCGGATCCTTTCTGTGTGAAGTTTGAGCTCCGGTTTTCTGTCACAGAATCGGAAAAGACTCGAACCGATGAACTGAATGATTATTGTATTACCTAATAATAAACACAATTTTCTCATCTATGTCCTTTCATAATCAGGCGCTATCTGAACAAAAACAATGAAGAAGGAGCATCATCCTTCACCGCTTCTACACCAGAAGAAGATCAAGATGACTACCCTGAAGACTCCGACGACGACGATGCTCCATTTCCGAGAGACGGAGGTTCCAACTCCGACCTGGTTACCTTGCGCCGCAGGGTATTGGCTGATGCGGCCGAGCGGCGCCTGCTGAGGCGGCCAGACTCCTCCATCTGATAGCATCATGCTCCTTTTGCATTGCTGTACGTGACGGAGGAGAAGTTACTCCTGGTCACTCATCTCAAGTGAAGCAAAAACCTGTGCAGCGATACAGCCGTACCCAACACAGCTCGAGCAGCCGTGCTGTATCTTACTTAGGTGTCCGTGTCCATCCACTCTGTCTTAAGCCTTTTCAATTGCACACTGTTCATATGACACACCAGCGAGGCT
Organism: Microcambeva bendego; assembly: GCA_034509265.1. Lineage (NCBI taxonomy): Eukaryota > Metazoa > Chordata > Actinopteri > Siluriformes > Trichomycteridae > Microcambeva > Microcambeva bendego. The sequence goes on along the minus strand of JAYDZG010000001.1, from coordinate 11,829,303 downwards.
GTGCTCTGTGGAGAATTGTCTATGCATGTGTCACTTTTAACGTATTCGATTGTTAGTTCCTGAACGGGTGAGGGTTATGAGTTTGCCCGAGTAGCTATAAAAACGAACCTACTTAGCTAAAGGGAAGGATAACAAAGCAGGACCGTTTCTTCTAGTTTTGGACAAATCTGAAATGAACTGGATCTGTATGCAGAAGTGGAAGTGTCCTTTCAGGACCCTAGCAATGTGAGCATTGGACTGTGTACGTTTTAGCTTATTAGGGGTGCAGAAAGATTTGAAGCTCAAGTACATATTGAATTGACCCTCTAATGTGTGTTAATTCATCCAGTTAGAGCAAGTATCCAATAAGTACAAATTTCAGTTTAAGGGTAGCGTAGCAAGCCATGACGACGCAATATGTAACGATTTATACCTTTTAAGGCCTCATTATTATAAATGGACCTCTCATCGCATCTCATCTCGCAGAATGTTAACTGTGAATGATGGATGTTATTTTATACAATAAATGTAAAATATGGTAAAATAATGATCAGGGAATTGGGCGACGTGTATTGGCATGAGCGGTTGAAAGCAATATCAGCCAGTCATTCTGTTTGTGTTCCTGCTGTGGCCTTGTCATGAAATCCTTTTTTCCTTCTTCAATAGTTACCAATTAATAAGATGTCCTGAATTGGCACTAGTTTAAAATAAGTGCACATTGCCTTGCACAAACTGTTTCTTGGGTGACACAAACCCTATTGTGGCTTTATTAATTATGATTGAAAGAGCAAGTATGCTTATTTCTAATGATGCTTATTTCTAAAATCGTTTATTGCTGCTTATTTCCCCTGTATATGGGTTAATTGAGGATTGCTGCTCGACGCATTAATTAAACAAGCACGTGGTATCAATCGGTACAGACGATCCGAAGCAGCTGCTGGAATAACAATAACGCCAATGATTTACTTACTCATCACTGTAGGTACATACATTCTATCCAGAAAACTCATTTATTATGTTTACATTTATAATAAGACAGAGGGAAGAAAACATCTGACTAAAACCTGAGCAGAACACCGTTAACCAGCATGAGAAACGTGTGAATGTTAAAGCTTTTTCTGGCCACATTGTGTATTTAAAATGTAAAAATAATTCAAAGTAAGCAAAGTTTTTATTTTGCAAGAAAGAGTAACTTGGCAAACCTGACCCCATTACCTCAGGATACTGATTTGACCACCCCTGAAATATATTTTTCAATGGTTCTGCACAAGTACAAGAAATACATGTTTTTAATAGATTTACCTACTTAAGCTTACAGGTCACCTCTGCTTCTAACATGTTTTTTTTTATTTTTACAATTTCTGTAGTGTTTTCTGTATAGACTTGGCCAGTGGTGAGTTCATGCTAAGTTTGACACGCTGCAAGCCAGCTCACTGCCTTAACTACACTTGCTCATCATCTAATTTCACAAACTCTTCCGTCTTGAAGCTTTTGCTAAGCATTTTGGTCTGGTTCTGTTCTTTAATTAGTTGTAATGTCGATGACTTAGTTCTGTAGACGTCAAATAGAACGAAGCGTATCTTGTTTGTATATTTAAGAAAAGGTAAGAACTTTATAGTCGATCAGGGAATTGGGTAGTATGTATTGAGATTTGAAATATGCTGTATTGTGATTTTGTTTATAATTTACTTAATATTTGACTAGTTTAACATGAATGTAGCTCATTGGTTAAATTATTTCTCCTACTTGGTTCAGACTTCTTCTAAATTGATCTTGGTGAAGAACATTGCTGTGCACATCGTGTAATATAAATTTGAAGCTATATATTTTGTGGTTAAAAATACATGGACACCTTAATTATTGAGTTCACCTGTTGCTGAAACTTATGTACAGTCAATTATCTGAATTAAATAGTGTGGATTTAATTTAGTGACTGCGATCACAGCAAGTTTTCTAGTGCTCACAGTGAGATCCGTGAAGACGTGGTTTGACGAGTAATACTAGAGGCCTACATGAATTCTACATAACCACCTCTTCAAATAAATGTCATGTGATGAATTGAAATGTTTCTTGAGAACCTGGCTAACTTGTCCAACAAACAAATATAACTGATTAAGCACAAAAAAATAAGCTGTTGTTGCTGGATGGCTCTATAACAAGCATTTAGGTCATCCGGTCTGGAATGTTTACAGATTAGTATTGGACTAGAGGAGGAATCTTTATTTTTGACTTAAGAGCGTCGGTCTACAGAGAACTATTGTCTATATAGTAACATGCTGTCACTTGTTTTACACTGTGAACCGGTTTTATTTAATCTTGCTTATTTCACTCGGTTGCCACTTTTCTGCTAGTTTTCTTGCCTCTGTGCATGTAGTCACTGCTTGTGATGAGCATATTTATTGCCTAAACAAGTATTTCCAAAGACTGTATCGCTGGTCATTTTTTTTTTTTTTTTTTGGAGATCGGGGATTGTCGTATATGTTAATCCTAAAAAGTTACACGGCTGCTTACACAGCTTGACTTTTGATCAGTATTTCTGTAACTCAACTCATCACAATAAATTCATCACTTCGCCTTTATTAATAAATGTGATTTGCTTCTCACTTAATCTTATGTACTAAATCCAAATAGTTTTGTAAACGTGATTCCTCGGAAATGATGCCTAAATTTACCATTGGTTCAAAGATTGTTTAAACTGTAAATAATTTTGTAATGACAAATTGAATAATACCCCTGTATAATGTAAACTTCTGAACTACTGTAGAGGCTTTTAATTAAAAATCTTTTCTACTGTCACGACTTATTCTGTTTGTTTTACAGTTCTTTGGTTGAACATCAAATGAAGTTCTCAATGGAAAAGTATTCATTGAATCCAAATTGACATAATCTGTTTTCTCCATTTATCTTATTTGGGTAAGTAAAACAGCTATTCGAGGAATTACTTTCTTTGTTGAAGTGTATGGAGAAGTAGTAAAATAAAGGCTTTATCTTCAACTTCCTGAACCTGAACCAATTGCATCTGGTGGCTTCATTATTGAAGTACAATTCATACGGAACGTATTCACAGTTCTTCACTTTCCCCACATTTTGTTCTCAAAATGGATAACATTCATGTTCCCCTCAATATTCTACACACTACCTCATACTGACAAATAATTTTTGGAAATTCATTACAAATAAAAAAAACTTGAAGCACCTTTGGCAGCCTGAAGTTTTTTTAATATGATGCTACATGCTTGACACTTTTTTGGGCAGTTTCCCCAATTCTTTGCAGAGCCTCTGAAGCTCCATCAGGTTGGATGGGAGTGTCAGCGCACAGCCATTTTCAGATCTCTCCAGAGATGTTCACCTCTGGGCTCTGTCTTGGCCACTCTAGAACATTCACAGAGTCGTCCTGAAGCCACTCCCTTGTTATCTTGGCTGTGTGCTTAGGGTCGTTGTCCTGTTGGAAGGTGAACCTTCACCCCAGTCTGAGGTCCAGAGTGCTCTGGAGCAGGTTTTTTTCAAGGTTGTCTCTACATTTCTTGCTTGATCTTTCCCTCGACCCTGACTAATCTCTCAGTTCCTGCTTCTGAAAAACAGCATTTTATTCATATCAAAATTTGATTGATATCATTTGATTGGTTTTGGACAGATCGAGAGACTAGAACTAAAATGGTCTTGCTTTTTCAAAAGCAGTTGTTCATTCAGGCTGTGTTGTGTATATAAATTATAAACACTAGATGGCGATAAAGATCTATATTCTTTAGAAGTACAACCATAAACATTGGTGAAAGATCACTCAGGTTTCTTATTTAAATAAAATAAATTTAAAATTATGTATATTTTTATTTTAAAATATTTATTACACATCATATTTTTTTTAAATCTTCTAGCCTCAAGAAGGTATGGTTGTTTATGTTTATGTAAAGAAATCCAATTCAAATCCAGGCAAAATCACCTCTTTGTGTATAATCTAACATATGCTTACATTATTAACCCAGCTTGGTTGTTGATTTATTTTATTTTATTTTTTAAAAAGCAACAGTTGAGACAAAAGGAGTAAGTATTGCACTGCAAATGTATCATCTTAAACCAAGCACTGTAGCTAAAACTGTGAAGTGTAATTGTAATAGTTGATTACATGGTCTGGACCTACACTGGTTCTGAAAGTTCATAACACTCCAACATAAATTCTTAAAAACTTATATTTTGTAAAATACCAAAATGCACTGTCCTCTGTGCCAAAGACAAAAAGTTCCATCCAGACTGTTCTCAACGGAAGGTGCAGAAGCCAACATCTGTTGGGGCAAAAGCCAACATCTGTCATTGTATGGGTTTGCATCAGTCCCCATGGCATGGGTAAATTGCATATGTGTGAAGCTACTGCTGACACAACAGTCCCAATTGGGATATTTGAGAAACGAATGCTGCCATCACGGAGGTGTATTGACTGACCTGACTGCAGTCCAGATCTTTATGCTATAAATAATGTGGTGCATTTTCTTGCACTGAACTGAACCACTTATCCTAATCAGGGTCAGGTAGGAGTGCTGGAGCCTATCTCAGCTCTTCAACGGGTGCAAGGCACAAGGTAACACCCTGGATGGGGCGCCAGTCCTTCGCAGGTACCTACAGGACAATTCAGTGTCTCCAATCAACCTCGTAGCATGTTGAACTTTTTTTTATCTACTTCAATCCTATAGTATATGCAAATTATAATGCTGCAAGTTTAGACTGTTTGTGATTACAAAACAAAAGCTTTGTAATCTATTTCTCCTAGCATACAAACAGTGTACCATAATTACAAGATTCATGCACTGAGAAATTCTGCTGTGGTTAATTTATCACATTTACATACTTAGCCTATGCTTTTATCCAAATTGCCTGAGATTTGGTCACCTTCAGTCAAGCTCTAACTGCTGACTATGCTATTATATTTAACATTTTTAACAACATTAACAGTGCACCTACTGACAGATGAAACTACACTGTATTTGTGGCCTCTAAGCTTTGAAATGTCCTATCAATTAATGAATTAAAATCAGGCAATGTCAGATGGAGAAAATTCAAATGAGTAGTCTCTGGATCACTGCTTGTTTTATGCAATCGATACAGATGTACTCCTAAAAAGGCCCATGTGCAGTAGCACAAATTTGCAATTTAAATGAAAGTAGTCAGGCTGTTGATGCATTGGAAATCTATATCATTTAGTCCCTGTTGTCATATGCATGTATTAAATCTGCCAGTAGTATTGATTTTCTATTAGTTACACAACCACAACTATGAGTTAAAGGATTTAAAAGTTTGTAAATGGATAAGGGCAAACATGATTTTGGTCAGTGGTGATTGCCAAATTCAAATATATTTAATGTACTTTTTAATACTAACACAGCAGAACATCGTACTTAGATGTATAGCTTTAAACATTAGCATCTGTACTATTTTAAATGAGCTTGTAATTGTCGTCTTACATAAAGCCGTAGGTTGCTAGCTTTAGTGCAAATAAGGATTGCTCAAGGACATAATATACATTTTTACAAGGTTAAGTGTTTTACTCTCATCTGCATATGTTACAGATAATGGCTGTACCCATTTCCCTGGAAGATCAGGAGAGTAGTTTAATTGTTTAATCAATAGTCATTTTGTACAGCTTTCTGCACTTGAAACATGCAAGCTACAGTAAGGTACACTATAAATAGGAGAAAAAGACAGCTAGGTGAATCTATTTCATTTCATTCATTCCTTCATTCTGATCAGGGTCGTTGTGAGTCTGGAACCAGAAGGTTATGCATTGATTAGTCAGAAATCCTCGGCTGAAAAAATATATTGTGTTGCCAAAAGATGTTTCCCTTTTTATTTAGTGAGATATAACATTTTGTTCTTTATGTGTTTATAACAGTAGTTCTTTTCACCTCTAAGACACATGATGCCATCAAACAATCAGCAGTGTAAGTGGTGTCAAATTGTATGGGTAATTAATTAATTTAAATCGTGGTGTGTTAAATTGTGTATATGTTATAATGCATCTTTGAACTGAAGCTAGTAATAAGCATGAACTGTTCTGCCTGGGGTACACTATAACACGGTGGACACACTTAATAAATACAGGCTTGTTTGTATTACAATGAATGTAGAAGGTAGTTGGACTAACCAATACACTGTCTGGCTTGTTTCAGGGTGTGAGAGAGAACCAGAGCGTTCGGACTATTTTGACTATCCTTACCCACAAAGACATTGGAAGAATATTCCAACTTTTTATGCAGAATGTAACAAAGGTTTCTAGGACCGGTCTCTGAAATCTGGCTTTATATAATTAAATAAACATAATACATTTTCCCTGGGTGTTAGTAAATGTGATTGTGTGAATGAGTTGATGTGTAATGTCCTCCAGTATGCTCATCCAGGTGCCATGGTGCCCAGGCCAATGAGCGGCTGTAGCTCAGTGGATAAGGTACTGGACTAGCAATTAGAAGATTTTAGTTCAGGCTCCACCACTGCCAAAATCACTACTGCAAAGCCTTTTTTCGTAAGGTGCTTTAGATAAAAGTATCTGCTAACTGTAGAGTTCAAACCCTGATGAATCAATTGAAAATGAATGAATAGTGGTTGGATCTTCCATGAGTCATATACTGACAAAACTTCTTATAAAAAAATAAAATGATGAGCTGCTGCAATTCAGATTTACGGAATAGCAGCAGGTGTGGAAATCTGGGTTTGCTTGCATTTAATCCTAATTTAACTCTAAACTAGACAAGCTGCTGAAAAATTCATGTTTCTGTGGCATGAGTTGCATCTGTCAGGATGGTTAAAGGTGTTTGGGGTTGTACTGAGTTTTAAAATGTCTCCCCTGAGTACTTTTACTGCAGCAGAGGAAATCAATAGTGCCTCAGCTTGCTGTCACCCCGCCATCTTCACTCCACCATTGCTACAAACTGATCCTTTCTTGTGTCACCTCAAACCTTTCTGATCTTCCTCACACACAACTATATGTTTACTTCTTTCCTGCCTTTCTGATTCTAGCTGTTTTCCTCTCTATATATCTCTTCTGTAGGTCTCATGGGAACTGTTGGAGTCATCAATGAATCGTGTCAGCTTTTATCTGTGATTTGTAGTGCTGGGAGTCGATTCCAGGAAAAAAAGGATTCTCTGGTTTCAGGTATTTAGTACTGATAGACTCCAAAGCTGCAAAGTGATCCAGTGTCTGTGGAAATAGCCCGCACAATTCAATAATCAGAAATAGTTCGCAGCAGTATTTCATTTAAAGAAAAATGAACTGGGGTAACAAAATATGAAACTGAATAGAAATTAATCAAACATAGATGGAAACTAAAACTAAAGAAACATAGTTATGTTCCAAATATCATTTAAGTACAAAAAGGAATCCTGAATTTGGTTTTATCGAGTGTTGAAGATGCTGTGGTGCTGTTAAAGGTTCATGTTATTATTGGCACTCAGTTTTAAAAGATTTGATTTTGATTATTTGTTTAATGTTTGATTACTTAAATCTTCATATTACTGATCATTCAATGTCAGCAACTAAAACGCTTTTAGACAGAAGTGTACATCTTAATACAGTCCACTTTAAAATTATCCATTCAACTAATTTTACAATGTATGGGTATGTGTTTGACCAAAATGAGCAGTGATTGTTTTATTCTATAAATACGACAAGAATTGAAATAGAATAAATTTTGGTAAAACACATTCCCATATATTGTAAAATTAGAGAGAATGATCATTTTGAAGTGGTGCATTTTAATGCATGTAGGATTTTCGAAAAGATTACCTGGAGCATAGGATGAAGTAAGGACGCTATCGGTGTAGAGAAGCTGTGAAGAGATATAGGTTTTGTTAAAAAATACTCAACAAAGGGTGGGTTTTTACAATGTGAGCTTTTCTGGGTCAGTCAACAGCATTCAAGCATGTAGTTCAAATAACCTTTACTGTTGCTCCAGTCTGATTTTGTGCTTTTAGAGTGATAAATTAACTTTGACCAAAAGTCTTCCTGTTCTTGCTGCTGAGAAGCCTTAGTGTAGCATGATGCTGGCACCACCATGTTTACCAGTCGCCAGAATCCTTTAATTTTCTGACTAAGCTAAATGTTTTATTTTAGGTTTAATCTTAATAGTTCGTTGCTGATTGGCGTTTCTTTGTTATTATTCTGAAGTGGATTGCTGTTAAATCTTCTGACAACTTAAATTTACATGATTTAAATAAAATACATGTCATAACTGTCATCTCTGCAATTCCTTTAAGCCTTCTCTTTCAATCCCACAGTACACAGTACTCTTGAATGCTTGGTTTAGGAAGCTAACCCAAACAGAAAGTTTAGAAAAGACTTGCTATTTGTAATCAGGTCTGTACGTCTGTGATTGTGTATTCATCTTCAATGGGCTGAATTATGTGTTTCCAAACCCACTCACATGTCCGAAAGAAATTGGTTGTATAAATAAATGCCTAATGTCTTATTGGTACAATGTGTTATAGCTTTGATTTAAGTGTAATGCATTTGAAACCTAACACTCAAAAGAACATTTTATATAATGAGCACTGTTAATTAATGCCATCCCAATTGTTTTATAACCTCACAGTACAGTTTCCAGCAGTTCCATTCAAATGTTAATGAAATACTTTTCCACTAGACTCCTTTATCTCATGCAATTCCAAGTCCATGCTGACAGTCACAATATTACTAGAAAATCTCATCCAACTTTCATTTCAATTACAAGATGTAATAATTCCTCACTTGAGCTGGTAATGAGCTCTAATGCCTGTGCTGGAGCTAATCCCCAACAGATGCAGTGCAGTCAGATGCTGACTTTGTCATTAGGCTGGCAGAAAATCATTATTTCATGTTCAAGGGTAAAATCAAGTCGATAGAGAGGTAATCCCTTACTCTTGTCTCTGAGATGTAAAATGCACTGTGATTGTTTAATCTGACTTGAGAGATGGGTTCAAGGTTGAAGTGGTCGCTCTGGTTAGGTGCTGAGTATTCCTTACAGCGAGGCTGAGACCATTGGCAGTGGAATTTAACACAGTGTTATAGTTACAGTGTTCTATGTTGGTGAATGGTTTTATCAAGGTTTACATGAATGAAATACTCAGTACTGGGGAAATACTTGGAAAAACCTTTATTTTATTTTACCAGCGCAGAGAGTCTGAACTCCCCAGTTTAAAACTTGCTGTTTCCACTGGTCGGCTGGGATTCCGATCTTAGCCCCAAGGAAGCACAAACCAGTGCATTGTAGGGCCGGTTCCTAGCCCAGATAAATAGGAGGGTTGCATCATATAAAAACTGTGCCAAATCAATGGTGTGGTCCATGATCCACTCTGGCAACCCCTAATGGGAGCAGTGAAAGGATTCACATTCATTAAGCAAGAGGTGGCTACAAGGTTGGGGTTGCATATGAAAAATGCACTGTAGAAGGTCTACGCTGTTTGACAGTTCGTCAGACCCATCTCTTCAGTCAATAAGTTGCCGCAAAAAATGTACATTCAGAAGGATAAGCAAGGTACAAACCCCATTTCCAGAAAAGTTGGCGCATTTAAGCAAATGTGACAAAAAGCTGTAATTGGTTAATTATGTCAATTTTTTATTTAACTTACAAAACTAGACTAAAAGTTGATCAGCTTTATTGTGGTTTGCAAACACATTTCACAGAATTCAATGCCTGCAGCATGCTCATAAAATAAGCCAAAGTTTATTTAGAAACAGATGAAAGCATTCATCAATTAACAATAGAGTAAAGATCATACAGTGATCTGTTAAATATTTTGTATGTATGTTTACAGGGGTGTGTGAGAAATAAGAGGAATGAAGCAAACTAACATTTAAACAATTAAAGAAACCATTTCAAATAACAATTAAAATACAAATTTGGAATCTTGGTACTGATAATGTCTTTTCTGCAATTAGAGGTAGTTCTTTGTAACATTCCATTATAAATGTTTCTTAAAACGTTTTGATGTTTAACAGAAAATCTAACAATAATTTGAAGTGGGTTATGTGACTTTATTAGTTGGTTGCCGGTGTAAAGGAGTACCTCTGGTTATTTGGGGAGTTTGCTTTACACCAAGGTGACAGACATCATTATTTGAAAGTAGCAGTTTAGATAACTTGACAGTTTTAAAGCCTCGGTTAGAAATGTCAATACACATCTGATTAGTTTCAGGGTGCAAAGTGTGTGGAAAGTGTGTCGTATGGAAAAGTGGAAAATGTTTAAGGTTGATGGCTTACTTGTGCATGGAAGACCATGCTCTGTGCTCTCTGATTTGTGTCAGAGGACTCCACTGGGCTACCAAAGATGGTGACTAATTAATTGGGGAAAGGGGCACAGGAGATAGAGGTGTACGTGTGTGGTTTAACGCCTGCATGTTTACACACAGAGTGGGGTCATGTGCTCTTCTTGCTGGCTGCCAGGGAGTTGGGAGATTGTACTCAGTGGGTGCTCCAGTCGCTTCTGCCTGCTGAGGACACAACAGATGTAGATTTACATACATTTCCAGCATCCTGCACTCTGATGAGATTAGCTGGGAGTGCTGGGAGAGATGCATACTTAATGCAGGCCTTGAGCAGGGCCAGGGGAGCCGGGCCCTCAGAAAGCACAGGGGACAATAGCAGAAAGGGGAAATGTCAAAGCTCGCCAGACGGGAACAGGACAACAAACAGATTGTGCTGCTCCTTTAGCTCCTACTCTGACAAGAGGGTGGCAGGATTTACATCTCATAACGGATGCGGCTACGCTGACGGCAATTATGTGCTGATGAAGGATTTCAGATCTTGTTCAGTATAATCGAGGATTCGGTTTTGGTTTGTTCATGGGGTGACAATCAGTCACGTGGGTTTTTGTGCACAGGATATTCCATGTTTGCCATATGTTCAAACCAAAGCTTGGGTTGGTTAGAGACTTGTTTTATTTATGTATGCAAAAGGTCTCAATAAAGATCCAAAGTAGCTCTTCCCTGTCAGTCTATATCAGGGATTTTCAAACAATAAGCTGTAGAGGGGTGCTGGGTGGGCCAAAGCATAAATTAAATTTGCATTAATACGTTCAATTAGCTATCTGCTCACCCTGGAAAAGGTAGTAATAAGTTTCATCATCGCTTAGGTTTTAGCCATTATAACATAACTATAACAAAATATTATTTAAACATCACATTTTATCTGATAGTATAAATTAATGAGCTCTTAATCATTATCACGACATTGAACAGTGCCAACACAGCCCAACAGTAAAGTCAGCTTTGCGAGACAAATATGAAGCTACTCACATGAAAACCTCTATATATATGTACCGTATATTAAATATATTTGAGAAGCCTCCAGAATGGTTGAAGAAATACTGGCTCTAATCTTTGCGTCTCATTTGGATTAATAGGAAATAACCTCTAAATGAAAGGATTTCAGGGAGCCCACTCTGGGTGTTTATCCTGAAATAATTTCTAAAACAGGTTTCATGTTTCAATTCTCATACCTCATCTAAGTTGTTAAAGCATAGATCAGAGCTCTAAAATAGCTTTTTTTCTTGAATGCAAAACTTTCAAACACAACTCATATATTTGTGCCTATTCATATCATTAAACAACCATTTCTTTTTACTCATTTATGTGTTTAAATATTTTTCATGAATTTGATATTCATTAGGATTTAATATCTAATAATTAATAATTTATTATTTTAGTTTACTTTACTTTGCAGGATGCAGCAATTAATCTCTATGCTTCACATTATTATATTTAGCAAGGAACTCTATTGGCCTATACAGAGCTCTGACCTTAGCTTCACTAAAATGTATTAAAATAGATTAAAATAAAATCCAAGCTGGGCTTTCTCATACTACATGGGCTTATGTGGAAATCATTCACATAAAAGTGATGGCTTTTGTGTAATGTGGGGGTCCCTCAAATTTAATTCCCATGCTTTTGGAAAGGAGTATTCAAAAAACATTTGGTCAACTGTGAAAGTGATTCCTCAAGTGTTTAAATCTTTTACATTAGCCAACTGGTAGAAAACCCAGATATACATCAGTATCAGAAATACTTTCATCCATTGTTGCATTGTGTCTGTCAAATGTTGTGTTTTTTCACAAAGTGTGGGTGTGTAACATTTAGACATGTTACTATTCTTTTTAACCCTTTTGTATGTGCCTTTTTGCACTGTAAAACATTGGAGTGTTAGTGAGTTTTCAATCACAATTTGGTGAGTGACTCCTAGTGCAGCTGCTAATAAGGACTTCTGTTAAAATAGTTTGGAACACCTGTTGTACTTGTTGGATATCAATAACCCACTGGCAAATACAAAAGAAATATAATAATGTCACACCGCCTTAAGAACAATGTAGTAATCCTATAACCCTGATGCTGCACTTCAGCTCAGCATAGTTCCTGGCCGTGTATTCTGTAAGTAGCTAAATTATTCAGGAGGCACTCTCTCGATTGTGTTTCTGCCCATCGTCTGTATTGTCCAAGCTTGTGATTCATAATTAAAATGCTTGTGAAGCCTTTGCTCAAATATGAAAGCTGTGTCCATTTGTTTCCTTCATAATGAAGGCGGTTTTGGCCTCAATGTTTCCCAGCTGTTATCTGCACACCTATAGTTTTCTCTGGTTTCAGTTCAGCTGCCTTCTTTAGCTATGGGTGTGTTTTTGTAATTTGAATAAATCCTTTAGGCCTCCTTTCCAATATGGTCTTTAGTCTGATGTTTATCAGTGAGTAGACACTGTGCTTTCAAATAAAAGGTATTCGATGGAACAATGTACTTCTTTATAATTGTAGTCTATGATCATTTACATGTATTAATCAAACAGGTGATGACCCAGTCATCCCGAAAACCATGGGTCAAACCCCCATGGACTCAAGATTTAAAACTCAATTATATGCATGATTAACTATATCCTCAGCTCTTTCCCCACAGTCAAGTCCATGCTGGATATGAGACAGGCATCTGTGTGTTAAGTGGCTCTTCACATGGAGGCTCACTCAGTCTCTGGAAGAACGAAGGTTTTATAATGTGTGCTACAAGTTTAAATTAAATGTCTGCATCAGTTTCTATTACTTTTATTTAAACATCAATACGTAGTATTTTAACGGTCTATTTGTATCCTTATTTGTCTCAGTTACTCAAAAGTATGTCACCCTCATTTTCATCTAAAAGACATCTAGGATTTATTTGGATGTTTTACAGTCTTTGATTACATTCATGACAGAAATGGTAGTTACTTGTTACACAAGATGAGTTTACAAGGTTAATGTCAAACAGTCATGATCACTTTTGTATCTTCAATTAAAATGTGCATGTCTGGACTGTTGAAGGAACCCAGAGCGCCTATGGAAACCCACTCAGATGTGGGAAGAACATATGAATTCCTCACAGAAAGGACCTGCCCCATGGATGTTTAAATAAATAAAGACTTTTATCTTAATTCTTAATCACCTCAGTGTTTAGAATCCATATGAAAGCTCAATGCTGAGTACTGACATCCTCTGTGAATGGTGTATAGCATCATGAAAGTTTACAGCATAAATATGTATTTGCTCATATAAGTAAATATGTCAGATCTAACACTTGCAGTGTTTCAGGTGTGCATCAGTAAAAGACAGGTACTCATTATTTTTTGCTAACTGTAACTAGTTGAGTCTAAAACCAGCTAGATTGTCAGCACAGAGCTTTCCTTTGATAAGGAATTTGATCAAACAGGAAAATGACATTTCTATCTAACACTCAGTGATCCTTCTGGCCCTGTCTCTTATTGTATGGTCTGCGGCTTTTGGAAAAGTTGAAGAACAAAGGAAAGCCTTTGTAGTTTATTCAGGTAGAAAATGTTTTATTAATTACCATATGCTTATTGATTTCTCTTTCAAGCCTGTTCTTTTTGTTCTCTCGTTCTGGTGGCCGCATAAGGATCTGTAAGTTATGTGGAGTGTCGGGGTGTCCTTTTGATGTGCATGACAGACCCCATGCTAAGTACCACCTGTGCCCAGTCTGGGCTCGTCTGCTCTGGTCTATTTGCCTCTGAACTTTTGCACAGATCAAGCCAACAGACAATACTAATTGAGCCCAGAGAGGAACACTGTTGGTTGACTTCTCACTGCCTATGACAGTTCTTAGAAACATGGTTCATACATATTATGCAGCTATGTGTGTAGTGTTATGTTCCCTCTAGAGAGGTATATTATTATACAATCATTGGTGCTTATAGGCAGAAGTAACATGTTATTTTTTCCCCTAAGAATACACACTAATCTTCAGCATGTACCAATTGTAAGAAATATCTCTACGCCACAATTAAAATACCTTAAAAGCAACCCTGTTTTTAATAGGTATTTGGTATTGTCCAGTGCAATTTTTAGTTTGGATTAAAGTATCTTCCTCAGGGCCAGGTATTCCTGTGTCCACCATAAGACCTGATTTGACAGGGTTCTGCACGTCTGATTTCTAATAAACCCAAACACTGCCGCTGTCTGTTCAGTGAACAAAGATGTCAACTAGATACTAATGTATGTACTAATGTCTAGCTACTAATGACAAATTTGCAGTTAAACAGTGGTTGTGTTTGACCTAAAAGTTTGGAGAGTAAAGGCATACAATGACATTGGCCTCCAAATCCATTTTTGGTTAGACATACAGAACTTGGTAAGCTTCTGTTATAAATAAGAAAAATGTGTCCTTTACACTATTATAGTCTGATAAAAACCCTGAGTTATGCATTCAGTAGTATATTTTAATCGAAGCAGTACATACCTATACATTTGACTGACAGTGACTAAATCATTTGGCTAACATTAAGATTTGTTTTATGGTATTTGAGTGGTTCATCACTAAGTGACATTTTGTAGACATACAGTGAATCTGAAAAGTATTCAGACTGCTTCAGTGTTTCCCCCATTTGTTATCTTACAGCCTTATTCCAAAATGAATTACATTCATTTTTCTCAAAATTCTACACACAATGGGAGGCACTGTGGCCTCACAGCAAGAAGGTCCTGGGGTAGATCCCAGGGTGGGCTGATCTAGGTCCTGTCTGTGCGGAGTTTGCATGTTCTCCCTGTGTCCGCGTTGGTTTCCTCCGGGTACTCCAGTTTCCTCCCACAGTCCAAAGACACTGAATTGTCCTGTAGGTACCTGCGATGAACTGGCATCCCATCCAGGGTGTTACCATGTGCCTTGCACTCGTTGAAGAGCTGGGATAAGCTCCAGCACCCCTCCCTGACCCTAATTAGGATGAGGGATTAAATAAAATGAACTGAACTGAACTGAACTACACACAGTACCCCATAATGACAAAGTGGGAAAATATTATTAGGAATTTTTTTTTCAAATTTATAAAAAAAACAAACAAATACAAATCACATGTACATAAGAATTCACAGCGTTTTCTTTGTTGAAGCACCTTTGGCAGCAATTACAGCCTCAAGTCTCGTTTGTTATCTTGGCTGTGTGCTTAGGGTCATTGTCCTGTTGGAAGGTGAACCTTCATCCCAGTTTGAGTTTTGTTTCATCAGAACAGAGAATTTTGTTTCTCATGGTATGAGAGACAATTAATCACAATGCCTAAATGAATACCTGCAACAGAAAACACACTCATCAATCATAAACTCTTAACTTTTTCCCCCAAAGTCTCTTCCTAAAAGGCACCACAAGAAAGTGACACTGACTGTATCAGTACTGCTTGATTTCTTAAAATACCTTCTGTGTATATCAAAGCAAATGAGGAGTTTTACACCTTTGCACAGAATATGTGATGATAGCTATCTACCTCTCTTCTTTGGGAATGTGTGAGCTCAGTGACATGAGGACTTCTATTCCACTGCAGGTAGTACATTATTAAAATCTTTTTGATCCCAACTTCTTTGATATTCCTTATACAGATTCACTTTTTTTAGATGTAAATTTGAGCCGAGGGAGCTGTTACAGGGTAACACCCACTCACTCTCCCTGTCAATTTAAATGTTTTAAATTTAACAGCTGGTAAGGAATTGAAGGGTGAATATAAAAGTCACTGAACTGGCCAAATTACAGCAAAATGTCCAGCTGAGGACCAGCCCAAAACTGCCCCAGATTTATATAGATATTAAAGGTCATAAACTTAAGCAGATAATTATCTTTAGCATACAATCTAAGAAAATACATATTGGTTATCATCTAATAATTTTCTCTATGCTTTCCTGTTTAACAGCACTAACATTTATAATTTAAAATAAATACAATTGTTTGTTATGGCATGTGCAAACCCCATTTTAAGAAAAGTACAATTTTAATTGTATGCAGAAACTTAATCTTAATTCTCTTAATTCAGTTATCCTTTAAAATAAATCAAATGTATAGACAGTAGAGATAAAATGTGTACCCCTACCTATTGGTGCCAAATGCATCTTCTTTGCTTTAATCTTAAGATGTGTCTAGAAAGTGGGCTCCACCTCTTGTTTGAATTGAATGCATTGCATTGTCAGACGAAAAACTGAACTAAGTCCATGTCTGTGGATGCCTGAGATTAAAAAGTGGCAATGCAAATATTAGGGCAAGAATATAAAACATTTCTGAAGCTTTCAGTGTTCCCAGGGCCACACTTGTCCCAACTGTTTTAAAGGAATAAGCTTGGTACAACCGCAAGAGAAACAATCGTCCAGAGGACCAAAGGCCCGGTGCAGAGATTGAAAAAGCTGTGGGATGGACAGTGATCTCTGCAGCACTAAACCAAGCCTTAATGACAAGGTGTAAGCAACTTTTACATAAAAGGCATGTAAGTGACAAGTCCCCAAATACCTATAAATGCCCTAGACTTAATCAACATTGTGGAGAAACCTGACAATGGCAGGTCACAAATGTTTGCCATGATCTACCATAAAGAATGAAAAGTTGTTCAAATCCAGGGGTGCCAAACTTGAAGAAATGGATGATGATTAACCAAATTGTGTCTAAATCATAGCGTGTATGTGGAATGTAAAGGACAATCATTTCTCACTGCTGTTACACCATAAAGAAATGCATAACCTAACATGGTGTTGAGGTCAACATATAATTAAGAAACTAATATTTAGCTTGGAAAATCAATAAGGATTGCATCTAAATAGGCCGATCAAAGAAACTCTCATGACTGACACATACAGCTGCCTACTCAGTGTTAATTGCACGGGGTCACAATATATAAAGAAATGATAGCACATTCATCAAATTTGCTATTTCTCTACTGAAACTATATGTGTGGTACAGTGAATCCAACGTTTTGTCTTTCCTTCATTATTTTAACCAAGAACATCATGATTAATTGATTCAAAAGTTAATAATGTATAAAGGCCTTTTTTCTAGGCCACTCTTCAAATGCATATGAAAAGCCAAACTTATGAATGCATCTTGGAAAAAAAACTAAAAATGTAGTTTCTTCATATAATTTATATCTCATTCATTAGAACATTTAGTAGATAATTAAGTGTAAACAA
>JAYDZG010000001.1:11781005-11793495 GCA_034509265.1 Microcambeva bendego | reverse complement strand
TCCCTTTTTGTACTATCCAATCCTGAAAACCATAACATTGTTAAAATATAACCATTATGATGTTTTATTAATGAATACACACCCTTTGGTGAACCTCTTCTACCGAGTGTTCTAAATAACGTGGGTGTTCAGTTTCACACTTGAAATGGATATTCAGAAACCTTAAATGCTTTCATTTATTCACACACTAATGAGCCTCAGTCCAAAGAGGGATAAATGATCAGTGGCCACATGCGGACAACATTCCTAATTAATTACAAGAGCTTGAATTACACTTACAGTCATTACAAGCAGGAAAACAATTCCTCCTGTTACATGTCTTTGTGCAACAAATACCCCTTGGGTATGGATGTTTGGAGTGAGTTGAATGGACAAGCGTTTTCCGAGACATTCTTTTCTAATGAAAGAGATGACATATTAGTAGAAATAGAGGAGAGAACAGCTGTGACAGAAGCAAAGCACTGTGGGACATTTTAATGTGACGTCTCATTGGTGGGAGCTGTACAAGCCATTGGACACATGCAATTGCTTTCCATTTTCCAGTTTTCATTAACTCCATTAACTTTCTTCAATTTTGGAGAATTTCAATTTCCCAAGTAGCTGGTTGTTTTGTGGGGTCACTTTGTAAATGATCTGTTGATTGGGTAATTTATTAAGTAAATGTGTAATGAGCCCATTCTTTTTCTTTTTTTTAAATAATTAATAAATACCATATATGCTTCATTGATGTCAAATTTGAAGTTCCAGAGACTTAAAGCACTATCTAAAGTATTCACTCATTAACATGACCAATATTTCTAACTATTTATGCCTTTACTATTTTATATGAACTATTCTAATACAAAAAATAGATTGATCACTTTTTCTCTGTGGATGTCAGATATGAAGTGTATCGTGACTCGACCACTGTCAAAAATATGCACTGTTGCTGCAGTGGTTCTAATGAACATGACCAGCACTATAAATGGCATAAGCCCCTGTGGGATTTTGCCTTCTAAATGAAGTGCAGTGGAGGTTGAGCCGGGACTGAAGTGTGACAGATGAACTGTGGTTAATGGCCACTTACAGAGAGGTCTCATCTCCACTGGGCCATGCATGCACATCAGCAGGTGACTAAAGCAGCAGCTCTACTTGTCAAACTGTCCCATTACTGCCTAATGAAGAGTAATCATGCTGCTGTTGAGTGAAATGTTATTCTTGGCTAAAGGGTATTTGTGCTCGTCAGTCTGTTTTAGATTAGGACAGAGTAGGGGCAGATTATGTACTTATATTTCATAAATACAGTGCCCTAAAACTATCACGCTACCATCACTTTTCCACATAAATGATTGTCACAACCTGAATTTTATGTACTGAACTGACATTCTGACACACCAGGGAGTGTGAGTGCTGCCCAGCACCAAGGTCCTGGACACTTCGATATAAACCCCACCTTTGGCCATAGTATATGTATAGTGTGGTAGTCCTTGCCATGTCCACTTAAGTTTCCTGAAGACCTTAAATAGTTTGTGAACTACCACATCGTGGTACATTTGGAGCTGCATGGATCCTATGAACCAGGGGTTTTCCCATCTTTCCCATCTTGGCATTTTTTGGGTTTCCT
The DNA here is from genome assembly GCA_034509265.1 of Microcambeva bendego. Taxonomy (NCBI): domain Eukaryota; kingdom Metazoa; phylum Chordata; class Actinopteri; order Siluriformes; family Trichomycteridae; genus Microcambeva; species Microcambeva bendego. The sequence continues at coordinate 11,791,892 of JAYDZG010000001.1, read as the reverse complement.
TTTCCTGTGTCTACATATGTTGGTCTCTTTTTTGCACCTTTCAGTAATATGTAGCAGGTGGGTTAGTTGTCCTATGATACATAGGTGTAAATAAATAAAGCATGGTTTGTTGAATGAATGGATGAATGCATTCATATGAAAATCTTCTTTCCTTAGAAGCTTCTTTAGCTGGTCTAAAAAGGTGGAAATTAGATGCCAAAATAGTCTTATAATCCGGACTATAAGATCTCTCAAACACAACCAATTACTACCAATTACTTTCATTTTTTCACACACCAATGAGCCTCAGTCTGAAGAGGGATAAATGATCAGTGGCCACATGCGGACAACATTCCTAATTAATTACAGAAGCTTGAATTACACTTACAGTCATTACAAGCAGGAAAACAATTAATTCCATCTTCTATTCTTCAAAGCTTCTTTAACTGGTCCAAAGAGGTGGAAATTAGACGTCACTAAAGCTTTAAGCTCTCTCAGACATGACGAATTACTACTCCTATCATTCTCAGTGTTTCCAATTAAAATATAACCAAAAGTGCAAAAACTTTTCAAAAGATCTCTCATTCAAAACAAAAGATCTCTCATTTATTTGGATACAACTATATATTTTTTCTTTTTTTAAATTCAGATTGCAGTTTTTTCAGGTTCAGTTTTTTTGCCTCTGATCTGATGGGAGTGTAAATTAAGTGAGAATATTAAAAATAAATAAAAAGAGACATGATTTAATGAATTCATATAAGACCAAAGAACTTCCCCAATGTTACCTGTGTGAAAAAGGACACAACAGATTCTATACACAACATACTCATCATATATTGACTTTTGACTTTTATAGTATGTCACCAATTTTGTACAAGAACAAAAATACTTTTTTTTTAATTTTATGCTCCTGACACTTTTCAGCTCAAGTTTTTGCTTTTAAAGTGTGGCAAACACAGTAAGCATCTGTTGACTATAGAAGTGTTGACTATAATTTGATACTGGCTCCAGCTGCACAAAGCCTTATAACAGTGTTCACTAGTTAGCACTAGCCACATGCTGCATTTTCAGCTCTGCCTCATTATCTCACAATACATCACGTGCAATGTTGCCAATGCATGCCAACTATGATGATTTGAAAAATAATGCAGATACTATTTAAAAACAATTTATTTAATAGTGTTATATGCTGCCCAAATTACAGCCATCAAATTGTGAATCAATATAAGACAAATTATGAGTGTAATATGAAATGAATGAATAATAATATGAATAATAAAAATATGAAAATAAAAATTTGAGTGGGGTATATACATAAATGTTCACATTATTTATTGACAGGAATCATTGTCCCAAATCCACTCATCATCATCAGTCCTCTCCAGGACCTCCACTCAGCAAAAACCTGTTGAGTTTGTTACTCCAATGGCTCTAGGCTGTTCAACTGCATCTTCACCTGAACATCCAAGCTTAAGAGGGGATCAAGAAGAAGTAAAGGTACATGGAGAAAACACTGCTGGACCTAACCTGGACAAAAAGAAGAGTTCACTGATACCAGAGAAACAAGATCTGGATGTTGTGGAGCGAGAACATAAGCAGCTGGAAAAGTCAACAAACTCAGACGGCATATATAAGCCATCAGGGTTGTGTACCCAGAAGGGAGCTGTTCCGGCTGTCATGATCACTACATTAGAAGAGGTGAGCCAAGACTAAACACAATTTCTATATACCATTTATTACCTTAGTATTAATTTAATATGCTCTATTGGACTGATAGGTGGGTATTTTAACTGCAGAACTGATACTTGAAGTTTTACACCACTGTGTAGACTGCATTAGAATTCAGGTGTTATGGCTGCAAATTTGTTTGTTGGTTTTGTTTTTTTGTTAATGACCAGCTTTACCTTGCTAAAATGTCCAGCTATATGTTTCGGAGCACCAGTCCTTGATTAATGTACTAATTATACTCAGTGTACTCTTTCTTTTACCCATAGAACTATTTTTACTCCTCTAAGGTAGGCCTTATTTTATTATGAGAGAATGGGTAAGCGAGTTGTGTCCTGCAAAGAAATGGGACCTTTTCTAGTTTCCAGATGGCACAAGACAACCACAACTCTAAGCGAATTATGTATTCTTTTCTTGGAATGAAGTTCTAGGTGTAACATTGTTGATGTAGGGAGCCTAAGAGATCTGGTAATGCAGTTCAGGCTTTTATTGTTCCAGCTTTCCTTGCACTTACTTCAGCTAAGCTGTAGTGTAATTGAAAAATCAGAACACAGTGCTATAGTTCTGTCTGAAGTAGTAGGTAAATGATGCTGAACATTTGCTTAAATTACATTTAGCTGTTATTAATAATACTAGCCAACGCCGGTAGCACATTACACCTTGTATGTATCTGTAAGGTATCTTTTAAAATAGATCATTTAAAATAGCTCTTACTGTATTGTGTATTTCAAATAATCACTTACTACTATAATTGTTAAATATAGAATATCCACGCATATCCAATGTCTAATACTAAATACTGATATTTCATTACAAATTATATAATCAACATAAAGTTACAATAACAATATTTCTTTACAGTATTTTGAACTACTGAAATGCCAGTAACACATTTGTTAAATTAACATTACAGATGTTGTTGGATCTCATTATTTTATTTAGTCGCCCGCTCAGTCTATGTGCTGTACAAATATTAAATACTGCAAAATAAGGAATTTCATGTTAATCTTTCAAAGTTTTGAGACTCCAAAGTTATTCCTTGTAACTTTAGCATACATCTGTGTAGCCAGCTCAGCCAGTCTGTTCTTATTTTAGCTTTTTTTAGCGATTCGGACAACACAAATTGTAAGTTACTTTAAAGCTTTTCCCACAAAACTTTGACTCATAGTCAAATGAAATATTAGGACCATTCCCAAACCCTAACACCTAAGACACAAATTCGCATCCACAGGCCTTGCTCATGACTGTGGCACTTAATATGAATTGCTTTGCAAAATGTCAAGCTTGTAACAGTGAGGATGCCAGATCCAATATTGAATAAATAGTGTACTAGCTGATATTAGAGCTTTAATTCAACATTCTATTAGACATGTAAAACAATCTAAATGAAAATGGCTGCTTATTAAACTACACACCTAACCATGTTTTAACATTTATCTCATTTTCCCTCTTCAGCGTTTATTATCTTTCAAACATGTGTTTAAATAAACAAGAGCTCATTTTAGGCTGTACTAATTTTAATACTAAAATGCTATCGTCTTGTTTACATGTTTTGAAATGATCAAGTTCATATGACTACCCAACTCTAATTGCTAACGCTGTGTGAGGACAGGCACCATGCCGCACTCACACTGGCTTCCTCCGGCTTGCAAGAGTGCGTTCACTAGCATGGGCTTCTTCCCTGCCGAGCCCTCAGAGCTGTAAATTGTTTATCAGACACTAATGCAGCCATTTAATCCAATTTGCATTCATATTAGTTTCTGGGTATCTCCGTTCCAAAGGGAATTACTTCTTTAGTGCTCCTCGGAGAGTCCAAAATAACTTTTTTGCATGATATCGGTATCTTCATATTTCTCATCTGAGAAGCCAATTGCTTTTAAATACACTCCTCTCTCACAAGTGATCGGGTAAGTCATTTGGAGAGGCTGCAGATGAGTAAGCATGCACACATACACCAGAGGGTTATGGAGCCTGTCACAAGCTAGCAGTCACTGAATTAAATGCCACTGCATCACCCGTCTCTTCCCACTGGGTCCAATTCTTTGCTGAACTAATGTTTGTGTTTAAACTGCTCTGCGTCTGTGTGTGCACCGAGTAGGTGAGGTGTCTTCACTCATTTGCACATTAATAAGTATTTCTCTAAACAAAGAAAATAAGATAGTGTTTGCTTTTAATATTCTGCATTCATTATGCATGTGCTATGCATGGACGTAAATTACAGAGTAGAGGAGGAGGGTGGATAAACACTTCATAAAGTTCATTACAAAATGTTTGTTGTTGCCATTTCAAAAAAGAGAAAGGATAGCGAATAAAAGAAACAATTAATACGATTTTAAATGGGTGCATTCATCAATTTAACAGCCTTGTTTAATCAATCCAGGTGTGATAAACAGAACAGGGGCAGTTAAACCACTACACTGGTGTGACTGGAGTACAAAACGATATTTAAAGATGAAAATCTATACTTTTATGACACTGAGAAATGCAGAGTTGCCACGGGTATACACAACAATGGAACGAAAACAATGAGATGCTTTTGACAGTAAACTGCAGGTTGCATACAAAAAGGCAGGGGTCAAACTGAAATTGTCCATCAGCCAGACAAGCAGAACTCATTTGGATGCAAACGAGAGCCTCTGATATTCAAATATTCGATATATATGCTCAAGGCTTGGCTGAACACTGGTCCCTCCCACCCAGAGTGTTCCCAACCAAGATATGCATGCAAACGCAAAGCAAGAAGATTTCTTTCTTCATGTCTGAAAATGTGTGCGTTTGCATATTCATTGGTTGCAAGTCTGCGCAAATTTTCATAACGCTTCATCAAAAAGCTCAAGTTTGATCATGAGCTTGAAGCAATGATTGCAAAAAGCTATCTCTATTAAACCTTGATAAATAACCCTGGCAATACAAACACTCTGTGTGTTGTGCTTCACATAAACTGTGATGTGGCAAATCCAGAACTACAGATAATAATCACAGAGCCTAAGGTGGTATCAATGTTTTTGTGTACAGGTCAATTATATAAAATAGTAATACTATATACAAGAGACATTATTACAGTGGCTCTCTTTCATTCTATATAGAATCATAAGTAAGGAAAAATAAAATTAAAGTAATGCTGGTTTGGTCAAAATTCCTAGTGCTTTTTATACAACAACTTTAGAGAAAAAAGATATAAAACACAGATGGGCAAATGAAATAAAGGCAATGAGACTGCAGTGAGTGTGGGTCAGTTAGAGAAGTGAAATCTTATTCACCTGAATTTGGTTGCAGTATAATGTATTGGAGGCTATCACATTAACCTGCCAAGACCTCTTTAAATGGGGTCCAGGGCTTAAACTGATTTATCTATTGGCTCCTTCAGGGGCACTTTAGAGAATGCATCTCTACCTCCTGCCCCATCAATACCCCCTGCTCAATAGCTATCATTACTTTTTTATACAGGGAACTAAAACACACACACAAACACACACACACACACACACACACACACACACACACTCAAATGTATAAACATAGATAGCCTTATATGTACACACATACCCTCAAATACTGGTGCATTTCAACAAATACCATATACAAAAAAAACAAATACAAAAGAATCTTTAATTCTTAAACGTAAAGTGTCATATATTTTATTTATTATATTTCAAGAAGTTTTTGTTTAAATGTTGATACGTTTGGCTTATAGTTTATGAAAATCAGAAGTCCAGTATCTTAAATTATTAGAATATTTAATAAGATCAAAAAAGTATATAAAATACTGAAAAACCCAACTTCTTAGAAGTTAATTCTTGGGGCATCTTTACCACAAATTGTTCATCTATGCAACATGGCATGGAGGCAATAAACTGAAGCCCAGGTTGCTTCTGTTGAGGCCTTCAGCTTGTCTGTATTGCTGGGTCATGTTACTCCTCTTGACAATTCCCCATAGATTGTCTGTGGGGGTCATATTCAGAGAGTTGGCCTACCCTTCTTGTACAGGCCATTTCAGCAGTCTTGCTCACGAATGTTGCTGCATGTGATGAATTAAACAGAGATACATTTACACTGTTTGAATACAACTTTCTAGAAATACAACTTTCTATGCAATATTTAATAATAAGCATTTCCCTTGGGATTAATAGAGATGTTAATTTGAGATCATTCATTACAGACAAAATGTGTACAGCCACATCTGGCCCAATGGGTAAAATTAATTGCTCTTGTTGCTACTAAATCAACCAGTTAACCAAATATATTTGACAACTAGGTCAAATTTCACCAGCCTCACCCAGTTGTGATTAAGTAGAACCTGTCTGGGAAGCAAAAAAATGAAGCAGCCAAGAAGGACTCAAAAATCAGCACATGATGGCATGTTCTAAAGAGGTTCAAATACAGTTTCTTAAATCTCGTCTGGAAAGGGTTACAAAGACATTGCTACACCATTATCCACAAATGGTGAAAACTTTGAACTGTAGTAACCCTTATCAGGGACAGCCTTTCTACTAAAACATCACAGAGAACACATCGTTGATTCAAGAAATGCAGGCCCCATTTGCCCCTGCCCAGGTCAATGTATATTATTCCATAATAAGAAAGTAACCTGGCAAAAAAATCCATCCATATGAGTTATGAATATATCAAGGTGCAGACCTCTGCTGACCAAAATTAACAACAAGGTTCATCTCAAATGTGACAAAAACATGGTTCGAATGTAGGTCCTTAGGGTGCACAATGCTGTGTGATACCCACTTTACCAGCTGTGCCACTGTGCTGCCAGGTAAACACAACTAAGTTAATTCATATCAAAGTTTGCATAGGCTTATGTTACAACAATGAAGAAAGTAGGCTAGCCAAATCGAGGGTGTAAATAAGTATGAGCAGGAAAGTAGAACTCATGTCTGATCACTTTCACTGTCCCACTCACTGTAATAAGGAGCTATTTAAAAACAGATAACTGAGACTAGGCATTACACCACTGCCCCCACACAGCCATTGTTCACCTGCTGCTATAGGAATCATTAACTCCCCCAGTATCCCTGGAAATGTCTGAGCACATGTAAAGTTACACTATGATACATTTGCCCCTAGAGAGTTTAATGATATATTATGTTTAGCTATCTATTTTTATGCAATGGAAGTGTTAGAATCACCAAAATTTCACACTTCTCATGATGTGCCTTAATAAAATGCTAAAGAATACTGCTTATGGAATAAAAACCAATTATTGTGTTGGGGAAGAGAGAGTGAGATGCATCCCTCCATACATTCCCTACAAAGTGATGCCAATTCCATTGCCATATACTAAAAATATTTGGGTTTGACATAAAAATATGCATATGAGGTTGAACATTTCAACTTTTATTTCCAAGTATTACATCTGGATCTGATCCACAGTTCAGAAGATAGCACCTTTTGACTGAACCCAACCAATTGTACTTGAGCCAAATAATTGAATAGATAAACTAAAACTAGATTAAAGTGAATAAGACGTATTTAGTTGCAAAGCATTTGCCTGTAATATCTGCATCCAGCCTGTGACCCACTGACATCACTAAACTTTTGCATTCTTCTATTGTGATGCTTTTCCAGGCTTTCACTGCAACCTCTTTCAGTTGGTGTTTTTTAGGGAGTTACTCCCCTTTAGGATGTAACATGCCTTTCCTGTAGGGTTTAAGTCTAGAGATTGACTAGGCCTGTCTAAAACCTCCCAATTCATGCCCCTGATAAACTCCTTTGTAGTTTTGGCAGTGTGTTTTGGGTCATTATCTTGCTGCTAGATGAAGGATCTCCCAGTCAGTTTAGTTGCATATTTCTAAAATTGACAGACAAAATATTTCCATAGACTTCTGAGTTCATTATACTGCTGTCATGCAGGCCATATTCAATAAAGATTAATGAGCCCAACAGAATAAGTCAGAAATCGGTTCTTTTGTTTCATGAGCTTTATTTATTGTTATTGTTTCTGTTCTGTCCTGCTTTATCTGTATTCTTGTACCTGTAAATAAAGCATAAACTGGCTGTGTGTGCCTCTTCCTCTTAGCTTCCTCCCAGCATAACACACAGAAAAAAGACAAAACAAGGATAGTGAATGAATTTGCTGGAAGCCACAATTTGGTGACATATTTGAATTTGCTATTGTGGATTTCTGAAAGACCAAGCTCTCGAGAACAGGAGAAGTCATAGGACTTCCTTGTTTGACCACAGATGAGCTCCCTCGAGCACTGCACTTTCTTAGTGCTAAGGGTACTTTTTAGAGGACATTCCTCCCAGGAAAGTGGGACACCACAATAAAATTTGAGGCACTCAGTTCTCCCAAGCAACAAGTGAGGCGCATACCACCAAAACTGGAGGTGCGTTGCCTGGGAGAAGCCATAATCTATGGCACCAGGGCTAAATCAGCTTTTCTTATTAAAAAAAATTCTCTACAGGCAAAGAGTGCCTTGCAGAAGGATATAATTGTGCAGTGGGGTCATGTGTCCAGAGGTTTGGTCATATATTACACTCCAAGCTTAACTAGGAATAAATCATTGCTCTGCCTCAAGAGGCCGGCTGCAGAGTGGCACCATAGGCATGCTTTGCATGATCAATTATTCGGTTTTAACATCCTCATAAATTTGATTTACTCAGTTTATCATGCCATGAAACGCTGGGAATACACCTACAGAGGACAAAAATGATCAAATCAGGAGATTAGGATTATTCATCTTTAAGTAGAAAAAGAGGCTTAAGTGACCCTCACAAACAACAACAATAATAATAATAATAATAATAATAATAATAATAATAATAATAATAATAATAATTGGAACCAGTTGGGATACTATTTGTTAGGGAAGCTTCCCAGAATATCTATGTTTAACCCATGGTGTGGCGTTTTTCTGTTGAGAAGGTTCTGTGATTCATCTGAGCCCAGATGTAGTTCATAAAATAGTTATGTAGTTCATAAAATAATTAATACTTTAATGAAAGTAATGGGTACAAACCCAATTTTCTTAAAAAGTTGGTGAATTTTGTAAAAAAAAAAAAGAGCATGTGATTTGTTAATCTTTTAGTTAACAAAAATACAACAAGATTTCCAGTGTGTTCACTCACCAACTTCACCAATGAACACTCAAAACATTGGTACTTAGGGATTTCTATCTGTCTTTTAATTATTTGGGAATTGAGGACAGTAAGTGTGTGTTGCTTTTGTGATTTGTGATGGTGCTCATCAGTCTGTGGTCACCATACTTTGATTATCTTATTCACAGTATTATTATAGTGGTTCATGAAAGACCTTAATGAAGGAGATTATTTTGAATCTTAGGTTAAGAAATGTTTTTTTTTCCCAAAGATGATTACGAAGTGGTGAGTCATGATTCATCTTTGTGTGTGGTGTTTTTTTTTATTGGTTTAATAATTACATCCACACTTGTTAGCCAGAAGGTCCTTCTTTTTTAAACAGTGAATTGGTACAATAATTATCCAACAACTCTGCCACAACATTTCAAAAGAGTAATTAAATACACATAGCTGTTTTTTCTCTCTTTGAGTTTTACTGTCATTGAATTCTATGCGTGTGTACTTTGTAGGTAGAGGGAAGTGTTTGTTTAAATGGTTTGTATGATGAGTGTGTCTCACTAATGAGACCTCATGGGGTTTGGAGTCTGGAGCCTTTACTAAGTAATTACTGTCTCAGTGTCTTTTTGTTGAGCCATAATTGCAGGCAACAAGTGCAGCAAGATTTTCTAATCTCCTTCATGGCAAGGATGGATGTAGCTTTCATAGTGGGGAATTTGGTTTGGATTGTAAATGCTCTCACATGGTAATTTTGCAGCGTAGTAAGGGGATTTAAAACAAAGTGGCTTATTGAAATTGATAGCAGGGTATTTATCATGTTGTGAATTGTTGTTGTTCTGAGGAGGACTCGGTTGTGTGATATTACAATTTGTATTGGTTATGTTATTGAATATAATCATGAAAAGCATGAGTGACTAAACTAAAATAACTGGCTATACACCATATGTATTTGTCAAATGTTGTGCCAGTCTGCTTTTTAATCCAGCCGGGGTTTGTGCCTAATCATTTCTTTGTGTACAATTTTAAAAAAGCAGGTATGAGTTCTCTCTGTTGATGTTAAATCAGATGTGGGATACAGATACATTATCTTATCTTAGACAAAAAGTAGAGGAAGTTTTCTCCAACCTTTATTTGTGGGAAAATTGTGGTTTTGTTAATGTAGAAAACATTTTGTTTATCAGATTAGTCTGAAGCAGCAATGTTACTGCACTAGCTTTTTCCTCTCATCCTCTTAGCGACTGATTTTATATCAGTGTTTGGGTTTTCATGCTGTCTGGTAAACGTTTATTAAGCTCAGGATTTTAGCTGATACTCCGTTCAGCCTTAGATCTACTGATTTCAGCTTTGGCTTTAAAAAACGACATTAGTTAATCCTCTTACCTGTCCCTCCTAGTCTTAGCTTAGTATATAGCTTATCTGAGAGAAGAACATTACTTCACCAATGAGGTCAGGATTTTCATTGTTACCTGTCATAGGACATCATATCTGTGGCCTGTACTTACCCTGCCATTTAAGCAGTGTCAGCCAGTGGTGTGATAGTGAAGCATTATACACTACATTTATTTTTTATTGCTTATTGAACTGTTTAGGCAACACATTGGCTTACAAAGCATTTTTTGAGTACTGTTATTGTATTCTTGAACTGACAATATACAGCAGAATTTGAAGTAAATTTCTGTCAGAAAACATATGGACAGTTATTGATAACTTTGAAGCATACACTTTATAAGCTGACAGGTTAACTTACAAGACAAAGAATAAATCTAGATAGTGGTGATTGATAAGTTTCTGACCTACACATTTGATAGCAAAAATACTATATTTTCAAAATTAATACTATTTTAACAAAATGATAACAAATGTGATTTCTTTTGGTTTCTCTTGTCTAGGTGTTCTAGGTGTTGTCACATCAGAATGTGATCTGCATTATTGATTTAGCATATTTTTTCTCCCTGTTTATCCAGTTTGTGCATCCCAATGACTAGTAGTTCAGACTCTCAGTGCTGGTGTGCTAGTGGAAAATCCCGCTTCTCCACCTTGGCTACTATTACTACTACTTCTACTACTACTACTACTACTACTACTACTAATAATAATAATAATAATAATAATTATTATTATTATTATTATTATTAT
>JAYDZG010000001.1:11755285-11769943 GCA_034509265.1 Microcambeva bendego | reverse complement strand
ATCTAAAATCTCTTTTTATCTTTTAGATCAGTGTAAAATATCCATATATCAACAAAGTCTTCTACACACTTACGAAAATACGGAGCTATTTACTATGTAATGTTTATGCCAGAAAAACATGCCGTGTAGGGTAGAGGCAGTGCTACAATTAGCAAAGCTATTGGTGGTTATTGCCTAGCCTTTTCCTCTTAGAAATATATATATATATATATTTTTATTGCTGAGAGTGGTATCAAAGCATTCTTTCGGCTACTACCATGAAGGGTTGCCACAGCAGATCATTATTGATTATTGATTTTCCATATTTTTATGCCAGATGCCCTTCCTGACTCAACCTCCCTCCCTGTTTATAGTGCCGGGCTTGAGACCAGAACTACAATGGTTTATGCCTTCTAGTGGCGAGGAACCACTAAAGGGTTTTCAGTTAACCTGACTGCATGATTTTGGACTGTGAAAGGAAACACATGCAGACACAGGAAGAACATGCAAACTAATGTAAACTAAAACAGCTATTTTATTGTAATTCTATATTACATTTCGTATCAGTTTGTGTGTAGGATTTCAAAACAGAAGTTTACATGATGACATAATAACCTCACACTATGGCAGACTACTTGTTCAGTTGCCCACTAATTATAGAAACCAGGGTTCAAATCCTCAGAGATTTTATCAGCTTGTTAGGCATCTACCTACGGACATGACCACACTGAACTGGAGTGGTTGAAACAGTGCATGGGACCTTTTGCTGGGACCCTTTTAGCATTGCCAGTGTGGGAACAGCTGTGGCATCGATATCGACATTCGGGCCTGAAGAAATACTGGTTCAATCACTGAAGAGTTTTCACCACTCTTGGTGTTGCACAATAGACTCAGCTGCCACAATTCTGTACCTGGGCATAGATGTGCCCAACAGTGATACAATTTACCATATCGTTCTGCTAGGTCATGTTTGGACTAGTACACTTTTACAGTCTGCCCAGTAGGGGACACAGCTGATCATAATGGTGAATGTAATACCCGCAATAGGTTCTGGAGCACTGACACAGAGCTTAGTAGAAGCCTGAAAATACCTACTCTAACATACTTGGAGCTGCAAAAAAGCAGAGCAGATATTTAAGGCTGTTTATTTATTTATTTATTTATGTACTTATTGGAAATATAAATGTACTAAAACTAAGCTGCATTTTAAAAGAGAAACCTTAACTACAGCTTTAAAGCAGCTGATCCAACAGTGAACCCACCTTACATCTTTGAACCTTATATTTTTAATGAAAGTGTGCCAGTGTATTAAGTTGCTTTCTAATGACCTGCCCTTAATTAACAGCTTATGTTGTGCTCTGGCACTCGGTATGGCTAACAGACGCAGATGAATGGTGCTCATGTCAGAGTTTTCTTGTCTGGAGACACAGCTGACGTTAAAGAGTCAAGGTCAGGCAGACCCTTCCCCTTCATCTGTCAGGCTTTTTGATCTGCAGCCGCTTTGCTTCTACATTCTGCACGCTCTGCCTTTAACACAAGGGCAGAGGTCAGTGTGGGTCACGTCTGTAGGATCTCCCATTGCTTCTCTTATTCTCCTCTCACTTCTCGCTGCTACACACGTAGCCATTACTAATGTTTCGGTTTCTTCTTGTTTAGAGATGGCTTGTACATTCCTGGCCCCCTAATTGTTTTATGCTTTGGTTCTGCATTCCTGTGAATTTATCAGTCACATATGTCCATTGCTCCCGCAGCACTGTTTGTCCTTTGGTAAGTTGTGTTTGCACCGCAGCTGCAGTGATGTCAAACTCCTTCACGCTGGAGGTTTCAATTTGTCATATCATAAACAGGTACTAAGCGGTGGGATTAGTGGCGTTTGGATCTGCCTTCAGCTCTTGGCCTGTGTTATTTGAGTGCATGGGCCCCTTTTTTATTCTGCCAGGCTTAATAACAGGGTTCTTGTGTTGGCCAGAGGATTCTAAAGGGCCCCAAAACCAGTCACAGTTCACTGATCATTGCAGAGACAAGGACTCCTGTCTGTTTTCATTTAGGCTAAAGCTGCAAGGAACTGATTCCAGATTAGCACAGAAGTGAGTATGAGGCTAGCCAAGACAAAATGGCTGTTAATGAATAAATACAGTGTATATGAGACATGTTGAGGAAAGCAATGAGTAAGAACGAAAACAGGTTCAGTATTGATGTAAAAAAAAATTCATTAACTGCTTGGTAAGGTTCACAGCTGATTTGGTTTTATTGTGAAAACACTGGGGACAGCACATGAATAGCCTGGACAGTGTGCCAATCTACTGCACGACTTTGGTCATTCTGTTCCGATGTCCAACTGGCTGAAAACACTGTTGAGATTTAAACTTGAACCTTGTCTGTGGTGGTAGTGGTGGTGTTGGGGGTGGGGGGTTGTATTACTGACCTATGTGCATTGTCTAGCAATGCAATTTATGTTTGTACTTTGTGGGTCCTTTGTTTGCAGTCTTTGTTTCAGCGACTGCAGATGGATCCTACGGAGCGTGAGTGGTTGCGCTGTGCGTCACTTGGGAACGCTCCAGGCCTGTGCCAACTCCTGTTGAACGACCCTTCCCTGATCTTTAAAAAGGTGAACACCATGAAGCCCTCTCTCTGTCTGCACAAAATCATCATAAACTGTCTTGTCTTCTCTCTAGAGCTTTCCTTTGATCCCACCTTACTGCAGGTCATGCTAAAGATCTGATCCTTCCAAAACTAATACAAATTGGTATTATATGGTATTATTAATTGGTCATGAGCTTTCATGTTAATTTTTATGATTTTTTTAATGAGACTGCTTCCAAGCTTTGTGAATATTCTAATGTTTATGAAATGCTCTTTTTACACACATTTAAGACCTAATACGGATTTTCTAGGCCCAGATTTAGTCTAAATTACCCAGATTTATCTTCTATTCAGTCCCATTCTAAAAAATCTCTATTGATATAAAGGGCAGGAAAACCATCTGATATGTAGAACTTTTAAGTGAGGGAAAGAGAGTTGGGATGAAAAGAGCCAGGCATGAACAGATAGTCTTTTGACCCGAAGCATTTTGTCGCTTGATAGTGTTGAGGGGCCATGCAGCTCCCTTTGAGGGTGAACAGAAAAGAAAATAAAACACGTTGACGATTTCCAGATATTGTTTGCCTCTGGATGTGTACAAAGCCTGGATTGGCTTAAACTTCAGAAGATTCAGGCCCCAAGGCTGTCCATTCTGCTTGTTACTCTACAATAACAGGCACTTCCGAAACAAGGGTGTAGGAGAGTGAGAAGAGAGCAAAGAAACAGAGGAAGGTGGTAGAGGAGTGTCTGGTAGTAAATCATCACATATGTGCCCAGCAGCAGCAGGCTTGGGCTCTGCAGGAGTGAGGCCCAAAGCAGCAGCACTTATTAAATTTCCATGAAGTTTAGTGAATTTGCAGGATCAGTGGGGTGAGTAAAGTCAACTGGGAGCGACTGGCACTGGTGTTGCCTGCAGCACCTCCGTAAAGCAACAGACAAATGTGCTGACTGCCTCGGTTGCTACTACTAACACTACTAAGGCTAGATTTATCAAAGTATTTCAATCCTGTTACAGTTGTCTACACATACCATACAACAACTGCAATTAATATTGGGATAATTTAATTAACTTCAGCATGCATGTCCCTAATAAACGCATACAATAAATTTAATTGAAAAAATCATTTTCAAAAGCCCTGTCACACAATTTTCATTTTAAGTAAAATAATCACATTGGATAGATGAGAGAAAAAATCTATATTTGTACATTTACTAATAAACCATTAAGACGATCCTTAATCTGTGAATGCAATGAACTGTAAAGTCTACTGCTATTATTTGCAGTGGTTATTAAGTTTAAAAAGCTAACAAACAAAGCTGGCAGGACAATTTCAAAAGAAATTATTAGCCACACATAATCACACTAAAATGTTTGTAAAAGCTATTGTTTAGTGATGTTTATTGATTAATTTGTTCCAATGGATTTTTATTAATGTCATTTTTTACACTTGTTACATTCATGACAGAAAAGTTCTGTTACTAATTACAGAACATTTATGGGTTATCAAGGTTATATCAATTGACAATTTTGTATCTCTTATTCACCTCATTTGCAAGTTTTTGGACTGTGGGAGGACACTGGAGCTCCTGGAGGAAACCCGCACAGACACAGAGAGAACACGCACACAGATCGAACCCAGGACCTTCAGAACACTGTACACACAGTAGTGATGTAAAAAGTGGAAAACTATATGAAATTATGTCTACTCCATATAGCACCAATTCCTAAGAAAAAGCTAAAGATGCACTGTTTATGGGTCAGATACTTCTTGTTTATCTTGTCTATTATAACATGTAAAGAAATTGCTTTTTGGGAGGAAATAGACTTAAACAAAAACAAAAACTGAATTGTCAAATATTATTTGCGGGCTGTGGACCATGCCTCCAGCTATAAAAGTTGCTTTTGTTTCATCCAGGCACAGATGATTTTATTGAGGCTTTGCTAAAATTCTCCTGTTCAGACTTCTTTGACTCCAGCGTTAGTAACCCAAGGGTGTAAATCTAGAGAGGAAGCACACATCTGACATATTTCTGTTTGCAATGGCATGTGTACAGAGACTGAAATGTTGCTTTGTGTGATATTGCTAAACTACACCAGTGCAGGACGTTCTCAAAGATCACACAAGGTGTTCTCCTTTAGCGAACAATACATTTTCAAAGGCGAAACCAGTTCAAAAGCACCATCTATATTGCCCTTTAAGATAAGACAGGACATTCTCATCTGATCTGGCCGTAGATGTGGCAGTCAAAGGCGGCCATGTTGAGGGGCCCTTTTTGCTTCACCAGTCCCCCCAGGTCAACCGTAATGGCCAATGCTCTTAACCAGAATCTGATAAAGGAGATAGTGTTGATGGGATAGACAGCATCTTACGTGGCCATCAAGATTGAGAGACAAAAACTCATAGGAAAGGTTAATCTCAAGCGCTTATCAATCAATTACATTTGGCTTTTGTGGAATTAATAGCATGGCTGGAATTGCTTGTGAAGATTGGACGGCTTTGTGTGGTGAACTTGGCATTGGTGTCTTTGGGGAAAGGAAGCATTTTGTGTTTGAATCATCACAGCAAAATAATTAAAACTCTGCTCACAGCAGATGATACAGAGGAAGATAACACATCCTTTCAAATGATTCTGTAAAAAGACCTGCTCTCTCTACCACCATCATACAGCTGCTTTGGATACCTGGTGAATCCCAAAATGGAAATCAATTTAAATGTAATTGTAGAGTCTTGTACTTTACAATTATTGACAATGTTTAATGTATTTGACTAGGATATCTAGAATCTCATTATCTGCCTTTGCTCTTCTTTTCTCTCTGACCTGCTAACAGGACTTTGTTACTGTAAGTATGCAAGGTTTACTCTGTCTTTAGCATTATGTTTCTTATATTTTATGTTAATATTGATGCAATTCAAAATTATATATTTACATAATCTACATTTACTGTACAAGAAACAGTCAAATTACTTTGCAGACTTTAATAGGACAGACTCATTATGGCTTATATAAGGCAGCTCCAGCCTGGCGGTTAAGTGACTTGAATGGTGGTTTGCTGGTTCAAGCCTCACCACTGCCAGGTTGCCTCTGTTGTGTCCTTGAGAAAGGCCCTCATTGCTTAGACAATTACAATAACTGTATGTCGAGTAAAAGCGTCTTCTAAATGCAGAAAATGTCATTGTAAATGTTAAAGAACTTCAAATTGTAGAATAGGAAATTGTACATTTTAGAATTCTAAACAGTAGGTAAATGTGCTATGTTTACTGTAAAGAATTTCCAGCACAACATGTTTTAATCAACATCATTCCCTTTTGTAACTTTGTAACTGGATGCCCTGAATCTCACTCCATAGGAACTGGGACAAATTAAGACCAGAGATGTGTGACACATCTTGAACTGTTGATGCTGCCATGATTGTGCATACAAGAAGCAATAACAAAAAGCTTAGTGAGGCTGAGTCAAAGTTCAACATTTTGCAAACAGTCAAGCAGATAATAAGAAAGAAAAGCATATGCTCTATAAAACAATGATCCAAACCTTTAAATAGCTTAAGTGCTAAATCAAACAACCATGTGACACAATTAATTAAATTACGACAAAAGAAGATTCAACTGTTTATTAGCTAAAGCTGTATATGTTTGTGCTAGTTACACATGAGTTTAGTTATCAGCAGTGGTCATGATTTTATTGATGAACGGGGAAATATAAGCATGTTCAGTGTCGACACTACACCCAGCCTGTGGGTTTCAGTGTAGTGCTTCAAGAAAGTGTTTTTTTTGTTTGTTTTTTTTAAAGATACTGCCTCTTACCTGTAGGCTAGTGTGGATTCCCACAATTCTCTGTTTACTTCCACTTATCATGTCTTAATGCCACTACTTCTACAATATGATACCCGGTAAAGCAGATTTGTAAACAATAACAAACAAGGACTAGGTAATCTTCTTAAAAGAAATTAATGAAGAGGGAAGAGAGTCTCAACGCCCCATGGCCCCATGGCCATGCTGGACACTGATCCTGCACCGATCACATAACAGGGGATGGTGCAAGGGGGAATGAGAGGATTAGGCTGAGGAGTTCCCACTTGAATCAGCCTTAAAACTTATCTACCACCCCCAAAACTTCAAAACATTTCTCACTTTGAAATAGGAGTAGGTGTCCTTAATCCCCTCTGTGGATGGTAATCTATGTACCTAGATTAAGTTCTGCCTTTAGTCTCAGCTTTGGTCAGTACTCTCATCGTGGGATGATAAACTTTTGCACTGTGATGTATCGATAAGGACTTAAAACCTGAGGTGAAAGTTCTACTATACCCAAGCTTTTAATTAGGTTCATGTTCTGAATGGTAATTCAAGAAGAGTGTATACTATATTTTAGGGGAGACATATATTTTCATTAAGTAATGGTGCTTAATTTCTTTTCAACTGGTATTATCTGGCTGTCTGCTTGTCTGTTAGTTTTGAAAAAAAGTTAAAACGATGTATTGTAATAATAGAACTCAAAAAAACTCTGTTGATATTTGTAATCAGGAGAATTCATCATTTATGTTCTTACTGTTGTGTTCTATTTCTTCTTTAATGTATTCCACAAACAATGCCTTTATAATGCCCAAATGTCTTCTACAAATTCAAGGGGGTAAGTTCTTTAAAAAATCTTTTATTTTAATGAATGTTGTATGCTATGTGGCTCTTTTTAAAAGTCATATCTTTTTGTAAACTATTATTATTTGTTTTATAGGCATTTCCTAAACAATGTTAATACAAAACATAATTTCTAAATAGTTGTGGCATTTAAAGTGCAATAAAAGCCAGAATGTGATTTTGTAATTCACTCAAACCTTTGTTTAACTGACAAAATAATTAAATAACAATGTCTTTGGTCATTTTCATTACATTTTGCAAATATAATCAAATTTAGAATTAAATATATGTAACATATTTAGAAAGTTAAAATGAGGCAAAATAATAGAAAAAAGTGTATGAATATTTAAAAAGCACATTTTAAAACATTTGAAACACAATAAGCAGGTAGTTTGGTAACTGTTAATGGCATCATGATTGAATATAAAAGATCCAACAAAGGTTTTGTATTTCTAAGCAAAGATTATATTATTATTATTATTATTATTATTATTATTATTATTATTATTATTATTATTACTATTATTATTATTAGCTGCACTGGGTCACTATTGCAGTTTGTGAGTGTTTAGTGCTCACCCATTGTCTCTCTGTCCTTTAGAGTGAGTGAATGGATAACAGTTTCAATTCACAGTGATTATGAAGGTTTATGGAATGGCCTCTGTCTTAAAAACCAATCAGGGTGGCTGATCCAAGGGCAGAGGCGGATGTTAAGGCTTAGAAACTGCAGATGTTCATTTACACAGGAGCTAACTTCAAAGTGCACTTGGAAGTGTGTTGCCTCCACTAATTAACCTCAGTGTGTTGGAACGCCCCCTGGCTTTTGTAAAAGCTCTGAGTTAATTCATGCTGATGTTAATAAAAGAGTCTTCTCTGAAATAGAGGCCCTCGACATGTGGGTTTTCTTTGAAGTGCTTTTGAGCAAGGCACCTAACCTCTAACTTCTTCCCGGGCACTGTGGCTATGGCTGCCCCCCGCTTCAAGCATGTGTGCTTACTGCCTCCTAGTGTTCACTAGTGTGTATATGTGTGTGTTTCACTGCACAGATCGGGCTAAAATGCGGAGGATTAATTTCACTTCACAGTGACGAAAATAGTATTGTAAATAAAAAAATCTAAATCTTCAATCTCCATTACATTCTTACACCACTTAATACAGACTCGCAACACTGTACTGGTGTTACACCCATAGGTACGTACTGTCTTTCATGCAAGCATATATTCTCTGGTGTAAGTAGGGTAAATTTAGATGAATTTACGTAAATATTTGTGTTTAAATGTTTGTCAGTTATATTGTTCTTAATAATGGAGTGTTAAAATGCATTAAATATTATATATTGCCACAATAAAACAATAAAAATTTGGAGGATACTCGTGAGTTAGTGAAATTGCTGGGGTTTCCATGAATATTTATTAGTTAGGTTCCAAGGGAAGAATCCACGCAAACCCTAAGCTGCAAATTTGTGGGGGGTTACTGTCATTTTTGGGTGTTCAGGTGATGGATCAGAGAATCAAATTTAGCCACTTAAGCTGGAATCCAGGGTTTTAAACCCCCATCAGTGCCATTGGCCAGTTGGACATCTTAGTGTCTACATACAGACATGGTTGGTGCCCTTACCAGGTTGTGTTACTGCATTTCTTCTAGAGATTCCAGGGAGAGCAGACCACTGTAGCCCTGACCAGGATAAAGTCGTGGTCAACCGTAGACATGAAAGTAAAAAACAAATCTAACGAAAAAGTATTTTATTTTTACCTTTGTCATGCAAATGAAGGTACTAATTTTATTTCATAAAATGTCCATTTTTTTCCAGCATTTTTGGACAGAATTTGTACTTTAATGTAATAATAGTTAGGGTATTTCATTTATGATAACATGTGTGCCTAGAATGCACTTTTTTATGTGTAATTATACTGTAATTACATGGCAATTATCAACAAACACTTTAATCAGGCAGACCCAATGGCAGCTGTACACCTATCTTTTCAGTTAGCTTCCAATGGGAGATGAGATTGTTTCATTACAGTGTAAAAGGATTAAAAGATTTAGAGTTTCCATTTTTAAAAAGAGCTACGTTCTTATAATAACCTTTGTGTGCATACAAAAAGAATTTCACAGTAAATATGCAGAGGGTCACATGGAAAATTAATCCAGAAGGAATTATTTCAAAACAGTAGTGGATTCATATATTAGTTTTACATATGAAAAAATAAAATAGCTGTAAACTATTCAGCTGTAGAGACTGAATAATGTGCCGTCGTTGTAAACCAGATACACGCTCATATAAAGGCCACTACATTACTGAACACCCCATGATATAATTGAATGTTATCACTACAGTTGTTCCTAAAGGATCCTAGTGTTGCTCTTTTGTGTGAAACTGCAGGAGTTTTTAAACAGGTCCATATGGTGGGAGCCATAGAGCTTTGAAAGAGAGCAGAGTAGAGGTGGTCCATAGACTTAGCCCCACTATTGAGCTTGAGCAAGAAGGCTGAGTTTAAGCTGTCCTTTCACACTGAGAATAAAGGAAAGAGCGTCCATCTGGCCCACAGTAAAACACATACACACTCACACACATTCTCTCTTGCTAAACAAATCTTGAGAGTTGAAGAACACAATGTATGTAAATCAGTTCACTACTACACATTCCCATTTTATATATTCCCATCCCTAATAACCATGATTTGTGATTAACTGGCTTTATTTCAAATTGACAATGAGACAAGTATCTTTATCATTACTATTCTGATATCATTATCGAAGTCTCAAATATTTTTTGTTTTAATATTTTAATCACCATCACACACTCCAAAGAACAAAATGAAACTGAAGACTGTCCCCAATTATTATGTACATTACTGAGTGAAAACCATCATATGCTCATCAATCATGTCCTTTCTGTGTTTCAACAATGAGATAATGGAGACCCGATTTTATTTGGTATCAGCTTTAAATTGGCTGTAAAACTAGCTACATCTTTAAAAGTACTGACTTGTTTCCTTTTTAGTTTGTATTAAAATATACTAACAAGAATATACAGGAAGTTACAGCCAAATCTGTCTCTGGCCTGACAGTGTGATATCACAAATGACCTAGCATTATTTAGTTGATGTGGTTTCCTTTAAATCGATAAGGATTTACTTATGCAGGCAAAACAAATAAGACCATACAAAGGCCTGTTTCAAACTGTGCAAGACCACCCTAGAAGTGAGCAGTTTACCAAGGGCAAAGGGTGGTACAACTATACCATATAATTATTGCATGTCTGGAACCGAAAGTCACTGAACAATGAGAATGTTCAACAATATAATAGAGGACAACATATTGTTACATCCCATTTGTTTTTTATTGACGTAAGCAATATACAGCGAATTGAGAACTAATCTTTTGCTGTCCTTGATGCAAGAATGTTTGCTCTTCACAGGACTGTTTAAAAAAGGAGATGGAGGGGGAAGTAGGGAGGAGGCAGGGTATTTCTCAATGGACTGTGTCAGTGTGAATTAACCAAAGAGCTGTCAGCACAGTCAGGACTATAGTACCAGGGGCTTGTGGGGTCAAGGTGGTATGCCAGCTCCTATGTGACAAGATACACAGTTTCTTTTCAGCCATAGGAAGATTACAGGTTACTATAGTTCCCCTCAGGCTCGGCTAAAGCATTCAGTTAATCTGTTCAACATCAGTTAAAATCTGCCACTGATCTGGGCTGGATAAAGATTGTGTTGAGAAAATCAGGGAGGAGAGTTTTACAAAAGCAGGGTACCTCTGGCTTTGATTTTGTCTTCAGAGGGAGTGTATGCTGAGTGAGAGCCTCTCTGAGCTGTTGGATAAATAGACTGACATGGTCAGTAACACGACTGTGAAAAGGGGCAGCCACTGACATGAGGGAATTAGCCAGTCCACCCCTCTACTTTTCTTTAAGCCTGTCCATATTGAAGTCATTTTGGCTGTGTTAAGAATCCACATTTCTGGCCAGTAAAGATGCCAAATTGTAAAAAAAAAAAAAAGATGTAAAATAAATGTATTAATTAAATAATAATAACAACAATAATAATAATAATAATAATAATAATAATAATAATAATAATTGGTTAAATGTTAATCCAAAAAATGCATACCCACAGTCAACACATGTAAAGAAGTAAAAAATGCTAAAAGTAGAGATATGTATTTTTCATTGGACATTGATATTCATAAGATTACTGTGAATAAACAGTTGCTCACTAACACTAATATGCCTCTAAATGTATAATTATTTCTGTTCATTTCCATTGCATGCTCTTTTATTGAACCTCAAAGTATGTAAGTATCCATTATTTCATTTTAAACACATAACAACAAATTGTTTGCTTAAAATTTGAGATTTTACTGGTTCTGTAATTTATACGGGTAGAAGCATATTGGAGCGCAAGTTCATAACAAACAATGTTAGTATGTAATGTAAAACATATATTAAACAATGTACTTTACCAAGTTGATTGTGAAATTTGAACAATGAATTAAAAGTTACTGGAATACAGATGCCACTGTCCATCGTAACATGGGGAACAGTAATATGACCAAGCAGATCACATGGACAAAGAAATGATTTCTACAAGTGTTCTGTAATCCGAATAAACAAAGGTTGGCTTTAATGAAAAAACAGTAACAAAAAACATGCAACAGCTAAGGACTCTTAAAGTTTAACTAGATCTTTTTTCACTTGTCAGTTACTGATTCATTACTTGTTCAAGCTTTAACTTTGGTTTTTCTTAGCACTAAATAAATAAGTACTGAGGTGCTGTGTATATAACATTCCTTTTCCCTTGTTGTGTATACCGAGCACTAAATTTTTGAAAATCAAGTGTGTGACTCGTAACCTGTCTGACAGAATGTACAGCTAAGTGCAGGTGATAAAATAAATGTCCTTGAAATCAGACCCTTTAGTGCCGCCTCAGTGAGCAAACATTGTGCTGAATTAGCCGGTATGCTAATGACCAGCAGCAGAGCTTGCCCATTCCACTCAGGCCAAATCTGCTTATGCAAATGGACTGTGAATTCAGCTCCAGTGAGTTGCAGCACAAACTGCCCTTAAAACAGTAGTTACTCCTAGATTTTGCAAAGCTAGGCAAAAGTTGCTATTAAGCCTTTCATGCTCAAAATATATGCTAATTATTTTTTCTCCGTGATAGCATTAAAATAACATAATTATTTTACATGCAATGTAGAACATACAATATTTTAACTCACAGTGTTGTTAGGGTATGCCACGTTAATGAAAGCAGAACAGAACCATGACAAGATCTTGCTTTAAAAAATACATAAAGTTTGTTTTAGGGACCCTAACATTTGTTTGATGTTGAATATTAAATGGTCCAAATTTTGTACGTTTCTGTTTTAGCAAATGTTGTTAGCATAAAAATGAACTAGTCCATAAGCTATTCAATCTATGTTCCTTATGTATCTGAGATAGTAAGTACAGACTGACGGTACAGTAAGTTAGTAGATCTTGCTACACACAGCTGTTATGTAAATCTTTATGAGCAGTCACACAATTACATACAAATGGCACAATGAACCAGATGGTGACTCAAGTAATATGTTTAACCTGTTTTCAAGTTAACTGTATCTACTGCCGGTGCTGTATTAAACTGTTATTAGTGTACATGCATGTAATTATATTGCTTCAGGTTACCAGAGCTCAAGTTCTCTAATATAGTCATGTGTCACCATGGTAACAGTCATCAAAATGATCAAGACAGTTTCCTTCTGAATTTGGTGTCCATTAGTGCTTACGTGTTGAAAAAACTAAATGAATGTGTTTGTTGAATTTCAACATTTCAACACGTTTACTATTTTACATACTTGGACTGATTTACAAGTGCTTTTTTCATTTGGGAAAATAATTTTGTCTTTTATATCATGTTAGGACATATGGATCTGATTGACCCAGAGGGGACCCCTGTATATATCCAGGTCCAAATTGAATAAATTTGTACCTTTACATTTTGGAAGCCTTTTTCAAGTTCAAACTTAATTTAAAACATTGATACACACTGGTTGTAAATATCTCGCTTTTATTATTCTGCTGCTTCTGGAAATAATTATTAGCTTGATCAGGTGCAAGTATTTTTAGCTAAGCTCTGCAGGAAGATAGATCTCTGGAGGTAGGGCTAAACAACCCTGCAGTAAGGAGGTGAAAAAATGAATGTTAATAAAAAGAAAAAGTCTGTGACAGCACTTTCTGGTCAGCCTGATTTTATTCTAGTAGAACTGTTTATATGCTTCTTTGTATCTTTTTTTATTACATTGAAAAGCAGAAAACTTCCCTTTTTAATACCCAGTACTGTTATCCCTTATCTATGATGTAACCATTGCACATTTCTGCTGTAAAACACCAATGATATTTAACTTTAAATTGATGACAAGTTCTGGTATTGGAACAAAATGAATTTATGTAACCAAGAGAGGCATCAGAGAGTGAATACGCAGGGAGTTTAGAAAAGCTAGGATTGACAGCAGGGATTTGATTGACAGATTTTGCATGTATGTGTTTGCAGATGGCGCTCCACTGGGCAGCCAAACAGGGCCACATAGAGACAGTGGACTTGATGGCTCGCTCTGGCACAGACGTCAACCAGCAAGCGGTGAGAGCCGACAGCAACCAGAGCCCCTACTGATACACTCACATTTACACCTCTGCAGGGGCGCTCTCCCTCATACACACAAACACACTAACAGAAATACATAATATGCACATTCAGAAACTTACCACCTCTGTTGGAGGTGTACCAGCTTACAGTGTCATTAAGTTCTGGCTGTGCAAGCCTTTATTCAAGCCTGTGTATATGTTTAGTTATGTGCATAAATCAACCATTTGACTCTGTTTTAATCACTTTATGATAAGTGGCCTTAGGTCGCAGACTCCCCTGGCTCTCCCCTCTCATTTACACTAACTTACCTAATTGAATGAATTAGTCTATTAATCAAACATACTTGCTCTGAAAATACGTGTCCTGCTCTAGGCCATTTTGCTCTTTTGTTCCTTCTTACAATTTTGCATAAACATTATCTCACATGTATTTATTCAGATCCCACACTCAAGAGCAGCTGTGTAACGTGGACAGTGACTGCTCAAGCTTAACAGCCCATTTCATACATATTTTTAAATCACAGTGTTTTATCATTTTCTACTTTGGTTTAGCTGAGTGTGGTGTAAATACAGAAATAACCATTCTAATCCTGACATTTTTCTTTTTATGGCAAAGGAGAAATCACTCAGTTACTTTTTCTTACTTTGGGCTATGTGGCCTGTCTCACATGTATTATTTATTCCATTAATATTTGTCCAAAAACAGTTCAGTTTGGAGCATAGGATGAAGTTTGATTGTTTTCTGTGCCTAGGGCTTACCATACCACAATTTATATAAAGTCTGGGATACAGTTCTTATTTGTGTGGGGAGGGTGTCAGATTTCTCCTGGGTTTCATATA
>JAYDZG010000001.1:11740565-11755185 GCA_034509265.1 Microcambeva bendego | reverse complement strand
TGTGATGGAGCAGCACCCCATGTAGGGTGTTTCTGTGTGCCTTGCTCCGATTGAAAAGCTGGGATAGGCCCCAGAACAGATGGTTAAGAAAAAGAGTGAAAGATTCTTGCTTTTATGAATTCAACAAAATGAGCAAACTATTATTTGCATTATTAGCATTCATATCGAATATGGCTTTCACTCACATATATTCTTGCATTACTACAATACAGTTCAAGCTATTGTGTTTACTGACTCCGCTTTTTGTCTGCCAGAATCACACAGATGTATTTTCCTCTGTGGTATTTCAGGGTATGTGCTCACAGCAAGAAAACAGTGCTTTGAAAAGTGGTGATTACAGTGTGGCTAGGGTCCACTGCTTAGAGCGAGCGAGCCGAGCTATTTTTAGCATGTGTGGACTAAAATAAGCATGACGTCCCAACCTTACCATTGGAGCATCTCTTTTTGTATACACCTCCAGGGTAGAATAGTGTAATTGTATTAAAGGACTCACAAGTACAGTATACGGTGGTGTAAAACATTTAAGACACATAGAAGACATTGTAGAAAACACACTTACTTGGGTCAGATTTGGAGAAAGTATCTCGATCTAAAAGGTTTCTGTAGAAAAATGAAAAAGAAAGAAAGAAAGATTTTTACACCAGTATTACACCAGACAAAATATTTTGTAAAATGTCTGTTTGTAAGCAAGCTTATTCACTTTTCATTTCTAGCTGCCAGTGTTTCATTCTGAGCTTCACTTTAGTTCTTGATTGTATTGTGGTGGATATCATGTGTGTAAGCTGCTGCACCTTGTGGGTAGACTAAACATAACAGCATGTCATCAAAAAAGAAAGCTTTTTACACATATATTCTCAGTACGCACAACGTGACTCACAGTACCGTGACAGTACACATTCTGAGCAAGTGAAGGGTAAGGGCCCTGCTCAAGGACCCAACAGAAGGAGCCTGACTATGGTGGAGCTTAAACCAGTGGTCATTTGATTAATAATTATCCAACGTCTAGTCTACGACTGTCTACAAGTGAGAACAAATTGATCAAAACTAGTTGTAGTTCAAAAATACTGTCAATGCAATGTCCTGACTACCACCATGCTACATCAAAGAGTCCATGCTTTATTTGCAGCATTCATCAGATGCTTTTATCCAAAGCGACTTAAAATACATTTTGAGCAGCTAAGGGTTAAGTACCTTGCTCGGGAAAACAAAAATGGCAAAATAGAATCTGACAACCTTCTGATTACTAGTCCGGGGCCTTAACTACAACTGCCCACATCAATGTTAGAAAATGAGTCTGTTGTTTTATTTATGTTTGTGTTATTAACATGGCCTATATTTTTAACCTGCAACATGTTCATTTCTATATATTTGTTTCTTTTTTCTTTCACTTTAGGAGGAAATGTTTCTATTTACACTGGTTTCTTCCATCATTTACAGCAACGTGCCTCACTTGATTTTTATTTAATTGTACATACATTACCATTGCCTTCTATGATAATTCAGTCAAATTGCAAATGTTAGCAAGGATGGCTTAAAATGCAACAAAAATAAAGCACATATAATTTACCCAACATACTATGAAACAAGGCAAGGGTTAAATTTACAATAATACAATAATTTGAATATTTTTATGCACTTTTGGTTATGCTTTTTTAATAGTTAATATCATTGCATATCCTTTTATATTGAGGGAGATGCAATCTATTACTATTAGAAAGATGATAATAAAAAAAATCACTTTTTAGCAAAAGATAATATTAAATGCTAAAACTGACATTTAATTTTATTAGGATTTTAATGTAAAGTTTGACAAACTTTGGTTAAATTTTTTTTTTATTTAAATCCCTTATTAATTTTTTGCTAGGATGTGTACTGTGAACCAGGAAAGGGCAATACTATTTATTGTTATTATTATTGTTATTATTATTATTAGTATTATTATTATTATTATTATTTATTTATTTATTTTTAAAAGCCCCCAAACTAGAATACAATCGTAAAGTTTATTATCGGATTGAGCTAAATTATTTGGAAATTTAAATAACTATGTTACCAGTGTGAGTGTCACTGAAGACAAGAGAAGGGAAGCAAATGATGAGGAGTGACTCATTTGGATCAGCCAGTCCTGAGTTTGCCTGATGGCAAATAGAATTCTGTCAGTGCATGTGCTCCACTTCCCTCTGCTATTAAACTGTGGAAACTGATAACAAGTGATAGCCGGCTCCACCTTGCTTCACTTTTCATCAAGCACAAGCTATTCAAGTGTGTGTTTCACCCTTCGAGGGCAAATGATTGCAAGAGAATACAAATTCATGCAGGCCTGAGGAGAGATAATATAGATGCTGCAGAAGACACATTTTCATATTTCCAATACAGCCTCAGGTTCATCCTCCAAATGTCTATTGGTATACACATAAGAATCATTACTGTGGAGTCTGAAAGAATGCGAACTGAGGTCTTTTGAAATGCTGTACTTTAAAGAGAGTATAAGCACAGCCTTTTACGTAAGGTTTTCAAAGCTTACCCTTATAGAGGATTTAGACCCTTTCAACATTTATGGTCCTATAAACACATTAAATATCAAAGTCTTTCTTCAGAGTTTCCCATAAAAAAAGAAAAACAGTGTGGCAAATGCTTCTCATTAAAGATTTACCCTTGAGCTGTGCCAAACAACAGCACATTCCCATTTAAAATCCTACACCAGCAGAGTTTTCCTGACACATCATCCTGACTACTGATTTCACTCATAGTCTCCACCAAAGAAAGCACTGTAACAATATCACTACCCCAATGTACCAAGTCCCACTAATCAAATGATATCGCGGATCTTAAACAAATGCTAACTTTTATATGTTTGGAACAGTAGAAACATTGAGGATGGGAGAAGTAGGTTGTGTTTGTGAGATTATACCCTGAATGTTTGGATGCTCAAGGAAGCTTTAAGGGGAAGAAGTAATGGTAATGGTGATGTGAATGCAGTGGTGTATCAGTGGCTGAACACTCAACCAAAAACCTTTTTTGCTAAAGGCATAAAAATGACCCAGCACTGGAAAAAAATGCATTGCAAAAAAAAGTTGTGTCACAGCCAATGTGAGATGGATAATGTGAGATGGATAAGTATCTTGTACTGGGTTACATGACTCTGACATGAAAGTAGTGGTTGTCAAAATGACAAAAAATAAATATTCAATATCACAGTCCATGGTAACATTGTATTTAAATTACATTTAAATTTTATATATTTGTATTTATACATTTTACTTTATACATTTATACATGCTTTCTTAACATTTTGCCTCTCTTTTATTCGTAACTTTAAAGCTATAGTATACACTACTCACAAAAACTTATATTTGGGTGAAATTTCAGGAGGAACCTTAAATACATTCTAACCTTAAACTTAATGAACTTAATGTGACTTTCTCTAAACCTTTGAATGCACATTTCCAACTGATCAATGTTTCAGTACTTTTTGCTCAACTTGCTGTTCACTAACAAGGAGCTCAGCATCAAAATTCACAACAGGTGTTTGTTCCATGAATCAACCAATACATTTCCTGGTTCAATTGGTATTTAAACAGTCCTCCTCATCATAATGTTCACATCACGAGATATAGACAACACCTAACAATTGATCAACAGTACCTCACCATTGTGAGACTTCAAACAGGATGTTCTCAGACCTAAGAGTCCACTGAGCTAAGAGGGTCACAGAGTGTCATCAGCAGGTTACAACAGAGATACAGAGACTGGAAGAGTCAAAGAAAGGCATATAAGTGGACGTCCTTTTGTCACATCCCACACTGATGAGAGCTTCATTGTGAACATTGTGCCCTGAGGAACCAGAAGATGAATGCCACACAACTCCAGGCACATTTAAGGGAAGTGAGAAGATCCCAAGTATCACGTCAGTCCATTTCAAACCGTTTACATCAGCGTGGTCTGTGTGCTAGACAACCTGTAAGGGTCCCAGACCACACCACCAGACATAGGCGTAATCGTCTTCCCAGGGCCAGGGAGCATTTACACTGGACGAGGGACATCAGTGCTCTTCACTGATGAAAGTCGATTCACGACATTGACTTTTTTGTCTTGGTATACCCACCACTGTTGTTGGCTTTCATTTCAAGAAATTGTTTGAGATGAGGAAATCACCATTGCATGCTTCTACTTAAATGCTCTACTTGTATGATATAATATCTCATTTTCAATTTCCATAGAAAGCCAAATATCCTTACAAGAAACTTTTTGTGAGTAGTATATAAATAAATAATAATGGTTTCATAATTTAGCACCAAGAAGATAGTTTGTGTTTATCACCAGTTGTCTGAAACAATAATTTTACACATAGAGGTAAAAGGGCAAGTAATGGAGTGTGTGTGTGTGTGTGCAGGTACGTGTAGGTACTTGCAAGGTAGTGTTAAATGTAATTGAGGGAAATTGTGATTAGTTAATGGTTTCTCAGTCTGCTCCTCTTCCACTGTGCTAATCTGTTTCTCTCACCCTCTCTGCTATGATGTGCACAGTGGAGATAATGTTTAAAACCTTCACTGGCACCAGCAAGCACACATGCGCCACTTATTGCCTTCATAATTACATAATTAACTTTTGCTCTCTAATCGTTATGGAGGTAATGGTGCTGTTCAAATGGAGCCCCTTTGGGCAAGAAGGGAATCAAAAATCAATAATCCATAGAGTGCCATCAGCACATCACACTCCCCCTCATGTTAAATTAATGTTTCTTTTTAAGTGAGCTGTTTGCTTGTTTAATTCTAGTCAATGTGTAGTATATGTCCACATGCAGCTGTAGACAACAGGGTGCAGAAGTTTAACTTTACCAGTTAATAAGCCATCACCTAATCCCAACATCTGCCACTAATCCCAATATGACCATAAATAGTGACAAGAACTCAATGTCTTGTATATCAATACATGAGTGAGTAATGAATCCCTGATGAAAACATGTGCTCCATACAGGTAATCCCACATTAGTCCAATGATTCTGATTAAACTCTGCATGTATCAGTTTAAAACAAGTACTAAAGATAAATAAAGACATAAATGTATAAATATTTGGAAGCACAGTCTCTGATGTCACATTCACTCTGTTTTCTCTTTTATTATTTTACCTCAACAATGCTTCCTCTTAACCTCTCGCAGCACGTAAGTATCTAGCCACATAGTACTTAAAAGACTGTGCTTCAGTCTGTCAATCTCATATTCAGAAAATGCAGAGTTATAGCTTTACGCTCTTCAGATGAATACAGGCTTGGTAAAATATTTCCAAGACCAAATTACTCTTAATGTGAGTGTGAAATTAGGTTTTTGACCAAGCCTGTTCTGTTCACAATGCTTATTCTCATTCTTTAATCTTTCCTCTGTCTGTTCTTGAATACTGGTGCTGAGACTGAACTCTGATGACATCCTCCTTTTCTACATTTGTCTCTTTTTCTCTGTTAAGGGGGTGAGTCATTTTTAATATACCTGTGAAATGAGTCTGGATTTAGCATAAACATGCTTTAGATTCAAAGTGTGGTCATGCTACACAGTGATTTGCCGTCCACATATACGAGAGGATTCTGGGTGGATTGGAGGAGGCGCCCGTCTCCCTGCAGGGACACTGAACAAATAGGTTTTATTAAAAATTCAAAAAGGAGACTCTTTTGGATTTTCCAGTGAGTTATAGACAAAGAACTGACAGGTTATGAATGGTGCTCGCTACTTGGGGTATATTACAAGAACTGTTTTACAAAGGAGTAAAAGAGGACAACCATCCTTCAATCCGTCTGTATTTACGTCTTATCTTCAATGCAGAAATCACTGACTCCTCATAGAAAGTTTTTTTTATCGACACCTATAAAGAACTGTCTGTACAAGTAATACAGAAAGAGTTTTTTCAGACTCGTTAAAATGTACCCTAGTGACTTGCCTTGATCTCCATTGGCTCCTTTGGCCCCCTGGCCAGCTGCTCCCTGGCCTTTACTTACATTTAAAGTAAACATGAAGCTGAGCACATGAAAGTGTCTGTGACCTTTCCAAAAAATGTCAATGCTAGCACTCATGTAGTAATGAGGACTAGAGCAGAGGGAAGCCTACTTTAACCTTTAAGTGCACCAATGCTATGGGAGAAAGCATTATGCTAGCACTGTGGTTAGCAACATTGCTACAGTGTATTTCACATTACAAAAGGCCACCACCAATCGCTTTACTCAAACTGGGAGGATCATTGGATGTCATTGTATATAGCTTGGTTGCCATTTATCTCTCAGGTCATTTTTAAGACTAGATTATCAGAACCAGAAAAAAACTGTACTTTTTATTTCCCAGTCCAGTAACACTACTCAGCATACTTTACTGAAGTTTTGTTGTAATCATGTTTCTTTATAAACTGACTTTGGTTGCATAATGTTATTATTTGAGTGAAATACATAAACAACTTAATTTTGTAGAATCAACATTTAAATCTTAATTAAAAAGTAAGCTGTAAAAGGTAAACTTGTATTTTTCTCTGTTAATGCTTATTGTTACATTTAATACCAATAAATAACATCACATACACCTTGGTTACATTCATGACAAGAAAACAAGTATTCATTACACGATTTTCATCAGTACACAAGTTATATTAAACAGACAATTTTGTTTCTCCAATTCACTTCTCTTGCATGTTTTTGGACTGTGGGAGGAAACCAGAGAACCCGGAGTAAACCCATGCAGACACGGGAGAACATCTATTTGTGAAACAATGGTTTAAACAGAAAGCTCACTGAATTTGAGCGTATTATTGTAATACGATTTCACCATTGCAACATGTTTGTTTATATATTTATTTCCAGTCAGACGTTCCACTGTAAGTATAATACATATTAAAAAGTGGAAATGTTTAGGAGACCAAGTTATGAGCTGAATCACATAGTGCAAAATAGCCACAAATACTCTGCTTGGTTTCAAAACGTCACTAGCATAAACATCAACATAGAAAATATATGCTGGAAGCTTTTTTTGGTGCATGGCATGTCACCACTGGACTCTGGAGCAGTGGAAACATGTACTGAGGAGTAATGAATCACACTTCTATATCTGTAAATATGATGGATGAGTCTGATTTTGGTGAATACTACGAGAACTGACAACTGCCATGTGGCAACAGTAAAGATTCCTTGTGGAAGGATAGTGGAGAAGGGATAATGATGTTTTTTTCAGGTGTTAGTCTAGTCTTCTTTAGTTCCAGACATTTGTCTAACATATTTTCAGGGCTTTCCATCTAGGTTCTGTTAGTTGTAGGGCCTTGCCACAAACAAGCAAAACTATGTGATGATGAAAATTATTTGGAATGAGATGACATTTCTACGTTATTTCGGCTTACCCAGGGGCATTTCACATGACTGCTTTCCTGTAGAGTATTAATGTGCAAAGACATTGATCTACACTAGCCACCCATATTATTTGGTACATATATTATTGAAGCCCACTGACTCTGTTTACCCTCCTCTCTGTGTTTTTGAGAGTGACTCAGTTTTCCTCAACATTTGGAATAAAAAGACATGTCTCATGCCGAATGCTTTGATTTGAGTGTTGGAAGATGACAGTGAATGACAGCAGCTCCAGGAGAAGGTTGGTTAGTGTTAATGTGCAGGCCTATAAATGACAAGCATTCCCTCTATGTTCCCTACTCAGCCTAGCTACATAAATGAGAAGTGAATACTGTTCACAGTGGTGTGTGCAGTGATGTCCAGCTGCTTTTTAATATCACAAACGACTCACAGAAACAACAGGGTACTGTGAGTGGCTGTCAGTTTACTCACATAGCACACACATGTGAGCTAATGTACATTTCATATGATCCTACCAGCTGACTCAACTTAATGTGATGATTACACACAACAGCTGAACAAAGGTAATATAGATTTGTTTACAGCGTTTCTTGCACATGTGTGTTAACAGGGATATACAGCGCTTCATCTGGCCTCTTTGCATGGACATGCCCATGTTATTCAGCTTTTGCTAAATAAATACAGTAAGTTCAACACATTGTTAAGTACTATAATGCCTTGCTATATTTTAGTACAGCACATTTTAACATCTTTCAGTTTTGGGAGGTATTTATCATTTACTTGTCTCAAATGTTCTTAGATGACATTACTAATTTAGTAATACTATAATCACAGTACTAATTGACACATTGAAAGTTGTTGATAGTAGTGATAGGACTGCATTGGATGAAATGTTGCCACACTGGTAAACACTGTTAAGCAGCCTTAAATAACACAACTAGACAATTTTAGTCATGATAATCATCTATATAAATATGTTTGCAATGTTTTATTGTCTATAAAAATTGCCTAAAGGTGGACATATATTCCATCATTGTAAATATGAATGGGTTTAGATCTGAGTTTTTAGTTTATTCACATTTATACTTTCAACCATTTATTTAACATTAGTCAAATACTTCTCCATATTCCCCTTTTTACATTTTCCCCATTTCTTCAAACTACCCATTTCCAATTCCCCATTGTAGTACCAGAACAATGCCTCCTGTGGGTTATCCACTGGTATGGAGAGTATGCCCTATATCATCACTGTCTGATGAAAAACACATATCTCCAAAAAAAAAAAAAACTTTTCAGGAAGAAAAAAAACTTTTCCCCTGGAGAAAACAAACCAAATATGGCACAATTCAGATACAATTTGGTACATTTACCAGTGCACATAACTCATCAAACTTTTTGGTAAGTTAACTGGCTAAGGTAAGCTTACCAGTCAATATGTAAACTAATCTTAAAGTAATTCAAATTAATGTGAGTTCACACTCGAGTGAGACAAAGAATAGTGCATTTTAGAAGCCAAAATGCTTATTTAACAAACATCGAGGGCTTGCACTCGGACACAGCAAACCAGTTTTGCCTTATTCAAGTCGACTCAAATGTAACGTTATTGGCATTACAAAATATGGACATTCGCATTGCAAAACCTTACATATTTAGGGAAGACAATTACATTATAAACGGTTAAAAACAGTACAGGAGGGGAAATTGGAATATATGTTGTTTGGATGGACGTGTCAAGCAGTGAATGCAGATAATTGTTAAAGAGATTACATTTTTTTTTTCATTGGTCATTTTGATATGAGACCTACATCACATGTTTACAACACATGTAATAAAGAAATGAAGAAAAAAGGAGTTTAAAATCGGACAGCGGTGATATGTTTTCCCTACCATCAGTGGCTTTACTTAGACCACTTAAAATGAATGAAAATAGTTGTTATTACATAGTTATGCTGCTTTAAAAATATTATTTGGTAAAATAATAACAATAATAATGACAATGACAATAATAATGATAAGGTTTTACATTATAGTCTCTAAATACCAAACACTACATTTTACTGAACACTTATCATGTATGTGTCTTGATAAATGTATATTAAACGTCAATCGTTACAAAGCACTCTCATGACACATTGCTCACAGACTCCAGATAAGTTATAATTATCAAGTATTAAAAGTTAAGAATAATAGAACAGCTCAGTCCGGCACCATGCCCCAAACTGTGAGTGAGCCCTCATCCTCACTAATGAAGCAAACCATGGAGTGTGTCAATAGTGCAATTCATTAGAGCAATCCCTTGAGATTCATTGACTGGCCAGAGTGCGGAGTGCGAGTCTGCTACTGTTTGTGCATGTGGATTTGTGTGTGTGCAAATGCAAGAGGGTTTGTTTCTAAAAGCCCCTACCTTAGAACTGACGCCCATATGTTGTGTGTTAGGAAACCACACAGCTCTGTTGTGTTCGTAATTCTCTAAAACACATATGGCCCAGGTCACTATTACTGCACACCTCCTCTGTACACACAACAGACTTTCCATATGGTGCGTGGAAATGGATACTCCATGGTCTGCCTCCATCACCTACTGATCTTCTGGAGCCTGCACAGACAAAAAAGGAGATAAATAAAAGTGTGAGAGAGAGGGATAAAAGGGCATGTAAACTTAATTCTTTGTGTATGTAAGAACTGGTTAAACAGCTGAACAGTGTATTTGTACTTTTTATGCTTTGGTTGTGTATCTCTTCTTTTGTTTGGCAGAATAACAGATGTAACTAGAGAGGACAAACAATCAAAAAAGATCATTTTAATGACTATCAGTCAAAACCCGGCCAGACAAATTTTTATATCTAGCCGATACAGCCTGCATCAGACACTGATAACACTGAGTAGTAAACATGCTCTTTGCCAAGTGCACAAAATGGAAAATTAGCAAAACAATAGGGAATCCTGATAATGTGGAGCGAGTATGTATCGAATATACCAATATATAACTCAGTAATATCAGACAGACATGCAACTAAACACAGCTAATTATCACTCTGGCATTAATCAAGGAAAGATAACAGGAGGTCTCTTGCTGTCTCAGGATATAAATTGAGTGGTGTTGTGGCACTGATTCTCAATCACAGTGATGAGTGCACTGCTGCCAGGCCTTTACCCGGGCACTACGAAAACCAATGAGCCATGTCCAGCCAAGCTGGCATCACTGAGACATGTCTGTGCTCAAACTAAATATCCAGATTGGTGACTGTTTACTAAATCATGGGTGTTATTTACAGTTTGGTCAGACACATTAGCATATTTTGCAGTTGATTTGTCAATTAAAGAGATTACTTTCATGCTCTTAAATTTTATTGTAATTATTCTTTCTTTGCATTAAATGAATGACAGTTGACATGGTTTGATGTTGAATCATCACATGATTCCCTTTTTTATTTCGAAGTGATGCTATTTTAAAATTGGAGCTATATCTGAATACAGTGACAATCTGGATTTCCAACTCTGCACGTCAGCATAAGAAATAATTCAGTGGGAGTGTGATTGAGGAAAGCTAAGCCCAAAACCTAATGTTGTGGGAGACTTGCGTGTGGTGGTGAAGAAACTGAATATAGTTTAACATGGTTATGAGTTGACTGCTTGCTGTGCCTTAAGCGGTATAGTTTAACACAGTTATAGGATTACTGCTGTGCTTCTAGAAACATAAGCCTCTCTTAGCACCAGACAGCTTAAGACCTCCTATAACTGTATTAAAGTATGTACAATTTCTCTAGACACAGCGGTAATCATATAACTGTGTTAGACAGTTTGCAGGTTCTTAGCAAGATACAATGACGACTAGATGTCAATTTAAAAGCATACACAAAGGAACTTATTTAGCCAGTGGCATGACAATCTGACTAAGACATGTCTTCCCAGTCCTAACATTGACATAATATGTTATACACCTTTTCTGAAAGACATCATGAGTGGTATTACATTATCACTGTTAGATGACCACTGAAGACTCTAGAACTCACAGTTCTCTAACCAGCAAGCCATGACTGCATTTTAAGATAAGAAAAAAGTTGCAATGACATTGATGGCAGTTACATCAGGATTTAGCTTTTCGCTACTTTGCAGTTTACTTTTAGCCCAATTCTATTGACAAACCACTGCCCATTCATTTTTTCCATAACGCTGATTTGTTTGATCCAATCTATACATTTGTAAAAAAAAATGTGTAATTTAAGCTTTGATAATTTATTTAGATAATTTTGACATGTATGGCTTTCCCAAAATTGCTTCAAAGATATTTAGAATCAAGGGCAAAGAGAACTCACATTCTATTAAATGACTGGATGAGACCATAACGAGTTTAAAATATAACATGAATAAACATAAATGATAGGTGTTTTTACGATTATCCATGCACAAGTAGAAGGCATCTCAACTGGGATTCAGAGTTCCATTATCCATTGCCTATCAAAGCAGTGAAATAAACAGATTAGGCAATGACTTGCCATTCACATCAATCCATTTGTAAGGCAGACCAGATTGGCAGACCAGACCAAAATGCTCTATTTATACGCAATCTGTCGTCAGTCATCAGAAAGAAATAACAGGGTGTTGACACTTTACATGAAAATGAAAAGGCAGTGACCTTTACTGCTAACTCTCATGCTTGCACCCTTTCTTCCTTTCTCTATCTTTAGGTTTGCACTTTCTTTTCAAATGCACAATCCCCTTTTCTATTCAGTGTTATCTCAAATAATTAGCCCTCCATTTCTGCCTTGTCCCTGGAGGCCCTGTGCCACTTAAAAGAACTCTTGGTGTGGCCAAATCAGAAGGGAGTTCAGATCAGTGCTCAGTTGGCCAATATTCAGTCCTTAATTAACCACACAGGTATTAGAGTTGAGTCCAGATCAGCCCAAATCCATATGGCTGGAACACCACTACTGTGATTATCATGGGCGGTCACAAAAAGAGAGCTAGAGGTGAAGACGGGTGTCCCGAGACCTAACACAAAGCCACAGTATATTATTTCTTAATGACTCCCCAATGGTCCATATGATTGTACATTTGTTATTTTAAAGTAGGAGTTTTTCTGACCCATATGATCTTGACCTCTTTTGAACATGTATTTGCCCTCTGCTGCAACAAGAAAGACACTAATAGAAAAAAAGAGAAAAAGTAAGAAATCAAGAGAGCATGCTGACAATATTTCAGATTAGCTAAAAGTTACCGGTCCAGGGTGTTTCCTTTCTTTCATCTAATTAGCTGGACCCACTATGATCTTGACCAAGATTAAGTGGTGGTAAAACAGACTGAATGAATGTATATTACTGCTACTGGGGAGAAAATGTAAGAAAAGAAAAAAAAGTAAAACATGGAATTCAACCCCCCTACCCCCATTTTAGGGACAGCTGTATGGTAGAGGAACATTAAGAACTCATTCATGTCTTTAATGATCCACGTAATGATGTGGGTGTGTGTATTTATGGGAACACATCACAAAGTAATATGGATATTCAGAATGTGCTGGGAATTAACTAACAGCTGTCCTTGCGTAAACATGATATGAAAAGCTAATTTGCTGTGAGTTTAGTTTACCCACAGTTACAAATACTGATTTTAAATACTGAGTAACAGTGTTTGTCAAGTTATTTGGAAATAGTAATTAATTACTGATTACTGACTACTTTTACAAGAAACTAATCCAGTTACTTATTTTCAAAAGCAATTAGTTTATTTTAAGTTCTTTAACTTAGTTACTTTTCAAAAAACATCCAGAATACACTATAAAGCAATTAGCAGAAGCTTCTGAAATGAGTCTACAGTGGAAATGGGCAACATGTCCTAGACAATATAGCCAGCGACAAACTTCTTCAGTTCAGAGGAACTAAGTCCTTTCACTCTTAAGTCTTTTTTTCATCTGTTTAGCAGGAGAAGGGCCATTGGAGGTTTCCCTGGTGGAATTGAATGTGGTAGCCATGGCATTCATGTCAGTGGAAAGATCCACAAGTTTCTCAATGAGTTTCATATTCCCGTGCCAGTTAGCTTAGTGCTTGCTCAGAATTGAGGTGGAATTTTTCGCTGTAGATAAAAGTTTATTTACAGCGAGTGCTAATGTTTTTGTCAGTTTTTGCTGAGTCAAACTCAAAGTAATGTTGGTACTTCCAAGCAATCAATGCTGGATGGTCCTGCTCTCTCATGCTCCATGTTATCTCTTGTTGATCTACACACGTATCTGTTGTTTACCACTGATGTCACAAGGCTCATTCGTGATTATGAGACACTCTCACAAACAAAATCTCGGTTTAGTACCGCAGTCTGCTTGAGGGAAAGAAACAGTAATCTAATTGCTGTTTTTGCAATTGTAATTCCTTCGTTACTTCTAATGTGTTTCTGCCCATCAGTGCTGAGTAACATGGTATTGAATTTATTGAAGACATTTTACACACTCCTAATAACAAACGTCAATTGCCTAGCTTTTAACACCTATCTCTGACCATGAAGTTTATTACAGTAGAGCAAAAAAAAATGTAGTCAGCCACTGATTGGGCAAGTTCTCCTACTTAGAAAGATGAGAGAGGTCTGTAAATTTCATCGTAAGTACATTTCAACTATGAGAGACAAAATGAGGGGAAAAAATCAGAATATCACATTGTAGGATTTTTAAAGAATTTATTTGTAAATTATGGTGGAAAATAAATATTTGGTTAATAACAAAAGTTCAACTGAATACTTTGTAACATAACCTTTGTTGGCAATGACAGAGGTCAAACGTTTTCTGTAAGTCTTCATGTTAGCACACACTGGTATTTTGGCCCATTCCTCCATGTAGACCTCCTCTAGAGCAGTGATGTTTTAGGGCTGTCACTGGGCAACAGAGACTTTCAACTCCCTCAACAAATTTTCATCAGGTCCCTCAGTGTAGTTCTGGGATTTTTGCTCACCATTCTCATGATTATTTTGACCCCACGGGATGAGATCTTGCGTGGGGCCCCAGATCGAGGTAGATTATCAATGGTCTTGTATGTCTTATATTTTCTTACAATTGCTCCTACAGTTGATTGAATCTACAATAGGCAAGCAGGTTGGTGTGAATAACTCTTCCCAACCTGGTGCAGGTCTACAATTTTCTTTCTGGTGTCCTTTGACAGCTCTTTGGTCTTGGCCATGGTTGAGTTTGGAGTCTGACTGTTTGTGGCTGTGGTCAGGTGTCTTTTATTTAGATAACGAGGTCAAACAGGTGCCATTAATACAGGTAACGAGTGGAGGACAGAAGAGCTTCTTAAAGAAGAAGTTAC
>JAYDZG010000001.1:11688381-11702932 GCA_034509265.1 Microcambeva bendego | reverse complement strand
GGCAAAATTTACAAAAACGATGTTTGCTAGTTCAGTGAAAACAATTTAAGTAAACGAAAAAATACACCTCAACGAATGGGTTGTATTATTTTTTAATGACAATTAATGCATAGCAGTTTTAATGAACTGTTTATTAAATGCAGCTTGTACTCAGTGGTACATCGATGTGGAACCTCTCGCTTATAAGCATCTGAACTTTTTTCGACAAGGTTTTGGAAAGCTGATTATTAAAGCGCTTTCAATTGGATGAACAGATATGAATAGGTAGGTATTTGCAGTGATACTGGGAGGGGGGTATTTGACATTGGAGCTCCCTCTAGAGGGAGTAAACATGGTCCTTGTATTTGACAGACAAATACAAATAATTCAACTTTAGGAACTTTATTTACTATTAATGGAAAAAATAGAAAATGATTTGTTCAAGTATTGGACTTACAAGTAAAATGCTTTTGCCTAAAACATCTAATATATAAATCAACATAATGCCAGATGGCAATGAACAAGTTGTCTTCTGTTGAAAAAATAAACTTTTTGTATTAGAAACAGGATAAATGATGTAAGAGACATCAAACCTTGAAGTCATTGTGCTTTTAGAGCTTTTGCTCGGGTGAGAAAAGCAGAAGACAAAAAGGCAGTGGACATGTCACTCGGGTGGACAACCTCTATAGAGAGGGAGGAGGCCCAGATTTCATGGCCGTTTATGAGTAAGCTTTCTGAGGGAACTGCATTCAGTGTAACACAAAGGCAAATCGTCTGGATGCTGGAACAGGAGGGCAAACCGGGGGCCTTTACCATTCACCCATCACTGGGTTGAAAATTCCTCTCTCTACTCCCACAACCCTTTTCATGAGAAGTTACAGGACAATTATGGTAATAGTTCCACTTTGTTTGGGCCAAAGGAGAAGGCCTAGAGGCCAGAGTTCTTATTCCACTTGACATTTATGCCGGCCTTTTCTCTGTTCA
Source organism: Microcambeva bendego (assembly GCA_034509265.1). Lineage (NCBI taxonomy): Eukaryota > Metazoa > Chordata > Actinopteri > Siluriformes > Trichomycteridae > Microcambeva > Microcambeva bendego. The sequence goes on along the minus strand of JAYDZG010000001.1, from coordinate 11,701,969 downwards.
CTCTCATTCTGACTGATGCAAGGTGCTGGCTTGTATAGTTCTGAGAAAGACAGCTATTACTAGGAAAAATGTGAAGAGATCGATGACTGGTAACACAGCGAAATCCGCTGACATACTTTATACAATAGAAGTACTAAACTCAATTTCCACTTGTTGCAATGGTGCTACCCTGCCTAAAGGGTATACATTTTGTATCTTTAGTCCATATACTTTTGGATGAGCAGGTATCTATTTCACTGTTGTTCTTTATAGGACCTAAATGTTTTTTCCTACATATTGCTAATTACATTGTAGAGAGTGTAGGTTAGATGATACCATCTAAAATACTCAATACTAACTTGCAACTCAGTGTACTAACTCTGGGAAACCTACTTTCCTTACTGTTTAAAAGGCTGTTCGTTGTTTATTATAAATGCCCAGAATTTAGACACAGTGTGTGAACTAATAAGACACAGTTTCTTCTTCACTTGAGAAAATATGCTGGCACTCATCTAGCACAATGGTGCCAGTTTCAGCATGGTGGCGCCTGGCCAAGCTCTGAGCTGAAGTCAATGAGTAGCACAGTATGGATCTTCATTTCAGCATCACAGCTGTCCCTGTTCTTCGTTCTGCCCTATTTCATGGGGTGGATTATTTGTATTTTGGGCTATTATGTATGATACATTACCTTGATTTCGGCTGGTGAGAGAGTTATAAGTGATATCTATTTCTATAACATGTGGGACGTCTATGAGCATTGTATTTCCTTTAATATTCACACAGGAATCTTAATGCACCCTATCATGAGGACATTTTAACTTTTATGACATAGAAGCTTGGTGACCCATATAAAAAATCCTAGTTTTTCTTCTCAAATCACTGTAATGTTTCTGGCTCTGTAGAAACTCCCATGACCTTGAAAAATAGGCAAGACCTTAGATCGGCATACGATTAAACAATCAAACACAAAATAGGACCCTCTTATCAAGCTGCACCCCATATGACCATGGGAAATTGCATGGCTAATATAATTTTACAGGTGGATACACAAGAAGATTAGGATGTAATTACAAGCATTAAAATGTCAACCTCAAAGTATTCCCCAGAGTTCTTCTCTCTCACTCGTCAAAACGGTCTCAGTGAAGAGGGAAGAATACACAGTCGGTGGACTATGAACTTTGGTAAACATATTTAACACGGGTAACACATGACCAATTGTAGAAATAGAGAAAAATTAACAGTGCATAGTTCCTTGGGTTAAATTGTTAATTCCACATCCAATTTAATTAGCTTGCTTTAATTGTATGTCATTTATATACCGTTGAATCGTTTTCTCTGTAGTTATATCACAAGTTTGGAAAATCTTTACCAAAGTTTATTCACTTTAAATTGTTGGCCTTTCTATTTAATATTTGAGTTTGTAGATAAGGGTGTTAGCTCAACCACATGCCTCACAGCATCAGAATAGAAGTTCTTGAGAAAGATTTTGTCTGACACTCAAAAACCAAAATCTAAAGTGACAAGCTTCACCTGAAGATTTTTTTCATTTAAACATGTACACTCTGCCTTTTGGTTCCTTTCCGACACACTGTCACAGCTAGGTCTTAAACACGTGTGCACCACTATTGCAGCTGTCCAACACCCTTCACACAGGCTTGCGAAAATAGCACCAGACTAACCAGGCCACCAGACTGACCATGTCCCGCTATATCCTCATCTTCTGGATGGTGGGAGAGGTGTGGCCTGCTAACTGGAAGATTATATCTGGCCCTTGTTTTGCCTCTATCACGCAAGCTCTAATGAAAAACAAACACCAGGACACAGCGTAAAAAGGTCTAAGGGGTTTAGTGGCATAATGTAACACAAAACATACATGCACTGGTGACATTATCAATGACACTTGTAGACCTATATATTCATTTAATTATGTAATGGGCCAGTTATGTGTTATGTGAGTTATTGTCTGTTGGAATAATGCAAATAAAAATATGTCAGAAAAAAGTAGAACTGTAAGAAAGGCTACAGTAACTCATATAACCACTCTTTACAACCCTTTACAAAAGACCTAACACATCATAATTTAAAGTAGATGATTTTGAAGTGGTCTATTATTTTCCACAGCTTTATATTCTAAGAAGGAGTGCAGACAGGCCAGCCATGCACAAATATGAAACCATGCTGTAAGAACTGAGGCCCCCCCATGTCATAATATATGTGGGCTTTTCTACCTTTTGAACCTGAATTCCGAAATCTCTTTTTATCTTTGGCACAAAAAACACAATGTGTATTTTTAAGGAAGCAAGTTTAAATGTGGACCATGATTAAAATGTGATCCCTGGAAAGAGAACTAAGGAGCATATTTGCACATAATTATTGTAGGCTTTTTTTGTTGTTGTTGTTACATGTCTGCAGTAGTTCAGTAAAAAAGTACGCTACAGCCCATGAGGATATATTTATCTCTATCTTAGATATGCAAACAAAGGGCTTGAAATTCATTCACATTCAATGGTTGTTTCATATCTTCCCCTACACAGAGATTTCACTCGATTCCGTAAGTCTTCTAAAATATTTAGAAAAGTAGACTTCAGTCTATTTTCACACCTTGTGCCTGCATTGTTAAAATAGCAATGGTGTTTACAATGTTGGCTTAATATATTAACGCCAATGGGCATGGTAGTCTCAGAATGAGGAGTATTTACGTAAATTACTGGTGCATTGCCATCTTGGGAACGGAAAACCCAAGTTGCTTTCTTAGCAGTCAGTTGTGAACACAGGTGTATGCCTAACACACATACACCTACACTTAGACACACAACAGTGCACAAACCCATAGCGAGTGCCCGTTACATCAACAATAAACAGAATACAAAATAAAATAACTTTATTTTACATCTTTCTGTTAGGGGGTGATGGCTATAGATTAAATACCAGCTGTGTGCGTGAAATAGCTTTAAATCAAAAGCACACCAAAGCACGCAATGTAATAGATCGTGAAAGTGAAACTTTAAAGATCAGCCTACCCAGGAGTCACCTGTGGCCTGGTAAGTAAATGAAATGCTTCGATAAACAGGAAAAGTGTTTATATAAGGGGCATTAAAAGTCAGGAATGGTGTTCTAGTGCACAATCGTATTGAATTTGGACATTTTAAGGCCTAATAGCACACATACGTCTTTGAGATGTCTGTTAGACGTACCCAGTTGGTCTGTAAAACATATTTAATAAAAGCTGTGCTCATCTGAAATACATCATGATGATAATATGACAAATGTAAGATCCAAATGGAATGTGATGCATTTAAGATGTTCTGAACTTTTCCAGATGTTTTTCAGACATTTGTGTGCTATTAGGGTTGATCACTGCATTTGACTCATTTCTCCATCACTGATATGCTCACACACCTTCGCAGCGTGAACAAGCCGGTCACATTCCTCTGTTGATTAATGTTGGACACATTCAAGTTCAAGTAACTGCGCCGCTGATATAGCACATACATCAGATCGCACCGGGAATGGCAAGTGACACGCTGATTGGTTTATTGCAAGTTAAACCCAAAAAATATCCACCAATAATTAAGAAACTTAGTACATCCCATTTGTGCATTTCATGTCGCTCAAAGCGTACTTTTCACATATAGCAAAGACACCCTGCCACGCCCCAAAATCATGCTGTGCAGTGTGTGGTTGATGGCTAACCATAGATTGTGCCCTTAATCATGATACCCTCACAAATGAATCTGCTTATTATGAAATTTATAGCGGTGAATAACATAATAAAAATAATTTGTCTATACGCAAGGGTTATGAATGCACAAATTTATCAAAGAAGTAAAAAGTAGTAAAAGTTGTTTACAAAAAATGGATAACCTAGGTCTGGGTTACAAGTAACACAAGAGACATAATCAGAAGTGCATGTGCAGCATCATCTGAAAGGGTAGACCGGACAAGACAGTACAACTGTAATGTACAGATCTTTAATTTAACAGCAGCGCAGACAGAATTGTGGCTGGCTTGTGAACTTATTTTTCTCATTCATAATTACAACTACACATGTAAGACCAAGGGCAGTCTATGACCAAGGGTAACCAAACAAAAGGTTTGATCATGAAAAAAGCATGAAAAAGTGCAAAAAGAAGATACGGGAAGTCTCCAATGCCTTTGAAAGTAGTATACAAGCCCTAAGGCTATCCTTTCTCCTGCCATATACCTTAAAAAACATTGTAGCCAGAGGACTTTGTGGAATTCAGTTTAAATTAAATATGAGCTTGTTTTACCAAGTGAATAAAGTAGTTCTTACATGTTCCAGCCTTGGGTGAATCAAAACATTATTTATATTCACATAATTATGTCTTAATATTTTTCTTCACCTGGGAGCTAGTTGATAAGTGGCTGTAATATGATTTAAATCACAGAAAGAGTAAGAGGTCAAAAACTACTTGAATAATCTTAATTTCTGTTCAGAGTGCTTGTAGCCTGGAGAGAGCCAGGGTGCTACGATTCTCCATATTTGTCTCTTCACGGAAGAGAAAACTTTTTTCAGTCCTCTATCTTTTCGTCTTTTCCTGGAAGCCTTGGGAGAGATATAGGAAAGTGAGCATAAATGACGGTCAAAAACAGAACAGTTAAAACCTCTTATTAAATACATGCCTTGCTGAGTCTAAGAAAGGGAATCTTTCATTAAAATGTTATTATATAAAAGGACATGGTAACATAGGAGGTCTAACAATGCACTAAAGCTATGCAGGGCTTTAGAAAATAAGGGAAGTTACTGACTAACACACAGAGCTGTCCACGTTTCTCAGTAGGATGTGTTTTATTTATTTGCTGAACTGGTGGGTGGATGAGAGGGTGTATTTGTCAGGTGAATGAGAGCAGAGGTATTGAAGTGTATGAAATATTCAGCAAAGAAGTAATGATTCCCCTGACAAAGCAGAGGGGTATTGAGAAGTGAAACTTGGAGGTGCAGAACAAGAGAGGTGGATACAAAAGCTCACAGCCCTTTTCCTACAGAATGGCAGACAAAAGAGTAAAGATGCCAAATAGATTCCTTTCAGAAGCCTCTTTCACATTCTCCAGTGGCATCAGAGTACATCAGTGGTTATGAATCCGACTGTTTCACTCAACACTCGACAGACGGTAATAAATGTGTTAAAATTCTTTTGTATAAAAGGCATCTCTGAGGGAGAATAAAAAGTGTCATAGAGGCTTGGGCATCTCTGGCCACATTCATATTTATAAATGTTATTATTGCCATGTGCTAATGCATTTTGTCATACTGCATTTGAAGAAAAACAGAGAAAAAACACTTCTACCTACTTCAAGCACATAATGATCGTAAAATAGAAACATTAATAATAAATAGACGAACAAAAATATGCATTCTGCTGACCTAATATAAAAGAGAACATACAGTTGCCGAGGGCTTGAAAATTACACTTAATTTACAAATTGCAAAAAAGTGAGTAACTAACATTCATTTAACCAGTTATAGATTCATCAAATCCAGCAGAGAGCTTTTTCAATTGTTCCCAGAAATACACTACAAGTAATACTTAGTATGTTAACACTTTGTGGATCTATTATCTCCGTAACAAGCAAAGAACTGTGCAAGTAAATTGCAAATAAATTGCTTCATTATATTCCGTAAAAATCTCGTTGTTAGCTGACACAAACATTCGAGTAACTCAGTATTAACTTATTAAACAATTATTAATGAAATATTTACAATTATTATTATCTCAGTTTTGCCATCTACTATGTTCACATGGGATGGTATTGTCCAGGAGCAAACCGCACTTCGTAGCTGTGAACTGTAAGTGACGAGTGGAGTGTCATGTCCCATTTCAAAGAAAAATCTAGTTACCAATAATGGAAAGAAAGGCAACTGAGACAGAAGATAGAAAACAAAGGGCAACACAATGTCAACCAATTTTTCACCAAAAAAGATGGCTGTATGGATATTGGATCTTTATCCTCATGATGCCCACAGGCTAAGAATGGACTGAGAACAAGATATATCTAAAAGTAATGTCTGTTTTGCTGCAAAATCAAGAAAATTTAAATGTAAGGGCACCATTAAAAGAAATGTATGTATTTATTTATTTATTTATTCATCAATATTAAAAGTTGGCATTCAAGAGCATTACCATTTACTTAATAATTAAACTGCAAAATAGTTTTGAGCACTTTTGTTACAGAAGGTTCTAGTCTTTCACTGTATGAATTACATAAATTCCACTGTATGTAAAATGTTGGATGCATGTCTGCACATTATATTTTTAGTTTGGACTGAGGTAGCGGTGCCTCAAGTCTCTGGCAGTACCCATGTTTGATATGAACAATGCTCTGATAATATGTCTCTAAATACTTGTTTCAATGGTTTGATATGGAAGATTTGTACTGGATTGCACAGGCCTTGATGTGGCCACATTAAATCATATTCCATCTTTATTGCAAAATCGCATGGAAAGAAACAGCTAAATGTGGTTTAGGAATAACGTGTTCAGCAAGACTATATTTTACTTGTAGATTTGATAATACTCTCAATAAATATTTAAATCCACAGAAGAACTATGAAAAGCTTTGAAATCAAGTTTTTCTATTCTATTATTGCCTTGACTTGACTTTGTTTATTCAGAATTTTTAGCTGTCAGACAAGAGTAATGTTAACTTGACTAAATCATGTCCTGGCCTAACACAGTGCTTTATGCAACTAGGGGTAGCCAATAATCCAGACACACCAAAGCAGTCAAAACTGATGAGTGGAAACACTCGTCCATTTGTCTAATACATCAGAATAAGTGTGCCTAGAGGCTGTTTACCATATAAACAGTTGTCATTAATTATCTAAGTGATTAGGGGTCAACACACACACTCATTTGTAGGAGATGGAACTGCAAAGTTGCACTTAGCGAAATAAATCTAGGGATGTTCTGTTTGGTGGGCTGGAATTTCAGGAATGTTTGAGATTTGCTTTAAATTTTAATCCCTCAAGTTGATTTGTTTATAAAATCTCATTTGCGCATCCACTTGCAAAACAAGTTTCTAGAACAATTAATTGTCACCATTTTAATATTACAAAGTATTATTAAAAGGATGAACGTATAACACTTCTAGCTCCACAGAGCATACGCTGATATAATCTAGTTGTCTGGGTTTTACTGTTATTGTTTGTACAACACTCTGGTGATTTACTTACCAACAGCAGCCATGCATATGTATTGTACTGATGTTTTCTCTATCATGTTAAATCTTTCTAAGGGTTTTTAACAAACAAGTGTTGTTGTGGTGAATTATAAATATACTATAAAGTTGAAAGAATCTACCTGAGAGTCTATGATTTCAAAAAGACTCTTTTAGGCAGTACTGTAGTTATGTTTTGATCATAGTGAAGTGCAGTAATGCACTTAATAGAATAATGTTTGTGTAAAAATCCACAATGCAGGAAGTACTTGTGGCTCTGTTGTTTATTACCAGCATACAAACTGCTTACAACAGAACAGAAAAGCTGAGATATGAACACTCAAGAATTTTAATGAATATTGCTAAGAAGCAATGTTAACAAAGGTAACTCAAACAAGGATGTAACCACTATGTGGCGTTAATACAGAGATATTGTTATTCCATACCACATTGTCTAAGAAACCACATACAATAAAAGACTAAAGAAGACAAGAACAATGATTTTTTTACAAAACAGTACACAGTCACACTAACTTGTTGGCCCTTTTTATATCAAATTTGTACAGTAAAATGATATAATTACAGAGATAAGCCTTAATTTACAATGTCAAAGTCTTAATATAGAATCTATTCCTTTGTTATATTCTATCCTGTTGGCAGTATCTCACAAAAATGTATCAATTACAACAAAAAATTACCTAAAAGAATATAATGTTCTTCTGTAAAGCAAAACATCCAATGGCTCTATGCACTGACTCCCTTTCTTAAGCAGCATTTTGATAGGCATAAGACCGACTGAAACACCCTGGACAGGGTGCCAGTCTAGCACACACACACTACTAGAGTTCAATGAAGTGTCTCTATTTAACCTGACTGCATGCTTTTAGACTTTGGGAGAACACAGAATGGATGCAGACCACCCTGCCTGAGGATCAAACCCAGGACCTTCTTGCTCTGAGTTGACAAAGCTACCAACTTAGCCACTGTGCCGCCCAGCTACCCACCAGTTTTTTATGTAACCAATTACTTACACTTCCAGCAATGTGTGGGGCTAACACAAACTTATTCATTAAAGGGTTGAACACATGCATTTACATATATACTGCAGATAACGATTTAGTGTCTGACTAATAAATCTATATTTGGCAATTACAAGAACTGCAATAATAGTAATAGTTAGCTATAATCATCAGGTCACAGAGGTTTTGTGTGGAAGTTTTTGACCTTCGGGATGAATTGCAACATTGATAAAGCTTTGACAGGCACTTCAACCAATCATGGTTACAAATGAAACAAGCATGGTAGATATAGAGACAATGTATATTAAAGTCAATGTAAAGTTCAAATATGCTACACACATTTACAGCACATCTAACAGCATTGTGTAGAAACAGAACTAAGGGCCACCTTGTCTTGATGCTGACTGTAATGGCTTGTGACAGAGAAACAAATGAAGGGAAGCTAGGAGCTACACAGACGCAAGGTGACAGGAAATCATTACAGACATCAACTGTGTGAATATTTAATGAAGATTTGATCTGTTGCAGGTGGATAGATGGGCAGAAACAGTCACACATTAACAGTGAATGAAACAGGACAATCTCTAATGGCTCAGTCAAATCAGTGCAATGATCACTGACTTCATGACAAAACATTGAAAGGATTTTACTGGAATAGCCCCACAGCTACAAAGAGAAAAACAAAAATAACAGTAAGTGCATGTACATCCAGCCCATGGCTGTGGTTTTAATTAAACTTTTAATAAATATAACGTTTTACTTGCACATGAAAAATAAATGATTTATTTTTTGGTTCGATAAGTGCATCTTATGTCATCATAACAACTACTAGTTATGGTAAAGCAATGCAATAGAGGAAGGCATGGTGTATCAGTGGGTAGCACTGTCGCCTCACAAAAAGGCCATGAGTTCAATTCCCAGGTGTGGTCTGGGAAGATCTAGGAAAAACATTTCTGACCCAAAGCAGTCTGAGTCGCTTCTCCTCTGTGCTCATTTGTCATACTGAAATACATCTGTGTCAATTTAGGATGTGCCAAGTTGTGCTGTATAGCTTTAGGGAAACATGTCGTATAATTGGCACATGTATTGATGATGCTATACACTTGCTCTTATTGGTTCACCCAGCCCCCCAAAGCTCAACTGTTAAACGTCACCTAGTTCAAAATGTAATGTTTTACAATGTTGAGGTAATCTAATGCAATAGTGATGTTTATTTTATCAACAAGCATATTCTGTAGCTAAATTGTTTTATGTCCACATGGAATAATTTTAAATTTATTTAACATTGCAGTAAAACATTTATGAAATACTAATTATATGGTAATAATCACACCGTTTATTTAACTAGCATTTTAAGGTTCATTTTAAAGTACGGACAGGCTCAGATAGAATTGCTTTTACAGAGAACTACCGATTCCAACAGCAGCCTGGGAGCCCTATGCTCCATAATGACTTAGAAACGCAGCAAAGACAACAAAAACATCTAAATAGGGGGAAAATATGACTGTGTAAGATGCGATTCTGTGCTAGGGAGTCATCTTCAGGGCTGCCAGTGAGTGATGCTCTGTCACTCACACAAACGACTGCCATCATCGGCGAAGTCCCAGTGAGCCACATTTCCTTCTTTATCTAATAGAAAGTAATGACACATACAGGCTGCCAGGCCTCTTTGGCAGCAATTGGGCCCTCTGGGGAGACATTTTGCATCTCTTGCCGCAATAAGAATAAACGCATAGGGGAGTCTATTTGGTTGAGTGTGATGGCTAGCGCGTCACTTATCACAGCTCAATAAATCTCCATGCCTCAGTGAAGAGATGGGAGCAGTTATCGCATCTTGGCAGAGCTCACGTCGCACAAGCCTCTGTGACTGACGGCTCAGCGCATCATCACAAATTATTTATCAAGGTGGAAAGAGTGGAGGGATGATGTGATTTAGCTAGACAAGAAATAAAGGAAATCGAAAAATAAAAGAATTACAGAAATGGAGAAATAAAAGGAAAGGGAAGGTGAGAAAACAAATGAACATCTGAGGAAGACCGTACACTCAACAATGAAGTGGCAAAATCTGAGCTAAAATTGAACTGGCAAAGTGTAAGATCACAAAGAAACTGTTATATTGATTCATCTGTTTTGTCTGATATTTCTGAAGCTGAAAATAAATGTTAATTCCCGTGGAATTTTATTATAGTAGTTTTCTTATTATATATATTTGTATTTTGGTCAAAAATTATGTATCTGACTGTGCACTATAAAATACAATAAATCATTGTTTTAATACAACATTTATTAAATCAAATTTGTGTTCAGTCTACAAAAGGCTTGTATTTGGAATACACTTATTTCCTTTGTCGGTCCACTGAAGAGGTAACAACATGGTGGTGTTGTAGGGCACCACAGGTGGGGCATTCCGGGTAATTGATTTGTGGAGATGATCCGGTTTCCTCCTAAGTGGGGTAAATTGTTAAAAAAATATAGCAAGTTGTCCATGACTGTGTTTGAAAAACCTTGTAAATTGAGTAACTACTTAGTTTTCATGGTGGTGTGGAACTGTGCATAGTGGAATGGGTGTAGCAAGTGCAGCAGTATTGTTGTGATGATAAGATATTCTCCAATAGAAGGAATGAAAAATACAAGGCAATAGTGACCTATGATCAGAACGTTTCTACTGATATAAAAAGACTATAAGATTAACACACCATATATGAAAAAAAACTTTTGTATTTAACTGTTCAACAAGGAATTTGTTTTTAATAAGGAGTTTAGTAAAACCTAACATCAACAGCATGCACTAGCATGTTAGTACCATGTTAGTGTCTACCAGCCCAACATTATTTGTACAGTTGGAGTCCTATTCACTTTTTACAACTTGTGGGTGACAAAGTATTGCCGACCAAAGCTGTTCTACACTATAGTAATTGTAGTCAAGGTTCATCAGTATTGAATGTGTGTGAGATACTTTATCTATCTATTTATTTCCTCTGCCTTTGTCCCCTTCGATTGAGGGGTTGGCTCTTAGGTGTCCTCAGACCTCATTGATTTGGCACGGTTTTTATACCGGATGTGCTTCCTGTTGTAACACTCCTACTTATCTGGGCTTGTGACTGGCACCACAACAGGTGTAGGTCGTTAACCTTAATGAGAGTGGAGGAGGCACTCAAATTAAATAATATGTGTCTATATGGATGACACTTAAAACATTAAGAGTCAAAACAATAGACATAGGGTGTGTGTTTTGAACCATTCCACAGTTGGCAGGTACACTGGTAATGGTTGTATGAGTCATGATTGGTTTGGGTATAAAAGGATGATCCATCTAATGCATTGGTAGTACTTTATAAAACCATTGTTGCCTTACATAGTCCATTACTGCATCAGGAAATGCCACATAAAACTCCATCACACAAAGCTATAATAAAGACAGCTGTCACATAGTGGTTAAGGTAATAATCAGAAGATTGATGGTTTGAGTCCAATCACTGCCAGGTTGCCACTGTTATAAGCATCTGCTAACTACAGAAAATGTCAGTGCAATGTTGAGGTTTATGCATAAACAATGTATGTCAACATTACACTGTTACGCATAACAAAGTACTACGGTATAGTATATATGTGCTTAGCAAGTAAAATTGATGCTACTGGGCCCCTGTCATCCCCTGAGCCCCCTGCTCCCAAGCCCTCTCATTACAACCAAGCTGAATTGCTCTCTCCTGTCACCTTATAACGTCTCTACACTAATGTTGTATTCATCCCGACCAGTGAGACAGCAGATAGTCTATATTTAATGGAACGAAGTGTAAATATAATCAGTACTGTCACACACCTCGCTGGATTCAAGACCCATTGATCATTAGCCGCCTTCAAATACCAGGTAGCATTTAATGTCGGCGGAGAGGAAATAATAAGCCTAACAAAAATGAATAATTGATGCGTTTGCGGCTACACACTCAGGGCGAGCTTTTCATCGTTACTGTTGAATGGTAGGAAGAATCTGGTTTTGTCTGTGTCAGAACTGGAGGAAAATAAGTGCACAGTTCATTATGCTCCAAACAAACACTGGCAACTGAAGTTCAATCTGGACGGCCCAGTCAGATAAAAGCGAGCTGTCACTTTGTACTAATGATTTTTTTTTCATTTGTTTGTTTTTTCACCAACGACATGCCTCAAATGTCATGTCCACCCAAGCAGCAGCCCCTCATTACGGTTGGTAATTAACTCTATATCTGACAGGACCACCAGCGCTAACCAAACTGAAAGTAGTACAGCAGTGCCAAGACATGCTAATAAATCAGCACATAACAGACACACAACATAATGGGAGACGGATGAAAAAAGAGGAGAGATGTTGACGTGAAATGTGGTTATCACTGAATACAGTAGGGGGCAGGGAGGAAAGAGATGCACCTCTCATTTTAATGCACTCCTATTCCTTGAGATGAGCGTGGTTTTCCACAAGGTACATGTCCAAGGGTAGGAAAAGACAACTAGAGAGATGGAAAAAAAGGACTGAAAGTAAAGGAGGGGGAAAAGGAAATTATCTGATGTCATGACCTCGCTCTAGTTCACAATCTAATGATGAATACTAGGCCGGTGCAGCATGGCAGATTATCCCAGTGGGGACCTATAAGGCTTTGGCTTGATTTATGGCATATTTATCCACCTCTATCTGAGAGATGTCACCTCGATGGAGAGGGAAGGAGCCTGCGAGCAGAAATGACAGGGAGAGAATTATGTGGCTATAATTGTCAATCATCACTGAATATGAGCTCCAACCCCTTCCGTTTTCATATTGGTGCCGCGATAAAGTTGTCGCTGAAACCATGAGGGCTTCTAATGCCACTGAGAAAGGAATAATATTCACATCATTCTTTTTCCCTGCTCGCAGTGAGAGAGGACCTGTGTAGCCTAAAAGCCCAGAGGCAACCTACGGCCCAGAGCTGTGACATTAGTGCTGAGTATATATCTGCAAATGCTCCATTTTTCATATTTCTTTGAGGAGCATGATTAGATTAGATTGGGAATCATTTGTATTGCCTGTCTAGGAGGTTATAAAAACATTAGTCAGTCTGCTGCCTTTAGCCGGGTCTCCACAGGAGTAAAGTGGTTTCAGCAAGGCAAGCACAGGTCAGACATTGAACACGCCGGTCTGATGAATATATGGCCTACCAACTTCATGCATATAATGTATATTTAAATCACAGGTCTGACCTTATAAAATCAATTTTGTTGCTTTAAAATCTTATCCTTATCCCATTATCATTTATTCTTCGGGTTTTTATTTAGTTGTACAGTATACATTTGTCTTTTTTATACAGCAATAGTAAAATGTCAAAACAGAAATATAATTCACTATTAATTCAGGATAATTTCTTAAGCTTTACAGAATGATTGCAACTTTTGTTAAAATGCCTTGC
>JAYDZG010000001.1:11669267-11684977 GCA_034509265.1 Microcambeva bendego | reverse complement strand
TTATTATTATTATTATTATTATTATTATTATTATTATTATTATTATTATTATTATTATTATTATTATTATTATATAAGTCCACAATTGAAAGAAATGAATGAAATGTGTGTGTGCATTGTGTCAGCGGACTATAAACAACCACACTGGTTACTAAATGTTAAAAAAATGTAATATGTAGCAAGAAACTTGCTGGTGAGAACCTTTTACTGTCTAAGATTAGCTAACATATTGTAGTACTCTAAAGTGAAAACCATCACAATTGTCTGATACACCCAAGCACAGTTAACAGATTTAATGACTTATTATTCTTTTTCTGAGATGAAAAAGACTTGAATGGCTATTCCTGCATACCAGACAATTTTATGGCTAATATTTGTTGTTTTGGTTTTTTAAACTAATTGTAAATCATTGTACTGTAAATTAACAAGCAGATTTTAAAATTATGAAACCTAAACTGAAAAGCTCTGTCTTTGATGTATTATTGACAGTAACTAAGAGGTACTGTATGTATCTATATGTAGTTATATGTAGTTTGTACGGTGTTAAATTCACTACCTTAAGATGCTGCTCATATATTGTGCTTTAAAGTATCTGTAGTCATACTTGACTTAGTCTGTAACACTCAATTGAAATCTGTATAGCCTTTAATCTAATCCATAAAGAACATTACCTTTGAGTACAGCAGTTTAGCAAGCACTCTCTCATAACTTAAACACATCAAATATGTGGTGCCATTCGTCTCGTGAAAGACACGAAACAAGAATCAATGTAAATCAGTCTGCCCAAGTCATTATTAATACTATAAGAAAGTGCTAATTAAGTTACTCTGGTCTAATGCTTTAACCAAGAGGCTGAAGTACTGTAATCGTGTTTCAGGCAAAGCACAGTTAACCTCTCAGTGGCTTATTTTCCCAGTCAGAGCTAATCGATTGGAGGCGCTTACTAAGGTCAAAATGGCCACCCTCTTCATTTCCCAAACAACCTGACCCTGAGACTGTACGCTAATGAGCTCATATTACACAGAGATCAATGCCATTGGATTCTCATTGGCAGCAGATCTGACCTGATTCAATAACACTGAGTGTCTGACCTCAGTATAAGAAGATGCAATAGCTATCAGTGCCAATAAAAGAGTCAAAAGTGATGTTTTGCAAACTCTCCTCATGTCTATTTTATTCTGTTAACACATGTAAAGCTTGTACTCTAGGTAGTTGTAATGTTTCTTTACACAAAGTTATTTGGGAATCCAAAGCCTGTGCAAGTAGAACTAGCACAGTTAATCCAAGATAAAAGGCTTATTGATTACAGCCCTTATGCCATGAGTAAAGATTGCATAAGGTATATATATATCAGGTTTAGTGCAGAAGCCCCACCACCACTAAGTTGTCACTGAGGGGCCGATGAGAAAAGCTGTGAGTTCCTTAAACTATATACTGAATCCTTTGTAAGTTGCTACTGAAGTTATTTTCTAAGACACCCTAGATACGAGCATCTGCTAAGTGGTATAAATGTTATATATACACATCTATTTCTTAGTTAATATACTAAACAATTAAGTTGAATATATTCATAGTCTTATTACTGATTTTATTTTTAAATAAATGAAACCATGGGTCACCAATTAATTAATCAAGCAGCAAATTGAAAAATGTAAAGTCTCAATGTTCCACTTCAAAGTTATTAAAATAGTTTATTTTTATTATTAAACAATAAATACTAAATAATCTTTTCTGAAATTTTTCTGACAAGATTTTGCTGATATAAAGTATTTATTTGTAGAATGCAGTGACATTTATGTGGTACAGGGACTGTCATGATCTTTTCTTGATTAATGAAACATAGCATAAAATCAGCATTTAAAAAAATACTGACAATATTATATAAATAACAGAATAAAAAGACATTGACAACTCAATTTGCTTATATTTAAAGAAAAGCATTCATTTAATCCAAAGTAAAATCTAAAAATACCTTGGAAAAGCCTTGAAAGAAGACAGGTGTGACTTAGACTGTGCCGACTTCCATCATGTTTGTCAGGTTGGTTAATAGGTCCGTAATTATTTTTATTTAATTTTTTCAGTGGAGTTTGCATATTGAAATAGCAAGTCACTCCAGAAGCTTGAAGAATTTGAAAGTTCACTCCAGTCTTTACCTCTAAGGTCATCAGGAAAGGTAATGAGAAACCATTTTAGCAGATTGTCAAGCTCTTCTCCAGCGGGGCTCCTTAACATTTGTTAATTAACTCAGTAACTGTCATAATTCCCATATTTACACAGCCTGTCTCACCAGCATGAAAACACATTAAACAGGCTATTGGAAGCGTTCCCTTTGCCTGATATTGTTTTTCTTTTTTCAACATTATTCCTTTGTGCCCTTTTTTACTTTTTGTGCTATATTTATATTTCAAAGCTGTTGGGTTTCAGTTTTACTTCCTTTAAACAAAGTTATTTCTTGTGTAACTGTAAAGTACTCAGCTGGAAGCCAACAATATCATTATTTTACTCAGCACTTACTTCTAAAATATTATTCTTTTCTTGCAAATTTGACAACTACTTTGTTTCTTGTCTTAGCTTTAATTTTGCTCTTTTTCTCACTCAGACATGAAGGACACTTTTTCCAAGCTTTCTTATATATTTTTTAGGAATAGTTCCCTCCATTTCAACAAAAGATGCCAACAAAATGAGAAATGAAAAAGAACAGTAATGTTACAGTTACATAATATAAGTTGCACTTACATTGCAATACAGTATGTAATACACATAACAAAATGTGTAAATCGTATTTTACTGGCATAATATTTTATTACTGCTATAATTGCATTATGAATTATGTGGCAAAGGAAAGATTCTATGTGTACTGATTGTGTATTACTAATTGAACTAATAATAAAGAAATTATCAATTATAAACCACAATCATAAATAAAAGAAAAAAATATATACTTATAAATGCTATTCTGCATTTAAACATAATTTTGACAGTTTATTGATACATTATATATAGTACACATAAGATCTGTTTAAGCAGGAGAAAGAGGAAGGACTGAAAACACAAAATCTAAATACATATACAATATTAGAAAGAGCATCTGAAAAGGTCCTACTGCCCTTAGGGCTCACCTGCATTGTGTTGGCTAAACAGGGCTGATTCATTTTTCAGCTGATAAAGGAAGACGTGTGCACCCAGGGCAGTGGAGCTTCAGTCTGGCCCCGAGTAAATATAGATTTGGTTATTCTGGGTGACAAGCCTCGTCGCACTATCAGTGACATTTCAATCAGAAAAGGATTAGTGGAAATACTCAGACGCTTCGTTGTACTGCTTCACATTCTGAGCTGCCTCTTTTGTATTAGTGTGTGCTCTAATGCTTTGTTATGAGTTTGTTATGTCCATGGCAAATTGAACAGTCATGGTTATATCAGCTACACTATCATGGGTATTTTTGTGCTCGGGATAAAACACAAATATAATTATCTGTGACAAAATTTATTTAGGACTGTCATTTCGGAGTAACTTAAATGCTTTAAAGAGAACTAGAGCTTTAAATGTAAGAAAAGTTACATCTAATTACTATCAGAATTTACAGTCATCTATTATAAACTCCATTAATTAAAAGGGTTTATAATCAGCATCAGTCATCCAAAAGTTAAGAATTTAAATATGTTTTGTTATTCAGGGCCTCTTTGAAAGTCTATACATACATTGTTTAACTGTACTTTTAGGGTGTATTTTGATTTTCCATTTCAGACTTGTCGTTACTGTGTGAACTACTATAAGAGTGTGTGTGTGTGTTGGCAGAGGACAGTGGTGTCAGATGGAGTATAATTAGGAATCAGTGAACAGACTGTCCTCCCGGTGGGGTTAGGATACTAGATGCTGTTGGGATTCAGTCTTGTCAGTTTGGCCAAGGCCAGCGACTTCTAAATATTGGGTCAAAGACACTTCCTTTGTATTTGTTTTTAATCCCCATACATAGTTGAGCCAAACTCATCAGCAGTAATTACATAAACATGCATTTACAAACCCACCAAAAGCCTGGCCTCTTAATGTAGTTAACTCTATAACCATGCCTTAATGTAGTGCTTTCAGTGGTAGTGTTTCTATAACTTAATTCAACTCTAACACTGCAGTGCAAGTGTATCTATAACTAACTCTAACTGTAGTCCTGTCATATCATATTTTTTCTGTAACTATAACTGTAGTGGAGGGCTAACTGTAGCCTAGCAGTTAGGGTACGGGACTAGTAATCCAACGGTCGCCGGTTCAAACCTCACCACTGATAGGTTGATGCTGTTGGGCCCTTGAGCAAGGCCCTTAACCCTCAATTGCTCAGATTGTATAGTGTAACTGTACTGTAAGTCACTTTGGATAAAGGCATCTGCTAAATGCTGAAAATGCTGTAATGCTTACAATGTTTCAGTGACACGAAAATTGTTGGTGTATCTGTAACTCTAATTGTAGTTCTTGAAATGTTTCAGGTGTGTTTTTCAGGTTTACTTCCTTTAAACAAAGTTATTTCTTGTGTAACTGTAAAGTACTAAGCTGGAAGCGAACAAAATCATTATTTTACTCAGCACAGGCTGTGTAAACTGGGTCTGTCGGGTCTTAATTCTGTAAAGTTGCTTTGACACAATGCCTTTTGTAAAAAAAATGCTATACATTGCTATAAAAAATGCTATACAGCCTGTTTGAAGATGTCTCTTTTCATAGGTAGATTGGGAAATATTTGACATTTCTCCTTCACATAATTGTTTGAATTTAGTGAAATTTTGTGGGGACCAGCTATATCTTTACGTCTATCCATAGAATTCCTGTCAGATTTAGTGTACATAGGAATATTGTGCTAAAACACGAAACTCCGGCTCATCAGAAATAGAATTATATGAATACTTCACGATAGGTATGGTATATTTTCATTGGTGTGCGTTTGGTGTTTCTCCAACTGACCATAAAACCTTTGCCATATGGCATTACAATCTTCCAAGTATTTCAGCATGGCACTTTTGAGGAGTGGCTTCTATCTTGCCATCCTGTCATATAGGCCAGATTTGTGTGAACAAGACTGTGTTGTTGTTGTGTTTGCTACTTCCACAGACCAATCAATTTCAGCCATGCACTTATAAGTGGAAAGTTGCCATTCAGTTCTTGGTAGCTGTCAATAACCTTATCCAGTTTGGAGGGACAGCACAGTCTTGGCTAGTTTTATTGGTATTTTAACGTCATGTTTTACACTTTGGTTACATTCAGGAAAGGAAACCCTTACTTATTACACCAGTTTAAGAAGTGGTGGACAATTCTGTATCTCCAATTTTCCTAACTTGCATGTTTTTAGACTGTGGGAGGAAACTGGAGCACCCACGCAGAAATAGGGAGAACATGCAAACTCCACACAGAAAGGACCTGGACCACCCCACTTGGGTGAACCTAGGACCATGTTGCTGTGAGGCAACAGTGCTACCAACTTAATCACCGTGCTACCTCATCTTGACTAGTACGGCAATAGTCAAGGAACAGCTGACTTTATCCTTAAGTACAAAACCTAGTTCCAGAAAAGTTAGGACCATAAGTAAACTTCATTATATGGGGTGGTGGTGATAGTGGGGAGTAGCCCTGTGTGTCATCACCTTTCCTATTACATGTTAATGAATTGAGAACTGATGACACTGAATGATTAATACAGTCCAATATTAAGACACTTTTTGTGTTTAAATTGGTTTGTATTTATAGTTGTAACATGGTCACCATGATAAATTCTCACCAGGGGTCTATTTGAATAGGTAGCTTAATGCTGATAATCCAAATGTAAGATGTGGACTTTATTATAAATCCAATAATAACACACCCATGTCTAGGAGTCTGAGTATAATACTAAAATAATGTGCATCTGCTAGGAAATGGATGTGGGTAAATTTAGGTCAGACATACCATTGCACTCTGGCGAAACATGTTTCTAGAAATCCCCTATGATTAAAGCTAGTTAGCAGACGCTGCCTAAGCCCTGTGCTGTTAAAGCCAGAGTAATTAAAGAATAACAGCATGCCACATTGGGTGACAGCAAATGGCATCATATGTTAACCGGTCCAGCAGACCAAGTGAGTGTCATTTGGCACAGACCAGGCAGAGTGCAAATGAAGCCAGGGTTTGGCTGCTTTATAATTACAAGAATTGCAAGATTCATTTTGAAGTGCAGTTTGTTATTACCTGAGCTATACAGAGGATGTGAAGATAAATAGCTGTATATTAACTATAATTAACAATGTTTTCTGAATGTTAATCCTTTCTGGTGTGGCATATCCCTCTTTCTTTGTTGTAACTCATTTTTTATTATTTTGTTGAATTAACCGCTTTTATTTTTAACAGGCTAATCTGTAGAGGAGGATTAGACTCCATTTATTTACTAATTAAACAAATTAGAGTACCCATTACACCTAATGCACGTTTTGTGTGGTAAGAGAAAACTGGAATGTCAACAATCATGAGATAAAGGGATTAAAGCCTGGAAATAATGTTGCCATGTAGCACATCATCACCCTAAAAAGTGTGTTGAAGTTGAAACTGACAGACTGGATACACATTCAAACTATTATATACACTTTAAAAATTAAATGAAAAATAATAATCTGTGATGACTTTTGGCTCTTCATTTGACTGACACTTGGAAATGTATCCACAGGTCAACTTTATTGGGTTTTGAAAATATGATTACATTTAGAATTTGATGCCTGTTATAACTCCAGAGACTGTGTTTATCAGTATGTTCATCCCATTTATATGTTGGAAAATGAGGACACTAATTGTTACAGTTTTTCTTCATACTTAATAGAAAACTTCAGTTGCTCAACAGTCTGTGCTTGATAGTGTCTAATATACCATACATTATTTACAGAGGACAGATCTGGACTGCTGACAGTCAAGTCAAGCACATGTACTCTATGTCTACAAAATTGCACTGTTGTATTTCTGGTAATGGCCTGGTAATGTCTTGTTGCAATACCCACATACTAACCATGTCAAATAAGAAACATTAATTATTTCAGAATCTCAGAACGGTTATAATGTACATTGTAAATCTGACTCAAGCTATTTCATTTTCCATTTTCTTCTAGTTTCTCCCAATATAGTGAAGTCGTTTAGCTATGTCTTCCACTGCTGGATAATCCCTGATTGCAGTTGGGGTTGGTATATATATATGACCAAAATGCTGCCCTTAACAGAATCCTTGTTCACCCATGCACTCTGAACAGGTGCCTCTTCATCTCAGTCCTTATAGTGGCTTTTGAAGACCCACAAACAGTTTCTGGTCATCCTGAATCACCAGTAGCAGACTGCCCAGCTCACAAACTTTCAGGATTAAAGCCACATGTCTGTTGTTTGGTAGATTAAATCAATAGCCTAAGTAAATACAGACTAACCTTGT
The DNA here is from genome assembly GCA_034509265.1 of Microcambeva bendego. Lineage (NCBI taxonomy): Eukaryota > Metazoa > Chordata > Actinopteri > Siluriformes > Trichomycteridae > Microcambeva > Microcambeva bendego. The sequence goes on along the minus strand of JAYDZG010000001.1, from coordinate 11,677,563 downwards.
TATTTCGCCCCCAATTATCTCGCCAAACTCATCCCTCGTCACGTGTTAGGATGGATTTCCTGTCATGTACGTTACCTCGAAAAGCCGCCAACCTCACATCTCGCCATGCATGAAATTTGACAGATGTCTTCGCAGCAACGTAATTTACCCCTTTAAGCCGCCAAGTTTTCCACCGGCTGGTCAGTCAGTGTCACTTTACATGTAATTGATACCGCACGACAGTGACCACTGCCATGTCCATCTTCATTTAAACCCTCTTTTACCCCCTCCATGTCGTAAAAGATGCTTTGGGGGGAAAGGTACAGTTATGGCATGCTTTCCTGCTCTGTGCTGTCCCTGATCCCGCATCCTCACTTACGATGTTGCGTCATTGCTAATCGCTGTTGCTGCATATCATACACACTGTGTTAGCTGTTCTGTAAAGAATATGTGTGCTGTTTACTTGTGAATATTTAAAACAAATGGCAACTAAGCACAAGTGCTGAAAATATGAATGTCATTACTTTTGTGTAGTTTTTGTAACCTCAATAAGTCGCAAACTCACCTCCTACCAAAAATAGTCGTGAAGCAGATGTAAGGCAAGAATACAAGGTAAGACTGTAAGTATGTTTTCAATCTGGACTTGACAATTGGCACCACCTGAACACGTAGCCATAATTATACATGTTTTAGATGTTAGCAAACTTAACTCATGCAACTAAACACTGAAAATAATCATTATGCTATTGACTCCATAATAGTTTAATATTCCCAAACAGAAGAGTTAAAATACCAAAAAGAAATCTCTCACAGCAACCACCCCACTCAAGATTATTGTTCACACACACACACACACACACACACACACACACACACATACACACACACACAGACCAATTACAGGTAAGATTAAGAATTGGTCACATTCTAGGATGCATGCACATATGCAATCACAAACTTGATGTTTAAAAATACAAAAATAACTTTTAAGCTAATTGCTTTTGAGTATCTAAACTTGCCTGGAAAAGTGTACTTCAGCTAAGCCAGCATTCATCTGTAGACGACATGTTCGCAAGTAAAATTAACAATGTTCAAAGCCCATCCTGGCAGGAGTGAAAGTGCCACTACAATTAGCCCTAACGCTAGGATAACAGTGCGCCAAATGGTGCCGTCAGCTCACCGTTTAATTGCCTTGGCACCACTGCCACATATAATCACCTGTCATTACTAACAGAGACTGCATCTGTTTACGCGTCTGTCCAAGGTGCCAAAATGTGCCCATCTTAAGGAGAAGACGGCTTTTGTTAAGACCCAGACGGAGCCCTAAACACGCAAGGTCATTCACTAAATCAGGCATTGCACAGCGGGCATATTACAGACAGGAAAATGAGAACACACATTTCAGCCTCATTTCAAGCTTGAACATGTACAGGATTTTTTTTCTTTGGCGTATATATTCTTCTTCTTTTGGCTGTTCCCATTAGGGGTCCTCACAGTGAATCATTCTCTGTCTTCACCTGTCTGGAGAGTCACTCCAACCAACCACACTGCTTTCCTCATTTCATCTATAAACTTCCTTTTTGGCATTTATCTCCTCCTTCTGTCTGGCTTTATCCTCAGCACCCTTTTCCAGATATGACTCTCATACCTCATCTTCAGATTCACAGACCATCTCAATCTCTCCTTACTAACTTTGTCTTTAAAACATAATATCTGCACTGTTCTTTCAAATAATTTGTTCCTAATCCCATACAACACATTTCACTCGAAGTGAAAATCACAACATCCTCATTTCACCTCCATCTCCTCTCTCATGTCTGTTGTGTGGCTGCCTCAAAGCCGTACAAAAGTAACTGTCTAGTAAACTTTCTCTTTCACTCTAGCAGGTACCCTTCGATTACAAATCACACCTATCACTTCATTCCACCCACTCCTTTGTGCCTTCATTCTCATCTTCATCACCTTTCTTGTACACGTGACTATAGGTATTTCAATCTGTGCACCTTTATCAGCTCAACCTAGCAACTGATTTTTTATGTCCTCCCTCTCATTCAAGCTTTTATTTTCTTTCTATTCAACACATCTCAATCTCTCCTCAACATGCTCCCTCTCACTACAAATCACAGTGTCATTCATAAACATTATATCCCATGGAGACTTCTGTTTAACCTCACTCATCATGCCCACTTCCACTTTAAATCCAAATCATCATTCTTTCAGTGCATTGTCGAACTCTTAATTATACAAATCAAAGAATGAGCCTTCACGTCTACACTACCCAAGTGTCCAGTACCGTTGGGCCTTACACCACTGTGTGTGATGCTTTGCATTGTGCTTAGTGATCTTGGGCTTGGATGCAACTGCACAGCTATGGAAACTCATTACATTAAGCTCTTTACACATTTTTGAGCTAAACTAAAGGCCACATCAAATTTAGAGGTCTGTAGTTACTGACTTGAAAAAAGTTGGTGACCTGCTCACTTAACACTTTGTGGCTGAGTTGCTGTCATTCCCAATCAATTTCCCTTTCACTGTGGAATATTTTGAAGTAAGGGAATTTCAGAACTGCAGCCCATCATGGTACCACGCTGGAATTCACTGAGCTCCTGAGAGCGACCCATTATTTCACTAATGTTTGTAGGAGCAGTCTGGATTCCCGTGTTTGGTTTTATATGTGTTGGGACTGTATTTCCTGAATCTTTGCAGATTTATTGCAACTTGCACAAGATTTTTTGCCTTTTTGCACCTTAATCTGTTTTTATATCTGCTGCTGTAAAAATGTTATGCTGCTAACTGTATAGCAGAATATATTTCCACCTCATGTACCATTTATTTTGTACCATGTACTTACCAACACTAGTCTCTAATCTTGTTCTTTAATGGTTTTTTTAGATTAGATATGTTTGAATAGAAATTCCTTTTTGTATGTATTATTGTGATGTTGTGTATCTGCACTGTGTATTGTATTTTGCACTTTTTGTTCTGTGTTGCACCATAATCCCGGAGGAACTCTTGTACTCATATGTACCTGGAATGTCAATAAAATACTTTCTGGCTCTGACTCATACACCTATTGACATGGTTGTGATTGGAACACCTGAATTCAATGATTTAGATGGGTGGGTGGATACTTTGCACCTTTGGCACCCTTTAGGCATTCTCTAGATTTGCCAAAACAAAGTGAATTTCTGGCTTTTCCAATACTTCACCGTCAACATGGCCAATGCAAGCATCAAACATGTTGTGCACTTTGAAGCCATTGTTTCGCTGCTCAGAAATCCTTGTCTATTTTCTAGTTACTTCAGCTCTGCGTTGTTAAACAAACTCACTTCTTCATTGCTAATCCAGGACACTCACTGGTGATTATCACTATCACACACATGCTCTTTCTTTATTCATCAGCTGTACAAAATACAGTTCACCTTCTCACACTCCAAATTTGTCAGTACATTCCCTGACAAACTCCTGGTGTATAAAGGAAATAATTATGACCACAAACAAACTATAATATACACAATATGGACAAATGTGTAATACATTTTGCAAAAAAAGTTTGAAGCAACAGTTTAGGGAAGAGTCTTTCTTGTTCCTTAAATAATGTGCCCTTGTGACTAAAGGTCTACCAAACACAGACAGGCTTGCTTTAAAGAATGTCCGATGGTCTGTGCAGAGCCCTAACTCCTGCTCCTATGAACAGCTATGGAAAGAACTGGAACATCAGTTGAGACTCACTTGACCAACACTAGTGCCCAGCCCAAAAAAAGCTATCCACTGACGTTATTCAAATCTTGTGAGATTACTTCTGTCTCTGGTCAGTTTTCTCATCTTTAAAAACCTAAAAAAGTGAATTTTTCAACAAGCTCATAGTCTGGAGTTCGAATACTTTTGGTCATAGAGAGTTTAATGTAAAAGTTTGATTTTAAACAACTGTGTCAGCATGACAGAGTGTAAAATTCCAGCCTTTAATAAAAGAAAAGACAAAACAGCCATGTCAGCTTTGTTCCAGCGTACTCCTCTCAGTGACAGGCCAGCCGGTCAACATCAGAGCTTATGGAATGTAGCACACACACATAACTCGCTAATTGACAGAGTGAGGGATGGAAGAGGATGTTCACACTTGACGAGCAAGGTTGCTTATACACCTGAGTGCCCATCTTGGACTTAGGGGGAGAGGACGGGCATGGGCGCTGATGTATGACCACGGATGGGTGGCACAGCTGTTGGCAGAAAGGAGCACCAGAGGGGAAATCTCAAGCCTGCTGGCCTCACACTGCTGATCAGAGGAAATAAAGTACGTAGGGGGTGTGCTGCTGTGTGTGTAATGTAACGTAATGCAATGTAGCTGACATCAATGAGAAAAAGATTTGGAGGGCACTGAGCAAATTTGCCCAACTACAATTGTGGAGAATTGAAATATACACAGAGTGGCCAAATTAATAGAAATATCAGACATTTATTTATATATTTACTTTTACAAACTTTGGGTTGATGGGTCTCCACTGCAAGTTGTGCTCCTCCCATTATTAGAGAGGGAATTTTCACTTATTCAGGTAAATGGGTAATTTATGATAGATTTCAGATACAGATGCTAGAGGATACGGTCTGGCTTACAATGTTACAAAGTTCTAGTTCATGCCAAAAGAGTTTAATGCAGTAAGGGTCAGTGCTCTCTGCAGGCCAAACTAGTTACATCACGTTTTATGGACTCTTTTTGTGCACTGGAGGATAATCATGTTGGAAAATAAAAAGGCTTGTTAATTTTTATTTATGGTTTGTCTTATTACTGCTTTATCCTTGTCAGCAAAAAATAATAAAAATAAAAACACCCAGACAGGTCAGGAGTTCATCACAGGGCCGACACAAACATTACACATTCACATGAACACTTAAATTTAGGGCGATTTTAGTAGCTACAATTGGCCTGGCCGCATGTCTTTGGACTGTGGGAGGAAACCAGAGCCCGAGGAGAAAACCCACGCTCACCTATGGAGAACATGCAAATGCCCTTTTGCTTTAAGGCAACAGTGCTACCACCAACAGTGCTAAATATACAATGTAATTTCTATTATTTTTACATGTTAGCAATGGGTGTGGGTTGAAAACTGCTGAAAAGGATTTATTTAGAAATAAAATATATGTTGTTTTAGGTTCACATTATTTTAGTAATCCCCTGTATTGAAGTAAATGACCCACAACAAAGGACCGGTTATATCATAAATGAATGGTCTAAGTCAGTCTGACTTCTAATATGTACAGTCATGATGATTACATGCTACGTACTACTGTAAGTAAGGGAGGAGCTTGACCATAGAGCATGGTGCAAGTAAATTAATAGAAGAGGACAGCCTGATGATTGGCTCAGTGGCTTTCTGCCCAGCACCACACGGCTGATGTGTGTGTGAGTGTGTGCGGGTATAAGTGTGTTGCAGTGACAGAGCGCAGTCCTGGGATGTGACAGGCCCCCCTGGCCCTGGCGGCCCCCCAGCTTTGACCCTGCACCCAACGATACCCTTCCACAATGCGGCCGCTGACAGGAGCAGCTGTGGCGCATGGCTGAGATTGATGAAATTTTCATAACTGCTTCCCCCGAGTTCTCCTTCACCTTCAGGATAATTTATGACCCACTCGACAGCCTTGAAGAGACAATATGCTTGCCTTGAAATTAACTGTAACAGTCTTGTAGGTTGTAATTAACAGTGGTTCACAGAGTGAAGAAGGCAACCATAGCACCAACTGGATCTGCATGAATAATTGATGGTGTTTCCAGGGGAAATTAAGAGCTCCTAATGTTATTGTTTCCACACATGTGTCCACTCCGGTTAAAGTCAAGTCTGTGCAGTGCAAATGATAACAATCAGTCTCTGGTCCCTGGGTACTATGTATCTGGTTATGACAAAGAGGCCTGTAGTGCTGCAGGATTTTTTACATGTTGTTTGAGAAATGTGCTAACAAGACAGAGGGGAAACAAAACGATAACCAATTCCATACATGATAGCATATTGAACCAGAAAACTGTGATAGAGCGAGAGAGCCAAAATACTAAGAGAGAACAAACTGAGGAAATAGACAAAACTGGAGGTAGAGGAGCTGTAGAGGAGCAGATGGGCCTCTTATCGCAGTTCATTTATCAAATCGGGCCCCGGCAAGCCATACCCTGTCTCTGCTCTAGATTCTTGCCCCCCCTGCATAACCTAAACCCCCTCATCGTTTAGTTCAAATGGCCATTATCATGTAATAGCCTCTCTTCTATAAGTCAACATTGGTCTGAAACGATTAGAACAAAACCCCAAAGGCCCACTCCAGTATTCCTTCACTTATACCCGCCACACCCATCTTTAACCGGCCTATTCACACACTAGCGCTGGTGCACAGGTCAGGGTAGGGTCACTTCCTGGGTGGGTGTGAAGGTGTCAGCTAGGGTCAAGGGGGAAAGGTTACATGCACTGGTCCTCCTGGTTCGAGTGTAGTGAAAGGTGCTGTCATCAGACCAAACAATAGAGACAGTGACAGAGGTCTTACATGTGTACTCATTTAGCTGATCTTCTTCACACACCCATTACAAATGAACTATTCAATGTACAGCTGAAGGTTTACAAACACTTGTAAACAACATACATCTATGTCAGAGCATTCTTTAAAATGTAATTATAATTTCAATTATTTCTGCAACAGTTACTTTGTAAAAGATTGAAATAACACATTTACAATAATCTGCTTGAGGAAGATGCATGTTAAGCAAGAAAGAAGCCCGTTCAAATTGTATTTGTCCAGGTGATTGGCCACCAATTCACCTAATCTTTAGACTGCCAATTTGACCTGATGAAAGAATTGGTTTTCATCCGTCACAAAAAAAACAGATGAGGTTATTGAAAGTTCAAGAAATGTGTGTGTAAACTTTTAATTTAAGAAGAGCCAAGGTGTGGAGCTTTTTGGAGAGAGTATGTGGAGAAATCTTATTAAAATGTATAAAATAGGCATATGATGGACCCAGAGGCAATGTTTTGAGCAAATACTGAAAAGTGATACTAGCACTTCAATGTCTACACTCAACGTATACCTGTCATAATCACTGATGCTAGATTTAGCTTTTATATTTTCAATAATTAGTCAACAAAAACAATTATGTTTAACATGATTACAATTGTTCCTGATTATTCATGTATTGTGAGCACACCAAGGTCTACTTATAAGATTAGAAGTGACTAATAGTGAAAGAAAAAATGAAATGAAATGAGACAGAATTAGCCTGGTGCAGTTTTTAGCTCTGTTGTGCAGCCATTGATCGTCTCTGATCCAGAGGGTTCCGTTGTGATCTGAATTCCCTCTATTCTACAATAAATGACAAATAAAGTATTATCCTTACCTTTATAGACACGAAAAACAGGTTCTTTAAATTTTTATCAACGCACTCGTGCTCTAAAACATGATTAAGACATTTGTAGGGCTGTCGTTTCTTACATTTCTGAGAGACAGCAGGATTTTCTGATGAGCTCTTCTGTGTTGGCAATTGAAAGATTGTGTACTGTGTGGCACTAGTCAGTGATTGATCATGTGGTGTGGACAAGCCTGTGATCACAAGAAGATTAATTGCAAGCAACTGAGTCATGTTGGGTGAGCTGTTTAGCAGTTCTGAAATACTGAATGTTATGTACGTTTGCAACAGTTTTGCTAAAGATTTATAGATTTTTTCGCTGGATGGAATAAATAATTAATGATTTAATACATTTTTGTCATAAAAAACAGCATATTAAAATAAAAGTCTTTCTACATTTTATAAATCAACGTCTATTTGATCCATGTCTGTATTTCTTTATCGTTTATCCAATTATACATCTCATGTATATATTTATATGTCTATGGGTTAATTAGGTGAACTGTTTTAAGCAGGATTAATCAGATTGGTAAATCAGACAGAAACTGATTCCAATACCTGGCCCACAAACTAGCTATGCTAACCATTTATTAACCTCACTCTGGGAGACCGCCGGCAGACCTGCTGTAAGATGTTCCTCACCAGACTGAAAATAGTACATTTACTGTTCATATCTCTCAGTTAGAAAAAAAGTATAAACTCAGTTTTAAAAAGTAAACAGATGGAGAAATGTGTAAATACAGAAAAAAATACCTGTAAAACAGAATAGTTAAAAATATTTCAAAATATTTTCATCCACCTCAACATTAAAATGCATTAATAAACTCATTTGATGTATTTGATGTTGAATTTAAAATTAAGGAGAAATGTAGTTTTTACCAAAATAGAATTATTGGTAGCGGAAATTATATTACCAGACGTCTGCTGAAAGCTGAATTTATTTAT
>JAYDZG010000001.1:11618659-11629097 GCA_034509265.1 Microcambeva bendego | reverse complement strand
TGAAATAAAAAGAGGAAAAAACAACTGTCAGCAATTTCAAACAGGAGATTTTTGTGCATGGTCTTGCATTGATAACATACCTCAGTAATCCTCCTGTCCTGCAGCGCTTTGCCTTGCAATTGTGTCTCCAGACCCAGATTTTTCAGCCTCTCCTCTTTTAACTGCCCACTGAGCTCATCCACTTTAGCCATCGCTGTGTCATGGCTGGCCTTCATCAACTTCTGGCTCTGCAAATATTCATGCAAATTTAAAGTGAAACAGTGAGATATTAGGTAATCCCCACAAAGGAACAACAAGTAACTAAATTAAACAGCAACTGATCTGTGTATAATAGTGTTTTAAACATTGCAAGTAATTCCTAAAAAACAGTATAGTGGAACTTCAATCTGCAATATACTTAAGAGCAAACTGAAGGAGCTGATGCAGCTTTGTACAGTAACTTAATTCTCAACATAAAGTGGACAGTGTGATGTAGTCAATAGTGTACGACTTTGCATTTGCTCAGATGAAAATAATAATGTTTAAACATTATACCTAATACAGCTGTGATGTGACCTCATCTGTCACGTACTTTATAAGAGAACTTAATGTCCTTTTATTTTCTACCACTACAGCTCGTTTTCTAATTATCTGAGCCAGTGGATTTGGATTCAACTGACTAAAAATGATATCTGGTCCGATTGTTTAACATTTCTTTGAGAGTAGTTCAGTAACTGTCCACTAGCCGGCGTACGTCCATCTGTTTACATGAGTGATAGACTTTAAAGTGAAAGTGGTGTTAAAATTTCTCATGTGTAGTAGAGTAAGTTTTATTTGTTTACAGATTTTATATTAGCATATCTGTTTAGATTGTTCATTTTACTGTTTATCATATGTGCATGTTTAGCACTTTTGTGGAACTTGCTATATTCGTATATTTTTAGACGGCCAGAATAAAAACAAGAAAAAAAACATGAACCATCACATTTATGGAGAGTGCTGCACCTTTTAAGTCTGTTTAACCAAGTTTCCACTGAAATTAGTTTACAGTGTGTTCTAGGAATTCATTTTTTATTTTATTTTTATATCGACCGGCATTAGTCAATACAACACCATCACAAATACAAACCGTATATTAGAGCTTGTACTGGCGGCATCAGTGTTGTTAATAAAAGATGTTATGCAGATTGTTCCTTTCATACCGAGATGCAAAATAGCCACATGATTTTTAGTGGGAGAACATTTGACTGTATACTATTCGAATTATTTCAATGTGTATTACAATTCAGATTAGAAATATCTGCATGTACGTAGAGCTGGTGGATGTGCAACTGTACGTGGGTCCGGGTGTAGTTCACATCACATGCCTCCAACTGAAGGGTAAGATGTTGAAAACTAAATTAAATTACTTATTTGCCGGTTATTGTTCACCTGGTTAATATTTTAAATCCATTGAATGTTTTGTAAGATCTTCAGCTCTAATGACTGAAGTATTCATTTTAAGAATTAGCATGTGTTGGTACATACAGTCTGTTCATTATCTGTTTTATTTTACCTCTTCTATTTGAAGAAATCTTCCCTCCAGCACGGTGAATGAATTCCGTTTCTCAGACAGTTGCTTCTGCAGCTTTATTATTTCCACATTGTCCTTGATGGTTGACCTGAGCATATACCAATATGACATAAAGAATCAATATGGTTCTTAAAACATTTCCTCACAACTACTATTGCTAGAAGAAATGCACGTCATGCCAGGAACTGATCAACTACCGACTTCTTACAAGGTGCTTCAAAGGTGCACACTTTTTAAAAAATAAATAAATAAATAAATACATAAATAAATAAAAAAAGAGACTTTTCAACATTTGTAATCCTCATTTCCCCGCATTGTGTCGTAATACCATCAGCAAAATGTTTTTGGTTGAGCTATAGCCACTTTTTTGTAGATCACTTATATCTTTTATCCTTGCACCCAGTGATTCAGGAAAACTAGACCTGCCATGCCTCTGACCCATTGGAAAAGACAAAAATGATGCTTTTTATATTTCCTTTATAGGTTCTAGTCCATCACATACTATATTCATTTAAAGAAAAACTCTGTTACCTCTGGCCTGTGGTCTGCTGCTCTCTCAAATGCAGGAGAGACTCTTCGAACTCTCTCTCCTTACGCATTAGCTGCTCTCTCAGTATCTCTGCTGATCTCTCCATGTCCTCCATCTGAGCCTTCTGCATTTCTATAACATTCTCGCTTTACACAGAAGAAGCTCATTATAAACCATCATTCACAGTCTGATACTAAATGTACTGCATCCATGAATATAGGACTTACAGATTACGGATCTCTGAACGAGCCTCGTCCAGCAGGCTGTGGCCATACCGGGGTAAAAGCCCTTGTGGTGGCCGGCTGCTCGTTTGCCCCTCCACGTGTCTGGTTCCTACTGCCAGAACATTATTCAAGTTATAATATGTTCTTTATGTTTCTGCGTTAACCATAATAAAGTTCCAACTAGGGTGACAGATTTGTATTGGAACTTGGAACCAGCATTTTAAGGCATTAAAGCACAAATATAGTACGGGTTAATATAATAATAATAAACTTTAAAGCGTATCACACCATGAGTAGAGTGTACTGCTACATCACTAGTTCCAACAGAGTAACAGACCTTCTCTGGGTGTTCCTGGCTGCTGGCGCAAAACAGGTGAATCCTCATTAAGTTTACGCAGGCCAGAGTTGATGCGAGACTGGATGTGGTTGTAAGGCGTTGGTCTGCGACTCTGGATCTGAAGCTGCTGTTTTGCCGTGAGAAGCCTCTGTCTGAGACTTTCATTCTGTTTCTCCAGCTCCTGAACTTTCTCCTGCAGTTCCTCGACCATCTCTTCCATCTCGATGTCTCGACCTGCCACAACCCGGCCTGCTGAGGTGGCCTGCTCGGCATGCTTACGTTCCTTCACCAGGCGGATCAGCTTGGTGGCCATCCTGTACGCCAGACACAATATATACAAAAGCAGTTACTGAAAGGAATCACAGTCTGCAAGTTACTTAAAGTGAGTAACAGCTACTACACGCAAAGTTGAACGCAGGCATCAAACTTTTGGTACCATGTGATTATCAGGCCAGTAGGGGATTTTCTATATCACTTATGATTTATGTTTGTTTATTGAGATTTTAACATGTTTTGTACTTTGGTTACATTCATGACAGGACACAGTTTTTCGTTACACCCGGACCGCCCCAGGATCTTCTTGCTGTGAGGTCTTCTTAGATTAACACAAAATCATGAGGCTTTAATCCAGCCATGAGGCTACAAATCATATTAAAGTGACAATTAAGAGCAAGAAGGAGCTCAGTACTGCATGCAAAACCCAAACCTCCATATGAAACTAAAGATCTGTTTACATTAATAAAATAGTGGTAATGGAGAAAACTTGCTTGCAAAAACTTGATCTGCTTGGAAGATGCATTCAAATAAAATAAGTCACACACAAGTCAAGCAAAACATTATCTACACGGACTCCGAGGGGTGTCGGCCAAGGACCTGCACTGGACTGGTGCCCTTTCCATAGTATTCCTGCCCTATTCCAAGTGTTTTAAACTGAGACCCTTACACAAAAGCTGATGGAAAGCAGTTAGTTCTCAGACCTTTATTATCAAAATTATTGATGGGTGCTGTTTATTTGAACACCGCAGTGTCTGATGCAGAATGTTCCTGCTTGCGGCCACGCCCAGTAATAAAATGATGTGTGACTTGATAGTGAACTATCCTGGCCTTGAAATGTGTCTGTGGCTAGGTGAATAAAGCGGAAAAAAAATAAGCACCTTTTAATCTTGTCCTCTTGTTTGTGGGTGTGCTGTTTAAGTAAGAGGATTTCCTCCTGTAAACGAAGGTATCGGTCCTCCAGCTCCTCTCTGCTGATCTTGACCACAGCTTGTCTGGCTCGAGCATTTTGGGAGAGCAATGATTCTGTGGACAGAATGTAATCCCGGTTTGAATTTAACTAGGTTTACATAAAACTACAGTAGATCATAACACATTGCTTTATGCAACTGAAAGATAATACAAGAAGTTTCCTGGATTTTATAAATATCTGAAAAAAACTGACTACAGCTGGTGGCTTCTCTGTGCCTGTATAAATGGGTCTTAATAGGTGCCTGTATAAATAAGTTTAATTAAACTTAAATTAAACATAGTATAATATTTACAAATTGGACCTTGGTTTAATTAAAAACTACACACACTGGTTAATTTTGTGGTTTAAAACTATTTTGTTGAAGTTCGCTGGTCACTGAGAAGGTTGAAGGTTCAAAACTCATTCAAAAAATCTGGCAAAGGTCCGTTTTGTCTCTCTTCTTTGTTTCTTCTCAAGTTCATTTCTTTCTCATGTCCAATTCAACATTCTAGACTTAATTGGGTTATCGCAAAACACTAGCTTGCTAAATTAGTAAATATTCAAAGTAATACTAATACTACTTATGTTGTTTATCTCGACGTTTTCCTGACAGACACTCAGGTGGTGCAGAGGTAAAACTCCCTAGCACACCAGAGCTGACATTTCAAACTTGTCATTTCAAAATTCAGCTCTGCCATCTGGTTGGGTTGGGTGCCTCCATGAACACCGAGTGCTAATTGTGTAACACTGTCACTTCACTGCAAGGTGGTCCTGGGTTCGAGCCCCATTTGGGGTGGTCTAGGTCCTTTCTGTATGGAGGATGTTCTCCCTGTGTCTTCATGGGTTTACTCTGAGTGAACTAGAGATACAAATTTGTCCATGACTGTGTTTAATGTAAACATATGAATTTTGTGTCATGAATAACTGTAAAAAAGTGCAAAACATGACCTTCAAATACAATCAACCGACATGAACAACGATCAGTAGAATGGAAGGAACTGTTAATGGAAGCAGACAACGCAAAAAAAACACTGACAATCATCAGCAGATGATTAAAAGTTCTTTTTAATTGTCGATTGCATTTAAATAAACAAATTCGAATTCTACTTGACCTTTCTCGAAAGCTGGTGTTCCCGTGGTGCGCAGGGTTAAGGTGATGTCTCTCACAGGTATATCAGCAGCAGTTTCATCAGTCAACATCATCGCTGAAATCCTTTCCAATGAAAGCTCAAGTTTCTACAATTCTACCGCCATCCAGCGTCATTCAAACTGCACTGAACCAATCACAAACAACAGTTTTACAAATCACACAAATCAGGCTCAGTGAAAACCAAATCCACACCGAAAGCCAAATACTGTTTGTGTTAGCTAGCGTTTCTTGCTAAGGCTAATAAACTAACTGCAATAAAATGACGATACTCATTATTTCTAACTTTTTATCATTTGTACGTGTTATAAACGTACAGATCCAAGTAACTACATCAAAAACGCTATCATTTCATTAAGGCAAACATGTATAATCATTTAAAAAAATCACTGCCATATTAATTCATCCCCAGTGTAGCGACTGTTGCTACAAACAACCTGGCTTTCCACTCCCTCACATGGTTTCCCGAACAGACTTATGGGAAACGTAGTTCCAACCACAACGCATTGAAGGCCGTATTTTTCACACACACAAGAACGAAATAGTGATGTAATACCTGTTTCGTACAAAAAAAAGTCTTAGTACATAAAAAAACAATCACCGTGTCTTTTCTTTGTACATTTTGACAAATAAGAGAATTTATATGAATATTAACAATTCACGGATTCAACTTTTTACTGCATTTTACAAAATGACCATTAAATTATGACATTGAATGTGTGGTTTCGACTCATTTTTATTACATTTAAATTATTCATTTGTGTAACAATGATCAGGTTATAAAAGCTACGATTGCAAATGCATACATTACATTATTAAGATGCACATATATGCCTTTTCAATATAATTAATTCACATTTCCGGCATTTAGCTTTTTATCCAAAGCGACTTAGTACTGTGACAGGTAAACACTCAAGCTGTTACAAAGTAAAGACCTTTAAGGGCCCAACACTTGACAGCCTGGCAGTGGTGGGGCTTTAACAGCAACATTTTGCGTACCAGTCCTCTTGCTAGTTATATATCCCTTAAATTAAGAATAATGCAGTGTTTTGTATGAGATTCTAGACTTTAATACGGAATAGTAGAATGTAGTGAACAGCAAGCTAGGTTACATTGTCAAAGTAAAACTGACTGTCAAGGCAACAACAACATTTGGGGGTTGGGCAATATGGGCGTGTTCATGAGTTCCGCATGTTAAGCGTCTGCGTATGTACTTTCTATTCCCGTACACACTTACGCTACTCAGAGCAAATACGCTGCCTTTAAGAAATCGCTGTACGCAACTGACGTACGTCCTCAACGCAAAGTCATAGCTGTCACTCAAGGGGTATTTAAATGGCTACAGTGTAGAATAGTGTATCTACAGAGCCGCAATGCTACACCGAAACAACCCAATTCGGGTTTAATTCTGCTCCCAGCTATTCAAATGCCGAATTTGATCACAAAGCAGAGTATTTTACAGCTGATCGCGAGCATTAGATAGTGAGAAACTGTACGATCAGCGGATACTGTGCGGTTTGAACCATGAGCGAAGAGGAAGAAGCTGTGCCGACGACAAGATCGGCGTTTGAAGACCTGTGTCGAGCTCTGAACATGGACGAGGAGGCGAGTAACGGAGCGTGGAAAAGCTATGAGAATATCAGCAAAAATTATACTCTTGAGGTAAGAGAATAAGCGTATGTTCTGATGCTCATCCGGGCCCTGTGCGCTCCTCTCTTCGGTACAAGAACAAGAATAGTATCATTCCTTTTATATACAGTGCGTGTGTTTATTGTATGTATAGGTGTGTGTGTGTGTGTGTGTGTGTGTGTGTGTGTGTGTGTCCATATACACATACGGTGTGAACCTTGTCGATGGTATGTATCCGTAAGTGCGTACACATAAAGGTTCACTTACATCACGAATGTATGAAAGGGTGATCACTTTTACCGCAGTAAATAACCAATTAACTATACAATTCAGACTGCAATTTAAATGTCATATCTTACTCTTAATTTTACTTAATTTCTTAACGACTCATCCAATCAGGGTCACTGGTGCTATTTAAGTTTTTCAATGGCCTCAAGGCACACATAAGCACCCTGGGTAGGATGCCAGTCAATCACTGGTCAGACACATTCTGTGTCTGTTATTAACCTGACTGTATGTTTCTGGACTGTGGGAGGAAACCGGAGCTCCTGGAGAAAAATCACACAGACAGATGGAGAACATGCAAATTCCACACTGAAAGGACCCGGGGATCGAACCCAGGACTTTCTTGCTGTGAGCAGACAGTGCTACCAACCACGCCGCTCTTGTTTATTTATAGTTATTTGTATAAATATTTGATCAGCTTTTTAATATAACACAAAACTGTCCACTCTTTTTTTCTCTCCTAGGGTAGTGAACTACACTGGCTGGCATGTGCCCTATATGTGGCATGTAGAACATCAGTGCCCACTGTGGGTAAAGGTTTAGCTGATGGAAACTATGTGTCTCTCACACGGATTTTACGCTCTACACAACAAAGGTGTGCCAACCATTACACAAACCAATGATTGTGAAAAATTAGTCTGCACAGGTTTAAGATATCTGTACATGTAGCAAGTCACAGTGCAGTGATGCATTGAGGATTAAGATTAGAAGTACTTTAATAAAGGCAGCAGCGTACATGCACACATGCTTGCACATTTTATCATTGTTTTTGTGGATACAACATATATTTTTGTCATAGTATAATCTTTACATATTATTTAAAGGATATTTTTACAGATTTACAGGGATTGCACAGTGAAAATGATTATACAGAAAAAAATGTCAAGTATTATAAAATAAAATCTAAAGACTACAGGTATATGTGCTCTTATCTGTTATCTTTGGGGTCAATTTAGGATCTCCGGACATAATTGTGTACTTTTAAATTGCCTGTTATTTTGGTATCAGTACAGTTGAATATTCATCTTTTTTGTCACTTCCAAAAACAGAGAATATGAGTTAGTCAACAACAATAATTATTAAAAAAAGAAAGTTGTACATTAAATAATGCACACTTTGAGTAAGTTTAAACTACCTTTTTCACAGCTTGATCGAGTTTTTCATCAAAATGAAGAAATGGCAGGATATGGCGAACTTGCCAAAGGAATTTCGGCATAGTACAGAAAAGCTGGAGAGGAACTTCACTGTGACATCTGTCATTTTTAAAAAATACGTCCCTATTTTCAAAGACATATTTAAAGCACCCTCCGAGGAACCCCCGAGAGCTCACCGAGGCAGAAAACAAAGGTTAGTCTTGAAAGTTTACTATATGTACTGTATTCAGCTACTTTAGATGTTGTGTGGTCACTTTACATGGGACTATTTACTGATATTATCAAAGATTGATCATAGTGGCTAATTCCCTTTCTTAATCCCATTACTGCTGAATGCACAGTCCCACCCACAATTATTTCCACCCTTTGGTTAAACTGAGTTAAAGATTAAAAGCAAATTCATCTTTTCATGAAAAAGCTCAATCTCAAACCTCTTTTAAGTACATTTTATTACATTTATTTGGAAAAAACAAATCCCTTAATGTCCCCAACAAACCACATGCTCCACAATTATTTGCATCTCTGGAATTAATACTTTGTAAAAGAAAATTAAAAAAAACTCCCTTAGCAAAAACACTTCCCTTACCGTCTGTAGACTTAGTGTGATCTTAAACTGTCATAAGAAGCCTGAGCTTTTGTTTTGCGTGTCCTCAGGCGACACCCCTGCACTGTTGCTGAGCTCTTCCACTTCTGCTGGGTCCTGTTTGTGCAGGCAAAAGGTAAAGAACATGATGTATTTTAAATCGAACAAGATATATCTGATATATTTCATTAATTATGTACTTTTACTTTTTCATTAACTTGCTGCATTGAGGCTTGTGTGTGAGGGCTAGGATGTTATAAAATATGCAGGGAAATACAGGGTTGACATTTAAGGAATCAAATTACAGGCGATATTAGAAAGTGATCTGTAGAATACATTTACATTTTCAGCATTTAGTGGACGCTTTTATCCAAAACGACTTACATTTATGGCTGAACACAATTTTTGAGCAATTGGGCCTTGCTCAGAGGGGCCAACAGTGGCAACTTGGCGGTGATGAGACTTGAACCAGCGACCTTTGAATTACCAACTCAGCACCTTAAATACTAAGCCACCAAAATAAACAATTGTGTTTCAGCCCTTATCTGTCAGTTTTATATTTTTTTATGCTCCAGATATCCACATTGATAAAACATAGTGCATGTAAAACATTTGCAGTTAATGAGATGCAAATTATTATTAGCACTGGATGGTAGGGCATATGCTAAGGGGGATGCTATGGAATCATGTGTGCCCGAAAGATGCCTTTGGTGCTCAGGAGGCACAGTTAGGAAGACTAAAATTGCGCTTCTCTGTCCCCTCTGCCTGCCACAATTAGTAAAAATGAATAAAAGAAACGTGCACCTTTGAACATAGGTTTTAAAGGTACTTAAAACACTTTAGAATTAAGAGTTTTTTAATGCTATACTGATTTAACTGTCAGTCCTACATTCCTACACAATGGCCTTTTAATGATTAATTATTTAATTATCAAGTAAGTCATTCACCATAGTGCAGGGTTTTGCAGATAAGATTGTCTGTCAGGTGTTTATACTTGGTCATGTGATTACCAGTCATTATTTGAGGCATGTGTATGCTTACTTGTAAAAGCTGGGAGCTCCAGTAGACTGTTAGAGTAAACTTGTTCTACACAAACCATGTTACGAACTCAAATTGCATAACCACTCTGGAACGAGACCATGAGAGTATTGTGTCGGAGTATGAAAGATGTATTGTGTGATCATTTTGGTAAACATCAACAGCATTGTCTGATCCAATGAACTGGCAAATGTTCGGGAAGATGCTAAGTGGTGCATGAAATTTTAAAAGGATTAAATGTTTGGTATCAGACATACATTTATAGAAATTGGTAGAATATTGATTTGAGTGCACATATGAATGCTGGGCTAATGCACAATGACGTGACTGTATGACATTACAGAACAATAGGGTTTGATAGCTCTACCACTGCCTGTTTAAGAGAAAACAGCAGGGGAAGCAAGCAAACCAACTGAGAGGATCAATTTGGGCAATGTGCAGCAAGTATAATCATAGCAACGGACAAGTCAGGGCTTGTCTGCATAAAGTAGCCAATGGTCTATGCAAGACCATCAGGATAAACTGTAGTTCCCTTTTACACTCTAGTTTAAATCATTCTACTTTTCACATGTGTAGGGAACGGGCTAGACTTTTCAGTACGGCTTGTCTTTGTGGACTATGATGATTTTGTAAGTACACTCAGAGTATTGATTATTACATTACATTACATTACACAGTATTTAGCAGACGCTTTTATCCAAAGCGACTTACAATAATTTAGCACATAAACAGACA
>JAYDZG010000001.1:11536819-11552280 GCA_034509265.1 Microcambeva bendego | reverse complement strand
GAAAAGGA
The DNA here is from genome assembly GCA_034509265.1 of Microcambeva bendego. Taxonomy (NCBI): domain Eukaryota; kingdom Metazoa; phylum Chordata; class Actinopteri; order Siluriformes; family Trichomycteridae; genus Microcambeva; species Microcambeva bendego. The sequence goes on along the minus strand of JAYDZG010000001.1, from coordinate 11,552,272 downwards.
AGTGAATGCAGGGTAGGCCATGTGATTTCACAGCAGCTGTTGTAGAGTGTGTGTGTGTGTGTGTGTGTGAGAGAGAGAGAGAGAGAGAGAGAGAGAGAGAGAGAGTATTTGGCTATAGTGAGCAAAGGAATTAGGAGTTGCTATACTGCATTACTAGATACACTCTTCACATACAGTGCGCAAAGGATGGGATACAGAGCAGACCAAGTAAGGATCATTGACTTTGTTGAATAGCTTGTTGGTATTTTTTATTGAATCTACTTTAGTTTTCAATATGTGTGTTCTTTGTCAGTTGGTTAATGAATTATAATGCAACAACAGAGAGCACCAATATGAAAAAAATGTGTTAAATTATCCCAAACAGTGTGGATACTATGGTTTAATTAGTGGATGGGATTTTGTTCAATATTGCAAATACAAAAATAAAGCCAAAAATCCTTATCAAACAAAATCAGACCTGTTCCTTCATAATCATTGCTTCATAATCATTGCTAATTTCACTTTTATATGAAGAGCTTCATCATATCTCTCCTTGTAAATTGCTGTGCTTGATGGTTTGTGGTGATTTGAACTCAGCTTGCACTTTAGGGGGTCGGAGACATGCTAATGCTAACTAGAGCCCCTGCTCTCATTAATAATTTCTTTGTGTGGTTCAGCATCAGGCCAAAGGTGAAGCAAAGGTTACTGGGATGAAGCCTGTGGTGTATATGTGACAGAGAGTGACAAGTAAAGGTCATTAAGTGGGACAGGCTAAGTCGTAAAATTGTTCATTATTTCATTAGTGTGAAAATGGTGCACACCCACCCACACCCGCTCATAGTGTTCAGCCTCGTTCAGAATTAGAATCATGCTACTCTTATCATTGGGGTATATTATTAGTCATGATGGCTTATGGTCAGACTTTTGACCAAGCACTTCTGTGACTACTCTTGTTTAATTGTTTTACTTGCTTGTAGGGTTAGATCTGGTTTTGGAGCACCTCTGTAGTGCATCTCACTCAGCAATACCTAAGAATGTATTGTATTCTATATATTAAAGACACCACTTTGATAAATGTATCAAAGCAGAATGTTGTCTTAAGCATGTGGCTGTTCTTTGTTTACTCTTCTTCTTACTAGTAGTGGTACATTTCCTGGTAAAATAATTGTAAAATTACTCACACTTGTAAACCACTTTGGATAAAAGTGTCTGCCAAACGATGGCATGTAAATATACATGTAAATTTTGTTCTCACTCACGACTATTGTAATATCATTTGTATACTGGGATGCAGCATGTACTTTGAGTATAGATTTTGAATCCCCTATGGCTTTATGGATTTCCTTCTGGAAGTGTAGCATAATCCACTTTCAGATTATCTCTGGTTAAGAGTGGTCTATTATTTTTCTTTTTTTTAGCAGGAGGACAAGGACATACCAGGGGTCTGTATTTCTTGATTAGTACATCTATCGACTTTTTTTCTAATGTCAAGTTCACACTACATGACTTCCAGGCTTTTTCAGTCGTTGTTTTCAAAGTACACGGCAATCGGTGATCACGCTCTACCCAATCTACCATAAGAAGGAAAGGAGTTGATTTGGTTACATGCACAGAACCGTTCTCTAATGAGATGTAGGTTAATAGATATATGATTTTGTTCACAATACAACATTAGTGTTGTGATTTGTTGAGAACAAAAAGGTCAGAAATACTGTAAAATGTATGTTTGCTGATGTTTTCTAATAGAAACATTATTATGCCCCCAGTCCAACCTGTTGTTTGACACCACACTGACGGCAAGTCGGCTGACTGAATCAGATATCTAGCGGCATCGTCTTACTTCAGTCGGCGAGCATTCTTCGAGCCGCTTGCATGGAGTCAGGATGGATACCACACATATCGGTTGAGAGTGAATGCAGAGTTGCCTCAGAGCCAACACATGTAGCGATGATCAGTTGGTGTGCAAAAATCAGGGCAAAAATTGGGTACTAGGTGTAAAGAGAAGCAGCACTCTTAACTGCTATACGAATATATGATTGGTTGAGCAAAACCTCCATCATCAATATTTTTTGGTGGTCCAAATGGAGATATTGTCTTACCACCAACCCTACATGGGATAACAGCAGACAGCAGACAAGTGAACAGGTCATTGATTTTAGTTAAGCTTAGTTGCAGCATTTTTGCTGAGATTTTCTCTCACTGACTGGTCACCGCTGGATGTGTCAGCTCTGAGGCAAATCGACATTCACCTGGGAATCGAAAATCGGCTCTTGTTCACTATGTGTGGACTGTTCAACAACTCAACTCAAGTGGATCAAACAGAACAAACAGACTCCCGAGGGATAGATTGTGTAGTGTGAGACCTCGTATCACCAATCAATCATGTTGCGTGAAAACCACAACGACTCTTGATTCTAAGAGATCAAGTTGTGTAGCGGGAAGTATAAAGTGATCTGAACACCTTGAAGGTTGTGTAGTTAGTAAATTAGCTGTAGGAGTGATGGCCTTCTACAGAGGTGACACATGTTCTTGGCACACATAGATGCAAGCTTTTAGATTCAGTATTAGTTAAGCTTTTTTGCTTACAGTGACTGGAATGCAAATATGAATGGAAATGATCACATTTAAATCACTTTCTCTTTTTTTTACCCATCCTCCTCTTTGTACACCTCAGGCATGAGCCATGAGCCAAAGTCGACATCGTTAGGAATGATCTCTACGGCAACACGTACCACGGCGACTGTCAGCCCCCTTACTCCTTCCCCCATTAGCGGGACAGTGTTGACCAATGGGAACGCGGCCTCCCAGGCTTCTCACTCCGGATTTGCTGCCGCTCTACGCAAACTGGCTAGACAAGCGGAGGAACCTCGAGGTGGGTGTGACCTGTTTACTCTTTTTTATTTCTTTTGGTTCTATGTATTATTTAACTTCAGTTTACTTATTTATGTTTATGTGTAGATTCTTTATATATACTCAATGTCGGCCCACCCACATAGCCATGAAGTTTATAAGCACCAGTTAGGGTTTGTTAGCAAGTAGAATAACATATGTTTATTGTATTTGTCAATATAACCCAATCAAAGACATGTTTCTCTGAAATACATATACATTTTTAAAAATAGGTTTCATCACTTATAGATAAGAATTACTATTGATTATTTTATTTTATGTCAGTGCATCCCCATCCCACAATGAATGTTTCATGGAAATTAAGGTAAGGTGGGCAGGTTTGACAAAGGTAAACACGGTTGACAAATACGTAATATTACCAGTAGTATTGTCAAGTCTAGGAAAAGCGAGATAAATACTTGTGATTTAAGGTGGGTGGTACTAGCTGGTATGTAGATTAGGTCATAGTCTTTGTGTTGAAGTATGAATGCATGTGATGGAGTGTAGCATTAGAAAAGCTTTACTGCATTTTTTAATATTGAGCTAATATTGTGGTCTACATACCACACCTGACACCATTTTTTAAATGTTTTTAAGCCCTATGTGTCCAGGACTGGGACCTCCCAATGGCCAATCTCAAATCAACCCATCCACACTCTCAATGTCTGTGCCGATACCCGACAGACTGTTAGCACTGCTAATGTTCAAGATTTTTAATCTTGTGTATCTGTTTAGGGTGTTTCTGTCAGTGTTAAGAATGTTTATTATATTAAGTATATTAAAAGAAACATGTTAGCATGACCCCAACATTCTTTTACATATGGTAATTGTCCATTATTAACCTGGTCATTTTAAAATTATTGTAGATCTTTAATTTTGCATTTACCCCCAATGTTATTCCTAACATAGTCATGCCCAACTACCCTGAATACATTATGCTTTGCCTGAGCAGCTTTGTATATGGACAGCCACTCCCAGTATGGGAGAGCTGAGCCTTGATTTTACCACTGCGCCACCTGAGCGCCATCTTCAATTAATTGTGCATCCATTTTTTGGTTTTACTAATCTCTACCATTCAGAGAGTATTGAATGACAGATTAACACGGTCACCTGTCTGCTTTTCATCTCATAGCTGGAAAGATTTTAGCTAAAAGTTTTTCTAAAGAACACACACACACGCGCACACACACACACACACACACACACACATGCACACACACACACACACACATACACTTCGCTTTCACTGCATTGCAAGGTCTGTTGCTGTGGTCAGATCACACAGAATTGATTTGAATAATATTTGCATGTGGATTTGCTGGATTTCAGATGCCTGGCACATTATTGTGGAACCCATCTGTCCGCATGATTGTGTTCTAGCCCCAGCCAAAGACTATATGCATACAAACACACATCCAGAACCACATCCACTCCCCCCCCCCTTTCTTGCTCTTTCTCTCTTTGTTTTCTAATGATAGCTAAGACACAAACGAGCTTGCATGGATTTTGCCTACAGTCACTAAACTACCACTCCTACTGCAAATGGCTTAAAAAAGACTTCAAACATAAGCAGCAGATGAAAGTCAGGGACTTAAATGGGGATTGCTGGAGGGAGATGGATGAGCTGATCAGGTGATTGGAGAAATTACTTAATTTCTCCTTTGGTGGTGAGAGAGAACAAGGAAACAGTGTTCAAAACACCAGGCTGACGTTAAGGATCTGGCACTATTCAGTTGATTAATGATAGTACCCTACGCCTGATGTCTTCTGTAAAAAAATTGCACTCGAACACACCAAACAAACTGCAGCAAATGCTGAAAACATTCAAATGAATGGTCCTCGTGTTGTACATGGCCTGAAATAACTCAGTTCAGCTGTGGTAGTAGTCAGTTCTTTATTTTATTTATCTTAAATAACCATTTCATCCATGTACTCATTACACCACTTACTCCCAGGGTAATATAGAAAGGCCAGCTATGTAGAACAGGGAATCGGCAGCTGACTCATGTAAAGCGTCCTTTAGCAGTGCTAGTTTTGTGAAAACAAATGGTGCACGGAGGCGCAAAATATTAATCTGGAGTAATGTTTGTCATGATTGAAAATCATTTTCCATTCTCCCCCTATTTGAACTTTTTAGCCTCAGTATTCCTCGATCAAACACTTGAAACTTAGGGACTTTTTTCATTCTTGCACATTTGTTGATTTACCTTGTGCTTCAGTACTGAGATGTGTTCAGCCCCAGCACAAAGCGTTTATGTGGAATAGCACACCATATTATTTTTATATTTAATATTAAATTTGAATGCCTAGCTCCCAGGTGGAGCAGAGGAATTTTCCACTGCACATCAGCATTAAGAGTCTGAATCTCGCCGTTGTCTGGGTGCCACCCTTGTCACTACAATGCACAAACCAGGGTGTTTAAGTGCCGGTCCCAAGCCTGGATAAATAGGAGGGTTGCGGCAGGCAAGTCATCTGGTGAAAAAACTATACCCAATCAATAATGCGGACCATGATCCATTGTGGCGACCCCAGTCGAAAGCAGCAGCTGAAAGGATTCACATTAAATTTTAATGCCTCCAGTGGTATATTTGGCTGGTCATATGGGGCTAATGCTTACCACAATTTTCATTTTTAGAATTCTGCTATTTAAAAAAAATACAAAATTTGCCCGTTTATTTCAAATTGACACCAGTCTTTATATGTGACTGTAAAATATGGAGAAGGGGATGATGTTCCACATAAATGTGGTTGTTTCTTTGTTCTGTTTATTTGTTTTTAGTCTATTCAGACTTGCCCAGTTAAAGCTTATCTCTTTCGCTGATGCTTCCACTGCCAACCAAGGAAGGCTGTCATGCATCCCCTAAGCAGCCGATTGCTTCTCCGCTGCTAGCACCCATATCTAACAATGTGCAGTGTTAGAAGACCCACACACTGCCATCAGTAATCAACTGCCCCCCCATGCAGACACCTTGGCCAGTCATCAGAAGGCATATATGCCCCAGTGACAATAAACCCTATTATCCCTCTCCCTATAGTCACACAGCCAATCAGGTATGAGTGTAGGCTGTGTGTCTGTGTTATCATATTATAAAGAAGAACCGTTTGCAAAACATCTATACAGGCATTTTCTTTAGTGTGTATGTCATTTAATTGCAATATATCGACTTTCCACTTTTTTGTAGGATTTCATTTCATTGATTCAGGTTACATTGCACATGCTGTTATTTAACTCCAGTTTTTCACAGAAGATTGAAATGGGAGGTGATAGCATTTGGACGATTGATATATCTGAAAAACATTAAGTAATTGAATGAAGTCGTGTTGTAAACTTTCCCTTGAAGACTCCCATGCTAACTAGCAACAATTATGGGGTCATATTTATGTTACCATAGACCACCTTATTTTACTCATTGAACCTAAATTTCTAAAGGCAGTTTAGCTTCTTCAATTAACCTGATTGCAAGTATTAGAACTATGCGAGGAATCCAGAGCACGCAGAGGAAATTTACTCAGACAGGGAGAACATGCTAACTCTTTCCAGAAAGGACCCAAGACTGCTTCAGCTAGGTATCAAAACCAGGACTTTTTTTGCTGTGAGGCAAGCCAATGGACCAAAAACCTAGATAATTATATGACTTTAATTAAATACAAACGATTGTTTTAGCTAATTTGGCAGTGTTACAGTGGTACATTTTAATCTGAATGAGTTTGATCTAAACTGCCATGGGGCCAACACTAATTACTGAATTGTGAAATCCCTGACTCTTGACCCTGTTGACTTGCTCCTTCGTTAGTGCCTTTGCATTGCTAAACTGATTCATTGCTAAACTGTCACCTAGGGAAGTTATTCTCCATTATTTACCTTTGCATATTTCCCTGTGTGTGTGTGTGTGTGTGTGTGTGTGTGTGAGATTGCGACTGTTTCGATTATATTTGCTTATATTTGCTTTACTGAAAGGTTACTGGAGTGCAAATCTTCTCTGGTCTCCTCACGGTAAAAGAAATTGATAAATATTCACTCCGTGTAGCACACACATCATTACAAGGTCTTTACGAACCCTGGTACCCAGAGAGGGATTGACCTAGTTTGCCTCTTTTATTGAGTGGTTAGACAGGTGCTATGTAGCAGTGTCGGTTGTGTGTGTGTATTTATGTTGTGTGTGTTTAGCCCCAGGGCAAAAGACATTTCTTACATGGTTTAACCTCCCTTTGCTGACATAACAGACAATAGCACCTCTCCTGAAATGCTTGGTGAAAACACAGAACAAGAAATGTAAGTGTGCTCTTCGGTGCTAAGATCTCACCGTATTGCGTAGGCCCTAATGGACATCTCTTGTGCCCTCTAATTTAGCCTACTCAATAGCTTGGTGTTAAGTTTTTTAGGAGGCTGATTACGAGAGCATCTTCTGTGCAAACCCTCTTCAGGTCACCTCAGATTGATTGCTGGGCCATTCCAGAACTTGTGAAATTCCTGTTTGTCTTCAGGTTTTTAGCAGAATCCCAAAGCTTATGTGTCAAAAGGAACTTGGAACAGTTCAGAATCTGCTCTACAACAGCCCACAGCATAATACTGCCACTGTGGGTGAAGTGGTTTTTGTTGATACACAGATGCCAACACCAATTGTTAATATTTTGTTTAGTGTAGATTTAAGCTATGATATATCCTTTGGTGGGGCTTTGTATACCCCCAGCAGTGTTGTATAAAGTACCAGTAAGACATACTTAGGTAAAAGTTCAAGTATTTTACCAGAAATGTATTACTTAAGTAAAAGTCTTAAATTATCTTATATTGAATGTACTTATCTAAAAAAATCCTGGTATTAAATGTACTTAAGTATTAAAAAGAGAAGTGAAAGTAAATTCTTATAATTAAATTGTTAATAAAGGTGTCAACCCCAAACCTACAAAAACTTCACACCATATGAATTTATAGAACAAAATAGATTTACTTCCATCTCTATGCACATGAATGGTGCCAAATCATAATTAGTTTTGAGTGCTTGACAATTTGAAATCATGCACTTATTGAGTTTAATTAGTTTTTAACCCCATTAAAAACCATACATTACCCTGTTTCAACTTTTTTATAATGTGTTCTAGGTCTGAAATGCAGGTTTATTATGAAGCAAAACTTTTAAAAGAGAACAACAAGTGTGGAACTTGAACCTTTAACGATATGCTGACCCAGTTTGAGAATCTCAGTTTGGGTCCAAATATGTGGGTAAAAATAACATAATAAATAATAAATAATAAATAAATGATAGATAACAATATTGTAAATTACGCTATTGTAAGAATATACTCTTTCTAAATTTCTAGCAGCTGAAAAACATCCTGAAAAGTTAGAAGAGCTGAAAACTAGAAAAAGCAAAGAAATATTTTGTAAAAAAAATTCTTGGTGAAACAATTAAAGGATTAAAGTCTTTTTGAACACCATTAAGTAATACAGAAGTTAGTTCAAGAAAGATTTGTCAGCAGGTGAGTTTTTGAAAATGATGGTTATATCTTAATGAGTTTGCACTAAATTAATTCCAACAAAACGAAGTGGAAATTATATTTTTGATTTACATGTAATCAAAAGCTGAATTAGCTGGATATCTGATTAATCTTAATTCTAATGGCTGTATATGAAATAAAAAAATATTCTGTGGCTTTACTTTGTTAATCATTCTTTACTTACATCAGTGCGTTTCTTGAGGTTGGATGTGGAGTTTTGTTCTAAAATTTCAGCATTGGTAAACATAAGAAAGCACTTTATAAGGAAATCTTTTTTCGAGTGCTTTTTGCACTTAATGTTTTTAAGCACAGGTCTAACTTCTAAACACAGAGAACAGATTCGCCTCCTCTTTTACAGTTTGTTACACATCTTATATCACTTAGCTAACACATTTCTTCGTGTTTTATTTTGCAGAATGAGGAATGAACTTGCATATGGAAAATGTATCAGAGTAACGGAACATATTTTTAAATTTAGTTGAGTAAAAGATGCCGAAAATATTTATACTTAAAAAAGAAAATACTTAGTTACTATTTCAGAAAAGAAATAGTTTCTCAAAAGAACATACTTAAGTACTGTAACGAAGTATTATTACTTTGTTACCATACCTCACTGACCACCAGTGTTACAGTTTGAGAACTGCTGGTCTAAAATCAGGACATGTAGTTTTTGTGGTGTGTGAGGGCCCAGTGTGGTTTATAAATGATGTTATATTTTTATAAATATTTCAGACATGATTGACATATTGCCGGTGTACTACCCAACAGTTACAACTATGTGGGTTTACTTTCATTTGTGTGTGGGAGAACCTGTAAGTATGTGCTTACTGGATTGAGATTAGAATCACTTTTTTGTCTCTTTAAACCGGCATCTGATCTGATATTGAGAAGAGGGCTTTTTACTGAGGAAGTTGCCAGTCAGGAAGTAATAAAGTACACTTATCTGACTGCTTACTGTTTTTTTGTGTTGAAAACACACACACACACACACACACACACACACTGGTTCATGGCGGTTACTATTTCCTAAATGAACCGATTTTATTTGGTTTACTTTTTCATCCCAGCTGACTCTTGCACAGGTAATTATGTTTATGTTAATTTAACTGTAATATAGATCTAGAGCCATTTATGTTATAAGGGGGGATTGTCTTTTCATTATATGGATTGTCTAACCAGGGTCCTTTCACAGTTGTTGAAGACCCTACTCATTTTTGCCACATCATTGTGCTCGCTAGATGTTACCAAGTCGATGGTAACAGAGCCAATATTCAAACTCACTTCTTTCTTTAGTTAAAGACTGAAGTAAAACTCATTTCTTGTGTTGTATTTCAGGTTCTACCTCTATCAGTGGCGAATCATCTCCTGTCTCTTCCCCTGCTACCAATCACAGCTCTCCAGCAAGCACGCCCAAGCGTGTTCCTCTGACATCAGGTCAGGACATCCGACTTGGTGCCCCTCCTGGCACTCACCCTGTGTCAAGTGCCCCACCAGTTGTCACCATTGCTCCTACAAAAACTGTCAATGGCCTGTGGAGAAGTGAAGGGAGACAGGTGAGGCATTATGTGGTATGTGTTCTTTGTCTGTCATCACTGGTAAATACACATAATCATTTTCAGTTTTTTGAATTTTACAAAGATCAATTTGTTATTAGAAACTGATACCTGGCGACTTTGTAACTTACCAGTAATGCCTGCGAGCCTCAGCTGCTAAGTTCTGTGAAATGAGATTGGCATGATGGAAGTGGGCTTTTTTAATCTTTATGTGCATAGGTTCCTGCAATTACTTACTGGAAAGCTTTTCAGCTCAGAGGGGATGTGGGTCTCTGAATATTGACATTCCTTATCATCTTGTGTTACTGGTTTACAAGTATTCGCCATAAATGAGTGCCTGGGTTTCATTGTCTGAGCTCAGTGCAAAACACCCAACCAATCAAATGAAACAAAAATGTAGAGTGTTGCATCCAGTGCCTGGAGTCCAATAAAGAGATGCCACAGTGTCTGCTTGAATATATCCAATGGCTTTTAGTGTGCTTACATTTAAATGTACTTAGCTGCTAGTGTAAACAAAACTGTGAGTGAATCTTTTAGGCTGCTCTCGCTAGGGTTCGCGACAGCGGGTCATTGTCTGAATTATTGATTTGGCATAGTTTTTACCCCGGATGCTGACACAACCCTCGCTTACTTAAATGTCCTTGGGCCCGGCACTACAGGGTGGCGCCCAGCCGACTGGTGGCAGCGCCAAGGTTTGAACCAGGGAGTGTAAAAACTCATGGCTTTTGTGTACTAGCAGAAAATCCCTCTGCTCCACCTAGGTGCTAGCGGAACTATGACTCATTCCCAACAGATTGCTACTCTGGCTTAAACATATGTAATAGTACATAATCTGATATAGCTACAGTAGCATTATAAGGTTTTTATTTTGCATTTTGGTAAAATGTTTGATTAACCTCAATATATAGTTTTATACAGATGCTTTGGAATGAGCATTTTCTATAACTTGAGGTTATTAAATTGAGGCAGAAATTATATTTTAATTTAATAGTAATTACCATGTATAACTTTTGGAAATACAAATGCTGTAACAAAATTATTAGAATGCTTGAATGGCACAGTGCCAAGGTGAATCTCTAATGGTGCTATCAGCTGATCAGTGTCTACATACAGATGTCTAAATTCCATGTCTGGGAAAAGTCACACATAAAACAGAACAGCAAAGAGAAGCTATGTTTTTTGATGTTTCCGGGTTTTTGTATTGCTAGCATATGGCTATACTTTAAGAAGTGAAGGGAAAAAAGTAAAAAATGCTTATAAATGAAAAAAAAATATGTGAATAGGGTTAACTGGAGGTGCACTTGGTTCACTAGGTTTAATAAGGGAAAGTATAAGGAGGGCATAGTAAGTCGTGCTATGGAGCTACAGCTTTCTTGCATTCACTGTTTGTGTTAATAGGTTTGATGTGTTTGTTTGTTCAGCCTTGATTTGCCTGCTCCCCTTTGAGCCTATTTGGCTGTGTAGTCAAAGGGGGGAGCAGTTTAGACAATGCCCACTTGATCAAAACAGCCTTTCTGTACACACAAAGAGCCCCTGTGCTGTGGCCTACTGGGACTAGAGGCAAGGAGCTGCTCTGTTGGCTTTGCACCCAGTTTTAAAGCTTTAAAAAAAGCAGATCTTCCACCAAGACCTCAACTTAAATAAACTAGATCTTTCACCCAGGCCTTAACATAGATGAATACTCTTAATTTGCTATTGCCTTTAAAAACAAGGAACAATAAATGGTTACACGCTTATACGTTTTACACTTATAATAGGATAAAACATCAGTGAAAGTATAGTGCATTATTAAAAAGCATACTTTGAATCTCATTTTCATGCCAAAGACTACATGCAAAATCTACCTTCATTTGCATCATTTTGCTGACTGTTGTTCATGGTCCTTTAACCCCACATGGTTGTCTTGTTAGACAGGATTAGGGGCATGCATTGTAATTAGTGTAATTCACTATACTGGGTTCAAGTAAATAAATGAAATGAAAGACAAAGTAGATACAAACTATGCCAAATAATGCTGCACATTTCCCTTATTGTGTTAAAACTGTAAAACAGATACAACATTATATAAATAAATGAATAATACAAATTAAAAAATTACCCTGTAAAGGAAAATTCTCTATCTGGCAACTTTATGCAGTGCCATCAACCAGGCGAAGTGAATAGCGTCCTCTGCTGTTTAAAGTGAATATTGATTTACCTGTGATATTAACTTAAACAGAGAACTCCACAGCTTATAGTCATGACAAAAAAGAAACCACTTCTAAGTCAGTTTTTCTAGTTTTTCTCTGTATGTGTTTGACCATGATAAGTGTGTTTTTCCCATAAACTAGAATAAGAATTAGAATAGAATAAAACCACACTGCTCATTTTGACATTCTCAACATTTTGCTAAAACACATCCTTAAATTGTAAAACTAGAAAAATGTCTTTTTTTAAATGTTATATATGTTTTAGTTAAAGAGCCAGTTGTCATGAAACACTTCAGTACACTGAAAATCTTCACTGCATGTGCTGGCAAACTGAAAGCATTTTGTGTCTTTAGGCTTTCCAGAGAAAAAGTGTGTTATGGCACAAAGTCACATCTCACTGTATTATATATTGTACCTCAAAAGATTCAATTGAGTAGAGTCAATGGAGTATGGTTACGCTCACTTTAACTCAGCTCTTAGTTCTTACTTCATGACTTCACCGAACTATAATTATCTTTGTTACTGCCAGAACTGTACCTGGAGACACAGCTAGAGGTGCTAAAATGGATAATTGACTTGATACAGAACTATAATTAGCTTTATAAGGATACTTGTTTTTAATGGGGGAAAATAGCCGATGTCATTAAAATGGTAGGGCGCTGGAAAGAAATGCATTACAAAAGAAAAGGGACTTTTTAGAAAAGAACCCTTGTAAACAGTACATACATGGCAGCATCTTATATTTTGATTATTAAATTGTATATATCTGTTTATTAACAAGTTCTTGTATTCTCGGTTCATGCTGTATGGGGTTTCTAGGCCGAGGCTGCACTAAGAGGGTCTGCTCGAGATCGTCTGTCTTCAGAGCCTTCTTCTTCTGGTCAGGACAAGAGTGCTGCTTCTCTTCCTCCTCACCTCATGGGGACGCCTTTTGCTTTTGGTCTGAACCCAAGTGCGGTTTTGCAGGACCCCCGTCTTCAAGCTCTTAGGTAGGAAACACATCACACACTGATAAAACCTTGTAAGATGAATGTAACAATATGACACACAATACCAATATTACAATTCCATTGCAGTCACTTTACATAACTGTTGATTTTCATGTCATAATCGGGCTGTCTTCTCGTAGTTTGTCCCGACAGGTTCCTCATGTTCTGCAGTCGGGTGCGATAGCAGCAGGCACGATACCATTGGGCGCTGTGTCTGCAGGGCCGGTGCCAATGGGGGCGATACCGGAGGAATACCTGCGGAGTGGATTCCGACACTATGGTTCTGCAGAAGAGCTGAGATTATCTTCTCTTCCGCTGGGCGTCGACCCTGGCACTGCAGCTGCTGCCGCTGCTGCTTATTTCCACTCAGGATATCTGGCCCACCCCACCCTCTCTTCTTACAGGTAAGTGTCTTATGAGCTCTGTTATGCAATACATTTATCCCACTGAATGATTTACAAGTATCATTATGAATGGGTTTATCCAGTGCATTGAGCTGCCCATCCCAAGGTTGTGTAAGGAAGGGCATCCGGCTTAAAAAAATTAAACAGCTGAAAGAAATTATAATTTGGTTTATCACATTTGCATCCTGTGTCAAAAGAAATAAAGACATTCACAGAGTATAAGCAACCATATTGTGTCAAACACATTCTCGTGAGTAGAAATAGAACAAACCACACACAGAAAAGTAAATAAATTGTGTCACCAGAGATAAAAGACTCGTGACAGAAGCACCAGGTGAAACCCTGCACCTGCCATATTAAGGGGATGAACCCAACTACTGGAGACGTAACCAGGGCAGAACAATACTGTACATCTAAAACCACAAAAGTAGAGGAAAGAAAAGTAGCTAAACTAGTAAATACAACCTGTGATATAGAACTGAGAATAGACAGTTAATAATAATGATATTTCATACAATGCATAGCGATAGAACCAGAAGGTTGCTATTCTTCATAGACTTCCTTGAATAAAAAGCTGGAGAATGCTAGCAAAAACTAGCATACAAAGCCAGACAGTAAGTAAGAAAGTGTGCTGCTAAAGCTATTATGGAAGACATTGTGTGGTTGAGAAACTTAATTATACTTACTAACAGGAGCAGTAAATGATTTTGTTTGCCCATACGTCACACACACACACACACACACACACACACACACACTAGTAAACTAGAATTTTCACTAATACTAAAAGTAAAATTCAAAATTCAAGTAAAATAAAATAAAGTAAAAACAAATGCAAAACGAGCTGTACTGCTTGAAGTAATAATTAAAATATATTTTAGTTTTTCTTTGAGTGGGACCAGAATTCTGTATATATTGTTTAAGTGAACAGTTTTCTCGTTATTTAGTTGATGCCGATTTCCAACCACATCACATTATAGCTGTCTGGGATGGTTAGCAGTGCCTGCAATACCCTTTTCATAATGCCCGTTATCACTAATCTTTTGTGACTTGCACACTCCAGAATTCTTGGTTAGTGAGGGAAAATACTGGCCACAGAGACTGACATTATGCGTCAGTAGAGGTTAAACCCTTAATAGAGGTTAAAAAGCAGTGGCTGAAATGTACCTGTGTGTGTGTGTGTGTGTGTGTGTGTGTGTGTGTGTGTGTGTGTGCGTGTGTCTGCATGTGGGGGCGAGGGAAGGCAGGGAGCCGAGGTTAATGAAGTGAGGAGGAAGATAGTGGTGCAGCACTATATGCGATGCTGCATTAATGAGCTGTTCTGTTTCTCTCTCTCCCCCATCACTGAGCAGAATGGATGAGTCCCTCTGTTTATCTGCCCTGCGCTCACCTTACTATCAGCTGCCAGCAGGGGGAGCTGTGTCATCCCTCCATCCCAGCACTGCTCACCTCCACCTGGCAGGAGTGCGCTACCCAGCAGAACTTAGTCATCAGTCTCTTACAGCCCTGCAGAGTGAGAGGTACACACACACACACACACACACACACACACACACACTCATATATTCATGCATATGTTCATTCATTTATTTGGAGACATTTGTTTTCCCACTTTGAGAGTCAGAGCCAAATGTAAGTGAACAACGTATTGTATCCACATGTGCATTATTTTTAGTCCCTGTAGTCACTTTGTCTTCTGCTGATGGAGATCCCGAATGCGTTCAAGGAAGGTAAATTCTTGCTCACGCCTCTTCAGATGAATGTGCAGTCACATGGCTCTGCTGACTTTGCAAAGTTTTTAAAGACCTCATCAACTTTGTCCACTGTGTCTGCTGTGTGGACTATGTTTGCACTGCCAATTGTGGTTGCTAGGTAATGCCCATCCAGTCGGTAGCAGAATATTCCAGCTGTCCACATGCCTTACATTGTTTTTTTATTTCTCTGAATGGGTTAT
>JAYDZG010000001.1:11438107-11449011 GCA_034509265.1 Microcambeva bendego | reverse complement strand
ATTTATTACAGTTTTTCACAAAAAAACTAATCCATTATTTTAACATGGTTTTGCAACTACCTCCAGAAATAAAAGAACGTTTATGGTTTAAATTGATAAAAGATAATTACGACTACTTTATTGTGCTTCATTTCAAATGAAACTTTGAGAAGTTTATAAGAAAAAAATTGTCGATTGTATCATGAACCCAATATCGTGAATCATATCACGTTATGAGTAGATTGTCACATTCTTGACATATTGACATAAATACATGCCAACCAGAACTTAATTCTTCAGTAAAGGATACAAAGGCAAAGCAATTACAGCATTAAAATAGCTAGGGATGTAAATACTTACGGTATTTATTTTTAATCATCATTCTAATGTCATGATTTTGGCTATGCCATGAAAGGACATGTTATTAGTTTCAACAGTTTGCAAGTTCAAAATAATTATGGACAATTCAGTGTCTCAGATTCACCTCACTTTCTACTTTCTACTCACTCCCCACTTTCATTTTCAGAAGCTGAAATAACCACACTGGAAGGACCCAGACTACCCCACCTGGGGATCAAAGCTACTTCCTACCCAGGGACAGTGCTACCCAATACATTTATTAAATTTATTTTTATTTATTTGAATGGTGTTAATACATTAGGTGGCACAATGGCCAAATGGTTAAGCACTGGAAGAAGGTCCTGGGTTTCCTATCCAAGCAGTGGGTCTGGGTCCTTTCTGTTTGGAGTTTGCATGTTCTCCCCATAGCTTCATCGGGTTCCTCCGAGTGCTCCACTCAGGTGTACAAATTCCACTGTGTGTAAAGCACAGTGGTGACACAAGAGTGTTCTAAATGTTTATAAACCTGTGTACTGTAGTGCACTTTACCCAAGCCCGGATAAACGGGTAGAGTTGTGTCAGGAAAGGCTTCCGGGTATATAATACATTAATGAAAGCACTAATTGTACAACTTAATGTAGAGAGTTAGTAAAATATCTAATAAAATTATACAATGATTAGAAAAAAAACAATACCTGACAATACCAGTTTATTTATTTTTTAAGGTTTAGACTTAATAAAGTATGACCACCCTGAGAAGCATTCTATTAAACCCAAGCCGTGTTTTAGATTGCTATTGGATTTCATGCATCAGTCTTCTGATTGACATAATCAAACTCATACCAACTTAAATCAAGATTAGAAACGTCCAATTACTGTAGGAAATGTAACATAAAACAGTGAGAAGTCAGTAATTACTCAGAGGCTTTAGCATTAGATTCTGTGCCCACATAAGCAGCATTAATAATTAGAACGCAATAACGAATTCCTGTTCCATGGTGCTTTAAATTCTCCCTACGGTGATGATTTTAAGAGGATTTAGAGACGCATTCATTCAGGATATTGAGCATCTAATATTCTACTTATGTGTAGCAGCAGTGCAGATGCGATAATAAATAAAATCTCTGAGGATGCTAGAACACAACAGGCAGAGAAGAAAAAACATCTAGCGTTCTCTCAATGGGAGGAGGAATTTCTTTAAACGGATCTGTGTCTTGATGACCAAATAAAAATGCTGAAACAAAAGCTCCAGAGTACAGCTGTAAACTACACAGCCTTCTCTGCAGTCATGAGGGTAAGAGAACTAGAAAATACTCACTACTGGAATACACCAGTGTTGCTTGTTCTACATACCAAGCCCCCTTTCCTCAATTTTGTTTCTATTTTATTTATGCGTTATCCCTCACTTACCAATTTAGCGTAGTCAGTTTGTGTTCGTCTGGTGGGAGATGCCTGATTGCAGTCAAGGAAGGTATATTGCTGCTCATGCCTCCAGCGACCCACATGCAAACCTAAGCACAACCCTTTTTCAACAGATGAGAGTGCTCATCAGTGTTTTACAGTGTTCAGTGCACACTTAATGAACTTACTCAGGATCAATATCAGCAGGGGGGGAAAGCTAAAAAAAAAAAAAAAAAAATCTCTCCAGTACCCAACACTAGTGACCAACCAGCATCAACACAGCCTAGCAGCACTTCACTCTAAAGTTATAGAAAAATAGAATGGCTTTAATTCATACATACATGCAGTTCATCCCCAAGTCATTGTTCAGAGTTTGTGGCCTCAGTCGGTTGAGGATTTTTCTTTTCAACCTAACTTATATTACTCTGTTTTTATTGAATTCATATATTACAGTATTTATGCTACATACACCAAACAGGTACTTGTATGAATTACAGTACACATAGGAGTAACTTCACTATCACACTACCGCTGCGTAACATTTTTTAAAGGGTGATGTATTAAGCTAAGTTTAAACTCTTAATAGTTTACTTTTTTACCACATCCAAAATGTTTGTTTTTTACAATTCGCAGGTGCAACGAAAGTCTTGAAAGTCATTATATGGTGGCATTGGAGCAGAGTGGGTAAAGACCCAACAGCAGCTGCATGGCAAAGCAGGGAATAGAGTTTTTAACACTTCAGCGGACTAGGCTACCACTGTCCCAAAAGTTATAGAGACTAGAGTCATTGGTGAGTCACAATATGTTCAAAGCAAAAAAAAAAATCTCACTCATCACAAAAGCTAAATACATTCTCTCTCATATTTAACATATTTGTCTGTAAAACATATTTCATTTTACTGCTCATCATATGTACTTGTTTATCACTTCTGTGGACCCCCTGGAAAAAAAACCCAACTTGTTCTGTTTTGGACGTTCAGTTTACAGACCAGTGCTTCCCTAGTTGAATGGGTTAAATCTCGGCTTCACTGTATTATGCTCCGGAGACTCTGAAACATACAAATGACAAAAACTGGGCTGTTCTGCTATATCTGCCTACTAAGCAAATCAAGGGCAAAAAGCAAGGGTGTAAACAAAACTGTTTACTCAAGAAAGTGTTACTCTGCGCCAATGGGACATGCAGCACACTGTGTTCCACATTTTGTCAGAACACTGGAGAGGCAAATTGCCACACTGAGTGTGATAGAACCACAGACTCCTCTGGGTCCTACTGACTGAGCAAGAAAAAGAAAATCTAAAAAGGAGGTGGGTGCAGACAACAGCAGAACTGGCTCCCCAGGGGCGTGTCCCAGTCTCAGTGTCTTGGCGGTTTGGCTCAGACCCATTTGGTTCCTCTTTAACATCACACCATTGATATACTGCATGATTAAGGATACTGAGTGGAATCCCTAAATAAATCTCAGAGACATATAAACATGGGGCTTTCCAAAGGGGCTGCGTCTCAAATACAAAGTGGTTTATTATTAACATTTCCATTTATTTCCAGAGAGCAAGACACATACAGTCAAGAAAAAAATGCTGTGCCTAAAAGATCAAAGCACCAAGTCTTTAATTCAGTAATGCTCTCATACTGTTATGACACATAAAACATGTTTCAGCTCGAGGCCTGTGCATGATTTTATTTTCAATATGGAAAACAAAATGTATTCGACTTACGGCAAGCCTTCTCGTCACTCTTGTCCAAGCAGTCGGGAAAGCTGTCACACTGCCAGCTCGCGGGGATACACGCGCCATCGCCACACATGAAGTTTCCTGGGATGTTACACTCGATGGTGAAGTTATTTCCAGGCAGAAGCTGGCTCTCTGAAACCAAAAACAATGGAATTATCTACAGATGGTGCATTTTTTTGTTATCAACTGCTTTATCCCGGTCAGAGCTTTAGCTGCCCAAGTCCACTAAACACCAAAACAGCCAATCATGTCTGTGAAGCCCAACTAGAGATAAGGTTCAAATCGCTGCAGTGGTCGGCTAACAGACCAAATCACCAGCCACCCCTCTCTTGAATGATAACCCTTTAATAATAATAATAATAATCTATATCCACCCAAGCAGGTATCCAACAGACGTACATTTGTGTAGCCTCTCACAAGACTAAGAAAACTAAAAGACAATACAGCTGTGCCTTTGCAATAGACGTAAAAGCTCTGTATTAACTTTACAATAAAGGGCAGCTGTAGCCCTGTGATTAATGTACTAGTCCAGTAATCAGAACGTGGCCACTGTTGGGCCCATGAGCAAGGTATACTGCCTTGTATACTGAGGTCAGGTGTTTAAGTCATACAAATTGTTATATATTGTATACAGGTGTGACATTTTTTTTATTTACATATAAAATAAGGTCCTGGGTTCAATGCCTATGTTAGGCAGTCTGAGCCCTTTCGGTGTGGAGTTTGCATCCGCAGTTGATATTTTGATCAACTATATTTGTTTATAAATTACAGTAAACCCAACATTATTGCACCTAATCCATCCACACTAGAACAACACTCACTGCTGAGAATGGTCAGTCCATCCAAACATCATCTGGTCCCTGACGTCTCACTCAAGCTCGTGGTCGAGTGCCCAAATACTTTTGGCCATATAGTGTGAGCTAATAAGGACTAACAAGGTAGGAAAGTAAAACAATCTAACAAGCACATTTATTTCCCCTGGGAGAGAAAGAGAAGCCTTTGTAGTCTGACTACAACTTTTGTCTGTCACTGCCTGAAGGGACTTACACTAATGCTAATGAGGAACTTGTGACTTTGGAAAAGTCATTAGCACACATGACTGTTTACAGTGCGTTCAAGGTGTGTGGAAACATGGCAAACAAGGACAAGAAGACTTGTGTTAGAAAAGAGATGTGTGAGGGGTTGTGATTTGTGAAAAAGTCATTTCTTACTTCATGGCAATAAAATTATTCATATTTTAAACTACTGTTATTTCGTTGTTATTTAGTACACGTTCAGAGAATAAATGCAATACGTATTTATAAATGTACAATGTCTTTCGACTTATTATAAACCAGGATTTTTAAAAAAACAATTAATGTCACAAAATAATATGTATCTTGGTATATTAAAAATATTTAACATTTTCCTGATTTGCCATTGCTTTATCCTTATCAGGGTCGCTATGGGTCATGCTTTCCCGAAATAACTGGGTGCAATGTGATAACACACCCCATAGCAGACTCCAGTAAACTGTAGGGCTTTAGTCACACACCCACATCCACAGCCAATCACATAGCGGCTATTTAGTCCACTCATTATATTTTAATACACTCAATATGTTTTGAGATGTGTGACCAAACTGGAGCCACCACACCCAGAAAAAAAGACAAAGAGGAGAAAAAAACTCCTCACAGACATTAACAAGAGGCTAAATACATCAAACTCAGATGCAGAGGATGCATGTTACTGTGCTGCACCTATGACACCAATCGTGGTCCACCAAAAGGTCCTATGACACCAGTCCACTAAAAGGTATTGACTTGGGTTTGAAAAATTTTCCAATAGAATACACAGATTATTGTCATGGACGTGCATACGACAGGTACATAGAGTCGACTTGCCTAATAAGAAATTCTGATAGAAAGGTGTCAGAATACGCACTGCATCACAGTTTGTTGTGTATGGGGCAGCAAACGATGACCAACACAATATTAGGGACTTGATTTACAAAGTCAATTTCAAATGAATGGATGTGATTAGAGCGAACTTTTATGCAGATGTACATTTTTTTCCATGAACATTGTGCTTTAATAATCAATTCAATCTTCTCCCCAGTCTGACCACAGAACAGAATCAATAAAATTCAGCTAGAGCAGACGAAGTGTTAACCAGTTTTCATTTAGACTCTCACTTAATCCCCACATTCCAGCCAGATGCAAACTTCTCTTAAGCTCTGTGTAATATAATGTACAAAGAGCCAGTGACTGTTGAGAAGTTCTTTAAAGCATCGCTCTCCTAATTTCCCCACCACTATTTTTTTGTCAGACAGACCTTTTATTCAGCAGTTTCCCGACCGTGGAGTGCTAGTGCATAGAGACATGCATTCACACGAAAAATAAATAAACTGCCCTATTTAGGTCTTAGTAAATAATGCCACCTCACCTCACCCAGCTATTAAGACTCTTTTTTATCATTCTACAGCAAAACCCAACTACAGCTAGAGTCCACAGATCAGGTTGACTCAGACAGGCAGGGCGTCATTCCAACAAACCCAAATTCAGCGTGGATACTTATACAGCACAGGTCACTTGGTACCGTGCGATGTAAAAAGACCATATGTGTACGCACAAGACCTGTTATTATGTCCAAAAGAGCATTTTGAGACAGTGCATTAAATGTGAAACAGTATGAGTTCACAAATTTAAATACAGACTTGGTGCTTGGGTGTCGCAGTGATCCGACCTGGCACTGCTAAGGTGTGGGGAAGAATTTCAGCTGTGTTACTGGCTGAATGGACAGCTACTCAGACATGATTTGTGAAGGCGTGGGTGCTGGAATCTGAGCCATCATGACCCTGACCATGACAGCAGATAGATGAAATTGAAAAATGAAATGAATATGGTCATAGCTTCAAGGCACTGCGGTCTGATCTTGAATCAGCTATGTTTTTTATAACACCATTCCTATTTAGAAACCTTGGAAATAACTCAAACCCCACTAAAAACTGCCTCTTTATTAAGTACACTTGTAATATGAAAAAAAAGCATTTGGTTCTAACACAATTTCAGCAAATCTGTATTCTTGCACTGTTGTCTACATAAAAACTAAGTAATATCATGTTCACTACTGAAGCATTTCTTTCTATAAGGCGGTCCGGATAAGAGTGTCTGCTAAATGCTTAAAAATGTAAATGTACCATTTAGCTAGTACAATAGTTTCACACTTCATTACTTCCACATTCATACCTGTTGAAAATAGCATGGAGGAAGATGATGACCTCTGAGCCAGTTTGCATGATGGCCAGAACCAAAAGGGAGCTACCGAGATACAGTAGGTAGTGTTATAATGTCATTTAAACAGAGTTCTCAGTTTGTTTGTTTATTTATTGCGATTTTAATGTTCTACACTTAGGTTACATTCACGACAGGAACCGTACTCAAATGCAAGGTTCACCACTTCACACAAGCTTATTTCGAACACAGTGTCTACAGTTAACTTCACTTGCATGTTTTTGGACTGTGGGAGGAAGAGACAACCCAGAAAAAAACCACGCAGACACGGGGAGAACATACAAACTTCCCAGCAGGGGATCAAGTCCAGGACCTTCTTGCTGTGAGGCGACTATCACAGTGGTAGTGTTGTATTGGAGGGATGCATCTGTCAAAAATACTGTTTATACTCACATTTTATAAGGAATTTTATAAGCATTCTATGCAGGAGACTAATGTGTGTGTAATTATTAATCTAGACTTTTATCATGTCTGATCATATAACAGTCTGGGCTTTATATTGCTGTTGGGGGAATTTTTTTACCAACAACTGGTACTGAGAAGCTTTAAAATGGCAACAATCAAATGCCATGACAACACACTCCAATTACATGTACATAGTAGCCCTTTAGCAGATGCTTTTATTCAAAGCAACAGTGAAATCATATGTACTACGAATGTAATCATAGTAATGACTCGATCCAACACAAATAACTTGGGAAGACGAGCATCAATGATGTTCTCAGTACTGACACCCAAGTGGTGGAACGAGCTTCTCTTGCTTGTCCGAACATCTGAGTCTCTTGTTGTCTTCAAAAGTACTAAGCACTTAATCTGAAAACAAACATGTTATTACTAGCAAGTTCTTTTCTAGTAGGGAAGCGTGAGGAACTGTTGGATTAAACATCATCACAGATATCTTAGTGGAGGAAGTAGCTAAGTGCTGTGGAGTGCTATAGAAACACCTTGACCTCATAGGATGTCTGAGGGTGTGCAATAATAGCATGAAGTGAGCTAAAAAATGTACTAAGGAACTGGACTAGTAATCAAAATGTCACTGGTTCAAGCCCCACCACTTTCATGCTGCTATTGTTAGGCCCTTAAATAAGACCCTTTAACCCTCAAGTGTGAGGACAATATACTGAAACGGTGTAAGTGTAGCTCTGGATGTCTGTGGTTAATTTAAAGCCTTAAAACGTCACTCTGATGGCTGTGTAAGTTTTTTTTTTGTCATATGAGTTCTGACAAGGCTTTCATGTGGAGACCACATGAAGGTACAAGCTGCTTTCAGCTCTGGCACAAAAACACATAATGAAAAAATAAAAATGTCTGTCGTCCATATGTCTATACACATACACACACACACAAACAAACACTACAGTAAAGGGTTAGATATATATAAAAGATAATGTGACAATAACAGAAGAGTAAAGAAAGTTTTCCTCTTGAGGTTTTACAGTAATCATGCCTTTAGGTAGAGCTTTCTTCTGCACTCACTTCCATCTCAAACCCTCTCTGCTTCTGTCAGCACAGCTTTAAAACCCTCTCATCACTTTCGGTAAGACACGGCACACAATCCCGGTGACAGAGGATGAACTTCTGTTCTGAGTTTGTGGGCATGTGTGGGTATTACTTCTACTTCTGGTAGACTCAAGGACACAGCCATTATGAAGAAAACAAGCATTAAATATACACTAATATCCTACATCAGCAAATTCACACTCATAAAGACCGGATGCTCCCTAGAGTTAGTTGTAAAACTATGTATAAAATAATGGATTCGTTTATCGTCTGTCTCTCCTACTTTACCAATTCCAAAAATGAACCAATTCGAATTGGTTCTTTCTGAATCGTTAAATCCATGGTACTTGGTATCGGCAAGGTCCCAAATGCAAGTACTTCTTGGTATGACAAAAAGTGGTATCAGTGCATCCATGTCAAAAAGGTATATGGTAAAATAATGTAATTGTTTTATTCCATCTCATCTCCTGTCCTCTCTTGTCCAGACATGATAATGAAAGGAGGCCAAGGTGGACTTCTGATGGTCTCACATAGCTGAACCTGAGATATGACTGTTGAGAGACCTGCTTCCTTTGCAGCCACTGCGGGTATTGCAATATGAAATGAATCACTGTTGTAACATCGTGCAACAGTGCTGTAGATGTCAGAACAGATTTATCCACCACCAATACAGGAACAGCAGTGACACATCCAAAAGTCCAGATAGAAAATTATGTTCTAAGCAGCAAGGTGTAAAGATTTGATTCCTTCCTTTTATTTTTCTTGATACACCCATCCACCCATCAATCAGATTCTTCTCTAATAGGAGACACTTCACTCAACATTGTGCAGGCTATGAAATACACACTTCATTCATTATGACTATTGTTTACTTTAAAAATAATAACATTTCAGATAATTCATTAAATATTGTGCTGTACATCCCATTATAAACCCATTATAGATAATGTAGCTTAAAGAGACTTATACATCAACGCAGCTCCATTAGACAGTAGTTATTAGGGATGCACCAGAATCATAAAGTACAGGCTAAATAGTGTACAGACGACCAAAAGTTTTTAGAATGGCAAATATTGGTTTTCACAGCATTTGCTGCCTTAGTTTTATAATTTTATTTTGAATTAACACTAAATTATGAAACGTATTATTTTATTATTAAAAATGTATGTTCATTATGTATTTCTTCCAAGGCTTGAAATTTCATTTCCACTATTGTGCTTTAGAAGATTCTGGTGCAAGTGTTACAGATGAGACGTCAGATCAATGGTGAGAATCGGATAGCACTCCTCTCAGCCTTGTCTGCCAGCTCTGTCACTGAGTTAACACTAATGTTATGCATGTTGAGAAAAAAGCAGTATAAGAGTAAAATAGTGAAATGATAGGATAAGCTGGGCCATTTATCTCGGGTATATTACCTTACATAAACCTGTTCTTCAACTATCACAGACCTGATAATATACAGCGAGTCTTAAGTCTTGATAGTCTTAATATTAAAGGGTGCACATTATACTCTTTTTAAACAAGTTAGAATATGTCGATGGGCTATAGAAAACATGTTCATGAAGTTCTTTCCACAGATTTATTCTTGTTTCAGTCCCTTTCAGAATGGGCCGTTTAAGAGCTCTGTCACTTTTATGCAAATAAGCTGTTACTGGCCACGCCCCACCTATCCCATATCTACGCTGAATGTTTACCTTTATATTACATTTTACATTTCCCACATGTAAAAAAGGACACAAAACAGAGGAAGCATTTCCCAATGGTGACAACGTTTGTGCGCCAAGCTTTGTTAATATAAATACACAGTCCCCCACATTCGTCCATTGTTCAATCTGCCTACATGCGGTTAGCTATAAAGCATTGTCAGGTAGGCCGTTTCCGTTTAAGTCATGACATAAAAATGGATAAGTCTCTTACTGTGTGTGATGCGCAGTTGTATCTCATCCATTTTGTTCACCAAAGAACGCAATGCTGGGTAACAAAAGCCTATGAGGTCTTAAGTCTTTAGTTTAGCCTTTAGCCCTCCACGCTTCCCACACCTTTGTATACGTCTGCTCGGCTGGTTACAGTGTAGCCTCAGATGTTTTGGAGATCTCAAGGATGAGTCAAAAATTGGTTTTAAAAGTAACATAGACCGATATCCAACTGTTCCTGTCGGGTGTAGGATCTAAAAGTAAAGCTGTTCTGTAAGAACAGACTGAAACTGAGGAGGAAAATCCTACAAAAAAGGCAAAATCAGCTAATCAAGTGGGTGGGGCTCTGGTGGGTATTGACCAGTTAGGGGTGGTGCCAGGGTGCTTCTACGTGTTAATGGGGGAGAAATCAAAATGGCTCAGCAGATGATTCCTGACATCAAAATATTTTAACTGACTGACAGGAAATGGATGGGGTGTTTTTCATGATTGGAGGGTTTAAATAATCAGTAAAGACCCAAGTGGACATACAAAAGCAAGCCAAAGTGAGCTTTGCCTATGTCCCCTTTTAAACCCTTGCAACTCCAAAAATGTAGCTGCTCACCTAGTCATTAACCACCCTAAACACTGCCTCCTCTCCCCACTGCTGGGTTCTCTTCTCTGACTTCCTGTAGTTTGCATAATGAGCCTAAATGTCCAAGCCTTAAGTTACCTTCGAGGGTCTAATCAAACCATGCCGTTTATCACACAACCTCCACCCACTACTCAG
>JAYDZG010000001.1:11393181-11403502 GCA_034509265.1 Microcambeva bendego | reverse complement strand
GTAAATGCGTTTTCATCAGTTCACGTAAATTATTTGTCATTATATACACTTACACAAAATGAAACATATTTAACCAGGTATGGAATATTATTTATGTTTGAACGTGCAATACACATGAAACTTATCTCAAACATCTTTATTTACCTGACCTTGCTTATTGAGATAACAACTAAATATTAATGAGCTGTAGACCTGCTCTGCCTGAAAAATATCTGCATACAACAAAACAGCTAATCTATCAGGTTAATTATTTTAACAGCTACAATTCCCAAAAACATTCATAAAGTGCAGACACTGTAATGCCATCAGGCTGCTTTATCTGAGCTATCGATGTGACCACAGAGTACAAGAGATTTGTTTGGTTTTATTCATTTTAAGGAAAGCACATCACAATAATGTTTCTCTTTACAGTGTCTAGATTTTCCCGTTAAATGAGAAATGTGTCCATATTTCGGCTCTCTTCTCTCTCACTGTAGACTCTGTCGAGTTAACCTGGTACCGTGAGTAAAGCCAGTTCACAGGTTAGTCTGGTCTTCCCAAGTTTAGATCAAATTTGTGCAAGTGTAGTTTCACCGTGTTACTGTAAGAGAGATTAGTTCTGATTGGAGGCTACACAGCTTGTCCCGCCTCTTCACAAACACTAAAGTCGTTATGATTGGATCTCTTCCTAACTTCTCCTGTCCTTTCAAAAAACTAGATCAGTTCTGATTGCATGTCGTCCTTGTCAGACATTTTTGTCTCGTTATTATTCGAAAGTCAATTAATTTCGTCAAAGTTTTTATGTAGTTTTTATTTAATTATCGTCTCGTTTTCATCATGAAAAAAAGTTTGTTGACGAAAACTGTGACAAAAATCATTCGTGAATGAAATGAACACTGTGGCAATAGCCCTTAACGTACTTGAAACGTCAGCGTCAGTTATTCTACTAATATATTTACAGCCAAACATCAAAATTGTGAAAAAATGCAAATTTTGGATAAGATCAAAAATACCCATAAATGCCTATTTTTATCATTTAAACACCCAACATGCCCCCCGCCTCTGAGTATAGGGGTATTTCACCACCCCAAGTCGCATTTTCCTCTTCAATTGCTTTGTGTTCTTGCAACAGTACTGGTTTGAAAAGTATTATATTTCATATATTATATTGTTCCTAATAGTTTATCATTACAATGCATGTTTCTGTGAACTAAAAGTTTAGTTCTAATAAAAAACTCTGCTTAAACGCTGTAATGCAGTAGACCCCCACAAAATCTTGGTTCAGTCATTATAATTAATGTCAATCATATTATTATTTATAATAACAATATATATTACCAGAATAACAAACACGCACAAAATAGAATGAATTGGGAAATGAATAAATAGGAAAGTTGAAAAGGTCTTTTGAAAAGGCCTAAAGTTGTCAGAAGTAATCTTCTAGTATATCTCACTTATTTGCATGATTTCATCCTGCCTCTATAATATTCAGGTTAGAGCTCGGCAGAGGCAAGTCCATGATGCTCAGTGTTTCATCTTCTGGTTTTCTCACCAATACGATTTCACTGCATTAGCAGTGTTCTTGAGATCGATGCTTGCGGTCATTCTGCATGATTCAAACGGAAACAAACTCAAAGCTTAAATAACGAGGAAAACAATAATTTACAATAATGAAAAAAATAGAGATGACATAATTCATTCTTCACTTGGCAATCTATGCTCACTCTCTTAGGTAGTCAGATCGGATGGGCATCCACTGCAGTCAAGTCAAGTCAAATTTTGCATGATAATTGTTACAAGACATTAGTCTGTAAGCAACTTCACACAATCCAGGACTCACAGACCAAAACCCTTGCTGAGCAAGTCCAGGGGTGACAAAAAGTCAGAAAGCAACCTTGAGAGGAGCTAGATTGTCACTTAGATTTTCTCTTTCAGTGATGTGGATGCATTGAGTCATTGTCATGCTAAAAGTTAAAAATTCCTCTTCTGCTTTTTACCTTTTTGTGTTGAATTTATAATGCTCATAATTCCCTTCCACCTTGACTAAAGCTCCAGTTCCAGCTGAGGAAAACAGCCCCCAAAACATCACCATGCCTCACTGTGGATACATTAATTTTGTTCTACTGCATATATAAGCTGAAGTTAAAGAAGCACAGGGGATATATTTGGAATGTTAAATACATGATCTATGGTTAAGGGAGCTAGCTGATAGAATGAAGAGGAGAAATGCTGACACACTAAGTGTACAGCAGACCAAGCAAAAGAGAGGTACAGATAGAAGAATTGGAGGTAGATTTAAACTGTTCTGACATAAATGGGAGGAACAAAAGGGTAGATGTAATACTTTAAAAAGAGGACAGTGTGAAAAGAATTACTTTAAATCAAAAATGTATGAAGTGTTGAATTTTATCAGAGCTTTTGCCCCACAATTGAGTTGTGTTAAGTTCATAGACATGTTATTGGGAAAAAAACAGAGGGGATTAGCCATTACGCTAGCAGTGGTAGCATGGACACACTAGACAACATCTACAGGTGGACTTCATTCCATACAGGAGACACCACCTGAGAGAGATTGGAGACTGTAAGGTGGTGGAAGGTGACAGGGAGAATGTAGTTCAGAAAGTGATTTATATAATGTCTTTTGAGGTGGAAAAGAGGAAGAGAGTGAGAGTGGAACCAAAGATCAGATGATGAAGGTTAAAATCCTAGTGTAAAAATCAATGAGGAGGTGAAGCTGGCAGAGAGTGGTAATGAGGAGGTGCTAGACCACTATGCAATGGCTGCAAAAGTGGTAAGGAAATGAGCAAGAAAGGCAACTTGTGTGTCATGAGGGAAGAAGAAACTGAGACTTGGTGGTGGAATAAGAAACTGGGATCTCCAGAGAGACAAAGAAAAGTTGAATGGCAAGCTTTATGAGAAGATGAAGCTGAAGGAAGGGCGGAAAGTGATTGGCTAACAAGAGAAACAGCAGCTTTGTATGGTAAAAATGAAGATGAGAACAAGCTGTCCAATAAGGATAATACACTTAAAGTGGAAAGCATAGTTCGAGAAGCTGATAAATAAAGAAAAGGAGAGACAGAGAGGGTTGGATGACAAGAATCAAGGAATACTTCAGATTAGCAAGGAGAGAAGGAGAGTTGCTACAAAGAAAATGAAGAGTGGAGACATAGCTGGCCCAAATTACATCCCAGTGGAGAAATGGAAATGTTTAGGAGAGATGACAGGAGAGTTTTTAACTAGATTCTTTAACAAAATCTTGAAATATTATGCCTGAGGAGTGGAGCGTTGGCATAATGGTTTTCGATTTTTCAGAATAAAGGTGATGTGCAGAGCTGCAGTAACTACAGATGCACAAAGCAGATCAGCCAGAGCATAAAGATCTGGGGAAAAGAGGTGAGGATTTGTGTGCACCAATTTAGTTTAATGGACGCAAGCAAAGCAAAACGTTGAAGTGAAGAGGTATGAAAAGGAGCCAAAAGAAGCAATAGGTGCACGTGAATTCAAATTCAACGTAATTTAACACCATTATGGGCAATTTTCAATCTCCAAAACATCTAACTTACAAGTCTTTGGACTGTTGAAGGAAACTGGAGCTGCCAGAGAAAAGTCACAATCTGTGGTAGGACTGTTCCATGTTGAAATCAAACACATGAGCTTCTTAAAGTGAGGTAATAATGTTACGCATCAAGCCACTGTGCTGCTTCACTGTGGCTTTGTAGATATAGACAAAGCTTATGATAGGGTACCAATACAGGAGTGGTAGTATTGTAAGAAAAAATCCGGAGATCTGGAGGTAAGTATAAGGACAGTATTAGTGCAATGAGATTTGCAGAAATGATGATGGATAGAATAAGGTTCTCTTTTTTTTCCTTTTTCGGTCATGGGCGACCTGACAGATGATGATGTGACTATGACATTTGGGAATGACAATGTTGAGGGGAGCCTGGAGAGGTATAAATCGGAGATCAAATTCATGAAAGTTAGAAAGACTAATATCCAAGAAGTTGAGGTGATGAAGAGAGAGTGGTACAGAGGTGAAGAAGAGAGTGCAGACACAGTTAAGTGGGTGGGGTAGTGTGGCAGGAATTGTGATTGAAGAGTATCTGCCAGAGTGAAAGGGAAAGTTTACAACAGTAGTGAGGCATGCTTTGTTATATTATATGGAGGTGGTGTCATCGACAAAAAGATAAAAAGGAGGGAGCTATAGGTGGTCCACGATGCTATTCTCGTAAAGAATGATGAGACGAAGACCTGAAGCCAGTTTACTACAGGGACAGTGCAAGTATTGAAATGGTCTGGCAAGTGCAGAGGAGAAGAGAGCCAAGGAGAATGTTATGGATGCAGCGAGGAAAAACTGGTGGTGTTCCAATGGGGATGCTCAGGCCAAGGAAAGATGGCACCACGAAGAGGAACAGCTGGTAAAAGGTACCAGCATTTCTCAATACACTGAACAGCAAAACAAGAGCTGGCAAGCAAAGGATGGTATGGTGCGGTCTCAAAGAAATAGTTTAACAATAGCACACTGTCTGAATGCAATGAAAGTGCATCATGGATGATGAAGCTGTTTTGCAGCTAATGCACAAAGCTTGATATTGTGAACAGATATGTATCAGTAAACTTTTCAATCCGAGCAACATAGACGGCTGGAACCCCATTGAGAATCAACAAATAACCAGCCGACAGTGCAAAACCACGAGCGCTCAGAGCAATAAAGAAGTGAAAGCCTGGAGCACATACGCAGAGCAGCCGATAATGAGGCAAAGTGAGCAAAACAAGTACCGGGGGAAGGTTCAAAACAAAATAAATCAAGTCAATAACCAAACAACAAGCGGCTACAAACAACCACATGCATGATAATACAATAATTTTGAATTGCTAATACAACGTTAACACACAAAAAAGTGTTGGTTGGGGAGATTTGAGAGGAATCAAAAACAAGTATTGTTCCTAAATCAATGGGATTCTTGATTACAGAATTATTCGTTTTAGAGCAGAGTAACATGCAGACATGCCAAAGAATGCAATTCTCATTTATAGAAAGGCCTACACGTAAAATGTAACATAGTTGTAAAATGCAACTGTAATCTGTGATTGGTTTATTCCCTAAACCTTTGTTTTACTATCAAGAGCAAAACTAAAGAGAAGTTTTTGTTTGATCCTGAAGCTACACCATTTGGGCAGCACGATGGCAATGAGTGAGTACGGTCTTCTCTCAGCAAGAAGGTATGAGTCATGTTCTCCACATGTCTGCGTGGGTTTCCTCCAGTCCAAAAACATGAAGCCAGGTAACTGGAGAAACTATAGGTACTATGGGTACCTAGTCACTGGTATACATGAACTAGTTTGTTTGTTTTTTCTCTGCCTTAGTTTGATTGCGGGGTCGGCTCTCAGGTGTCGCCACACCCTCCTATTTATCTATTACCAAATGCTGAGATTCGAACCGGGGAGTTCTACACTATCGATGTTTAGTACTTACAGACACTTAATTGCAGGAAAAAATGAACTTTTATGTCTTCCGTTTTAGTCTTTAAGGTCTTAATGGCTTGTTTATTGTTTATTCAAATGTATGCATCTGTCTGGCCATCATCATCCTCTTTCACCTTTATTCCTCTGAGCAGAACTGCCTTATTCAGTGAGAACACTGAACTTTTTTTTAATAACGGATGCATGAAGTTAATAAATAACTTAAATTCAACAAGAATTGCAATACAGTATATAATATTTATTAGAACACATAGTGCTGTGGTAGTAAAACACACAAATACATCAAATATTAATTTAACAGAGGGAAACCTTCATTTTCTGTGTGCTCAAGAAACACACACATACTACATTTGTATACTAAAATATGGAGCCTGTACACATCACAACAAGTTTTGCTACATCTCTTTATTGTTATCAATATAAATTACATTTGAAATTAAAATCTTTCATTTATCAATATCTGATATCAACCTAGGGGGCAGTGCAAGTACCTGTCCAGAGAGGCGTGAAATTGCACTTTTTTACCTTTAAAGTTAAAGCAATTTATTTTTAACCCACAGGAGAAATATTTGATTAGTCTCACTGACCGTGAAACTTTTCATCAAATGTAATCCAGATCCAGCTCAATCTAATATATGGATTGGCTAGCAAAGGTTTTAAAAATAAGGCTGATGGTGAAGATTAACTCAGCTGAGGTCTCCCAATAGCACAGATGTCAAAACTGCATCGATAGTTTAGAGCGTCAGTTAGAGCAGAGTCTCCTGAGCTGGTGAAATGAGCAACTCTTTTGTCTAGGTTAGCACTGTCGCCTCACAGCAAGAAGATCCTGGGTTCCATCCCCAGGTGAGGTATTCAGGTCTGCATGGGTTTCCTTCAGGAGCTCCAGTTTCCTCCCACAGTCCAAAAACATGCAGCCAAGTCAACTGGAGACACTTAATTTCTCTAAAGGTACCTTGCCAATAGGATGCAAAAACCAGTACACTACAGTCCCATGCCAGATAAATAGGGAGGACTGTGTCAGGAAAGAAAAAACTATGCCAAAAAAAAAAATGCAAATCATGATCCACTGTGGTGATCACTAACAGAGGCAGCTGAAAGCAATGTTTTTCATGCTCATCACAATTTGCATTATTTGCAGGATGTGGCCAACATTGTGTCAATTAAGCTTTTGCAATCGTCTAAAGGTAAGTATCAGGTAAATTCAAGTTTGGTACATGGAAGGGGTTGTAATTCCCAAAAGGTTGAAAACTAAGGTTAAATGCTAGATGTTTAACACTTCGATGATTTTGATGGATATTCCTAAATTAGCCGAGGCAGACATACTTCTTTAATTTACAATTAGAGCACCGAGACCCAACTCCTGCATCTGGTAGCGACATTTCACTTCCCATTTAGGCTGCATGTCACATTCATACGAAGTAAAAAGGCAAGACAAGCATTTCAGTGTTGGAAGGAATTGCTCGTCTGGCACAAGGTACGGATCATTTCTCTTCACTACTGCCATAGAGCCATCTGTCCTAACTTATAGAGGGGTGGAGGAATTGGTTTTGTTGGGAGGCTGACAGAGATGCATGACAAACTGTTCAGACAAGCCCGGACTCTTGACACCAGCACAGATGAGAATGAATGGATCTGCGGTCCAAAAACACCACCTACGGCTGGAATTACATTTACAGCTTTTCCTCAAGCACTCATTTGTGGTTTGGTAAATTGTTTGAATCCATTAGAGCTTAATAGCAGTCGGAATCAGCACCAAAGAGGCGTCTCAAAGGAATGCTTTTGCGGAAAAAAAGAAATAAAATAAAGTAAACAGCCGTCGCTTTTGATAAACCGCAACAGTTATTCATATTTAGCTGAAATAGATGATCATGGTGATTTATTTTGTCCTAACCTAATTAGCTCGAGCTGGGTAGAACGTCATGCATAATATCTAAACTTTTATTTAAATAAAGAATTGTATCTGGAATAATCCAAGCCCATAATACTCCAACCATTCCAATTTTAACAAGTAACTAATTCCTACTCTTTCTCACTTTCACTAACCCTTACTCTATATCCAGTAAGTTATTATAGTTATTAACAACTAGAATAGTTATTATTCCATTTAGATGACCACATGGACAGAACATCCTGTCTTCCGTTTTAGTCTTTAAGGTCTTGATGGCTTGTTCATTGTTTATTTACATGTATAGTGGGGTGCAAGTTCTCCTACTTAGAAAGATGAGATAAGTCTGTAATTGTCATCATAGATTCACTTCAACTATGAGAGACAAAATAAGGAAACAAATCCAGGAAATCACATTGTAGGATTTTTAAAGAATTTATTTGTAAATTATGGTGGAAAATAAGTATTTGGTCAATAACAAGAGTTCAACTAAGTGCTTTGTAACATAACCTTGACAATAACAGAGATCAAACATTTCCTGTAAGTCTTCACCAGGTTTGCTGTAGCTGGTATTTTGGCCCATTCCTCCATGCAGATCTCCTCTAGAGCAGTGATGTTTTAGGGCAACATGGACTTTCAACTCCCTCCACAAATTTTCTATGTGGTTGAAGGACTGGACTCCAGGACCTTGAAATGATTTTTACGGAGCCACTCCATTGTTGCCCGAGCGGTGTGTTTGGGATCATTGTCATGCTGGAAGACCCAGCCATGTTCAATCTTCAATGCTCTCACTGATGGAAGGAGGTTTTGGCTTAAAATCTCAGGATACATGACCCCATTCATTCTTCCCTTAACACGGATCAGTCGTCCTGTCCCCTTTGCAGAAAAACAGCCCCAAAGCAGATGTTTCCACCCCATGGTGTTCTTGAGATGCAACTCAGCATTCTTCTTCTTATATTGTCTGTCGTAGTTGAAATGTACATAGGATGAAAATTACAGACCTCCCTCATCTTTCTAAGTAGGAGAACTTGCACAATCAGTGGCTGACTAAATACTTTTAGCCCCACTGTATGCATCTGTCTGGCCATCCTCATCCTCTTTGACCTTTATTCTTCTAAGCAGAACTGCCTTATTCTGTGAGTACACATTAAAAGTAGCATTGGGCAAATACACCAATCAGCTTCACTAATGTGAAGAAAAAAATACATACCGATGATAATCTTTTTTTTACAGTTGCACCTGACAAGAATGAAATATATTGGGCAGCAAGCTAAATGTTGAAAAAAAAACTCAAGCAGTAGGATCTGAGTGACCACTGGAATAATTTCTAATGGCATTTTCAAAACGACATGTCTTGTGTGGTGTTCCCAGCATGCAGTAAATAGCCACTATAGAACAAATTGCTGCTGAGAGGCAATTATGGGCAGCAAGCTTCCCAGTAAGCACTAAACCGCTCACTGGTTTAAGCCCCACCACAAAGTTTTTACATGAGACCCATAAATTTTGATTCTTATCACTGTAATTACCTACAATTGTAATCCATTATAATGGTGAAAAACTGTAAATGGTAGTGGTTATGATAGAAATTATGAACACATAAGGAACGATATCATAGGTCCTTCCTGCTGCTGTTAGCGGATCACATACACTCGCTTTAAAGTATATAGAACAATGTGCAATATTTTTCATTTTCCATGGACAATTAAAAATTTAATATGAAATCTGATCAAGCATCTGTGGCGTGTGCTAGAAAACAAGTCTGTTCCATAGAGTTATCTACCACCTTGGAAAAGGATCTGTTATAGGTGCTATATTTCCCAGAACACCTTAGAGGTCTTGTGAAGTCCATGCCTTCACAGCTCAGGGCTGTTTCAGTGACACATGGATCAGGTGATTTTTAATGGCATGGCTGATTGGTCTGCATTCCTGTGCAGATACAGTAAAAAGTACTTTTCTCTGCAGTTCATTTCACTCCCATGGGATGCAGTCGAAGCCCTTGGAAAGAAAGCGCCCTCAGCGACCGTTTGTGAAGGTGTTTTCGTCTGACTTGAAGAAGTGTTCACTTTAAAAGGCCCTTTGAACATGTCAGGTAAGTAACAATGGATGGCTCCTCGGGCTTCAAATACCAGAGATTCTTTACGACACTTTGACTGGTTTAGGAAAAGGCCAGTGGATACCAGCAAGTTCATTTAGAAATTAAGTTCAAGTACTAAACAGTAATTGCACATTATTAAATTATGACTTTTACACAATACAAATGATTGCAGACTAAGGTTTAAATTCACAATCTTTAACTGGCTTTCAAAGTCCTGACTAAAAAGTTGCTGTACTCCCCAATTGACCCCCCACAGCTTTCCTATAAGTCATACGGTGTCATCATCTACACTGCAGAACAAACAATGTAGTCAAATCTTTCAAATCATTTATTTTCTTTTAATGCTGTATCCTGGTCGGAGTGAGTTTGTTTTCCCTGAACTCAGATTTTCTTTTAATTACGTAGTATACACACTCTTATACCTTTGAAGAGACAATTAAAGGTGATGAAATAGAGTGGGTGGTAGAGTTTAAGAAAACATCGCCCGAGATGCAACAATAATCATTAGTGCCTTTAAAAGCACTGACAATTAGTTCAGCCAGATTTTGCAGACACGGCGTGATAGCACCACTACTTATTCGATGATCCACCTAGTACAAAGCTAAGACTTTTATAATCAAAAAACTAGAATTATGCAATATTGATTTTTCTTTGACTGCAATTAAAGAGGTTATCATCCAAGAGTCGAGAGGTGTTGATAGTGGAAGCATAATATTCCATTAATAGAATTTTTAAGCGGTTAGAAATACAAACATTTGCGAAGTTCGAGATAATCAAAAACAGTGTGTGCCACTTTGAGTGACGAAGTGGAAAAACACACTATCACACCAGAGATGTGATTTTGTCATTACAAATATCAGCTCTGCCATCCTGCAGGC
>JAYDZG010000001.1:11362514-11373218 GCA_034509265.1 Microcambeva bendego | reverse complement strand
GTCCCGGTCCCAAGCCAAGATAAAAAGGAAGGTTGCATCTGGTGTAAAAACCACGATCCACTATGGTGACCTCCCGAAAGAATTCACATACGGATGCTATTTCATCTAGTGTCTTCACAGACATGACTGAGGTGGCCCTGTGATTGAGAAATCCCCTGTTCAGGATCTTGCCCTGCTGTCTATGATGATGATCCTGATAAAGATGATAGCATTGTTACAATAATATAATTTATTATAATAATACAGTAACAATTTTAAAAGAATGAATAATAATGATCTAAATGCTACTTCTGTTTAGTTTGAATTTTAATATTATGTTTTACACTTTAGTTCATTGATGACATGACAGTTTTTCACCAATTTTGCATTAGTATCTCCAATTCACCACTAATTTTTTTATAGATATTTCAAAACAGCACAGAACGTGATCACTGTTTAGTCACAGCATAAAAAATACTTGAATCGTCCCCATATAACACCTAATAATTCGAATAACTCTTCTACATACTATAATGAACCATTTATTAAATCATCTCACCTGTAATCTTTCTTCTTAATGGGTGAAGCATAGCTGGTGAAAATTGCTAATATCAGAGTTAATGAAGCAGACAGCTTATCCTTCACAATTCAGTTGCTTTCTGTAAGAGTCAGCTGGTGTTTCCTAGCTCAAATTTGATAACCTTCACTTTCTATCACATCAACTTTCTCTCACATCTCAGTTATACAGAAATTGACATGTTTTATTACATCCCTTATTAACTTAGAGTTATTATCAGCTTTTAATCACAAAAACCTGCATGTATTAAAGTTTCATTTGTGCGTCAGCAGATGGAGTGAATATGTAGGGGACATTCAAGGACAAACCTCCCAGCATGCACCAGGCTCTTTTATGGACAGCAGCAAGGCTGGCAGCCTCACAGGCCCTTCAGGCTGATATAGCACTACTCCTTTTCCTGTCAGCTCCCTTTCTGCCTGCTTTTTCATCACACAGTGGGCCATGCTGGGCTGGGTAAGAAGAGCCCGTGTGTTCTGTGCTGAGCTACACGAAGGCTGTGTAGACAACAACCTTGGACAGCAGATGGTAAAAGATCAAAAACGAAATACAGTGAAATGCTGATGTTGAGGAAGCAGCCAGTGTGCTGCTGTGCTGGAAATGCAAAAAGAAGAGATGCATCCGACTAGGTTCTTTTCTCTGGCTTTTTGGTTATTCTACAGTGTTATAAAACATTCTTTTATAATAGATAACTAGGCATGTTCATACAAAGGCATAATACAAATACTGGATTTACCTTTACTTCAACCGTAAAAATCCAGATTTTACAGCTTTGCAAAAAATAAACACATCGAAATGAATATCCAAACCTTCACTTGCTAGACATGTGTTGCAAAGTCTGCATTTACATATTACAACACTTACTTCACTAATTGTTAGATGTCACAGGTAAACATAAACAAGATTGGGGGGTTTGCATTTTTTCAATTTCAGTCAAGCCTATGTTAACATTTATTATATTTATTTAACTTTATCTGGAGTTAGATTAAGCACAATCACTGTATTCACGTCCATACTCAATGGTTTATCAAATTAGTGCCCTACCCATGATGGTGCTACGGTTTTACCACACTAAGTGGTATACAGTACAAAGAAACAACTGAAAGGACTGAATGGTAGCTTAGTGGGTAACACTCTTGCCTCACCACAAGGTTTCATTCGTAGGTGGTGCAGTCCAGTCTTTACTTTGGGTGGAGTTTACATGTTCTCACTGTGTCTGTGTTGGTGTCCACCAGGAGCTCATTTTTTTCACAATCAAAAGACAAGTAAGGTGAACTGTAGATACAAAATGGTCCATCAAACCTGTTTACATTAAACCTGAACATGTTAGCAATACCAATCAGTCATGTCAATAGTGTAAAAGGATGTTAGAATCCTGATAAAATAAATACATGAATAAATACAGGGATTGTTTACATGATACTAGCAATCGATATAGACTGAAAGTCTTTCTTCGTGCTTCGATTTATGTAGTGTTGAGATTATGTTTCAGAATCGGTCCATTCTTCTTTCATTCCAAAATTGTACCCAGTAGTAGACAAAATCTACAGTGCCTGCAGCTGCAACTGTACCTTCTTACACCACCATTAAATCCACAAGATTGAAAAGAGGTGTAAAATAAAGACACACACCCAAAAACTACAAAGGGAACATTATACATTGTATTACAATTATTTAAGACAAAAATAAAACATGAAACGGGGTGCTCATGTGGCACCGCGTCATATGTCGACAGTACTGTACACCAGGACTGAGATCCTGAACTAGATTCTGCTACTGGTTGGCTGGATACCCTTTATTAGGCATTAATGGTTAATGCCTCCAGGTTGCTAAGGTGGAATATTATGGGCTGTATAAGGATTCTGGCTGCTCAGTGTGCCTGCACAGAAGTGGAAGGGCTCAGAAGGGCCAACAGCAAACTACTAGATGCAGAACCCTCCGAATGAGCCTTTCCCTGATAATGCAGGCTCAAATCTTGAAATGTTGATCTCATTTGAATCTTTTAATGCATCTCTCTGTATCTCTCAGCTATAGAGTTGGAGTTGCTGTTCCAACACCAATATGACTATTTCCCATCTGCCCTTCCCTCCTTCAGATAAGACCAATTTTTGTCTCCTAAGCAACAGGAAAGGAATGGACCATGGCTATATTGATTTCAGGTCTAGTCAAGACAAGTGGTACATAGTATAGATCACTGTAATATCACATTACCACTGAGATTCATGTTCAAGTCTCAGTGGTGGGCCATGTGTCTGCAAAGATTGAACATCTTGGGGGAGGGTAAAAAGCAAAGCCTTAGGCAGGGCAGAAGTGTGCAAATTAAAAAATCTTTAGATGTACTTAGCAGCAAACAAAAGAACACAAATTCAGTGCCAAGAGAGAGTGCCAACAAAGAATGGGAACAATGAATGAAAAAACTAGGAACAACAGGGATACAAACAATGATACAGAACAATGGACACTGGAATAAACAATAACATCCTAAACTGTATTCAAACTAGAGACCACCTTCTACTTAGCTATACACAATGGTAATGGCTAAGAAGAACTAATCTAGTCTAACATAGAACACTAATCACTAAACTATGAACAAGCTTAAAAGAATTCATCATTTGCCAATTCTGACAACCTGAGCTAAACATAATACTACAAATGAACAAAGAGAAACCATAAACGATGGAAACAAAAAGAGCAAAGTAACACAAGAAGAATGGGAGGATTGAAGGATGACCACAGTATCATGATTTTCAATAGCACCAGACCACAAGGACTGAACAAAATGGGTACTAAATGACAAATCATGAAAAGGCAGAGACAGAATGGGTGTGAAACAACAACAAAAACTGCATGTGTGCATTCCACAAGAGAGGACTGAAACTGTAAAAATGAATTTCCAATTAGAATATTTTAACTTAAAATATTTTATAGCCACACATTTCTTCTTATTATTATTATTAATGCAAAGAAAGTAATAAGAAGTACAGTTAACAAACTTTCTCTTTGAATGTGGTCTTAAGCTGAATGAACAATCTGAGAAAAACAGCTGCTGGAACATGGGTGTCACTGTTTACACTTAGATGAGCTTAACATTCCTGTAGGCTTAAAAACTGCTATGCAAGAAAGAAGCCTCTACTATAAAATGAAAACCTTAAATCTTGACTTAAGTTGCTGAATCGATGGACAAAACACTGGCTTGTTTCTTAGATAGCAGCCTCTAAACCCATTATGATGTAAAGCAGGGTTTTTAACCTGCCGGGGGGCGCCACATGATGGCTTGTTAGACTCCCACAGATTGCCTACTTACAGAAACACTAGAAATATCTCCAAGGTTATCATTCAGAAAAAATCTTTACAATGTCATACTGATGTTCATTTTAGGGTTGTGATATGCTCACTTAGTTTTTAAAAAAAAATTTTTTATCACAAATTATAAACTAGTTCACACAAGTTAATGAGATCATTATCAATGTTGTTTATTAATATGAGGGATCTTCAAAAAAGTTTCTGCACTTTTATATTTAGGTTGGAAACAGTGAGGTTGGGAGTTGTAGTAAATGGTCATGTCTAAGAGAGACATCTGATTTCACTCTTTTTGGACCACTCAAAGAAGATTTAAGGGGATGAAGATGGAATGATGATGTGAAAGCAGCGGTGTAACCTCTGTCTTCGAGCTTACACAAAAACATTTTTGCTGATGGCATTACAATGGTGCAGTGATGGGTAAAAGGCATCAAAAAGATAGGTGACAGTAGTTGGTTTTTTGTATGGAGATAACTCTGGCTGGTTTGACCTGTTTTTGGAACTGTCTGAGAGAACTTTTGGTGACTTTGATCCTGTGAGTTTATCTGTTGGTAACTGAGATATCTCTGTGTGTTTACCTGCCTGCTTGTCCATCCATCCGTCTGTCCGTCTGTCTGCAAGCCTGGTTTGTTATTCCTTTGTTCTTGTTCACCTGTTTAGCATTGGCTTAGCTTGTCCCCTTTGGTTAACTTAGTCTTTGTGTTTTGGATATGGTTAATGTTTTGTTCCACCTGGTTACTGGTTACCTGGTTATAGTTATTTTATTTTTGGTTGTTTGTTATTTGGCTTTGGCCTTGCTTTTGTTTGCTGATTCTGAGTTTCCATGTCTTGTTTGTGATTAATAATAAAATGTCCTTTGTTGAGCATCTCTGCAGCTGTGTCCGCCCCCATCTGTCTGTCATAAACCATCACAGGTGACACTGTATAATACAGAACTGTACAATTATTTGTTTCTATACATTTTAACCCAACACGTGAGAAGGTAGCAGAACAATGTGAAACTGCTTCGCTTAGGACACTGATTTTCCATGTATTCCAGCTTTATTTGCATTTTTGATCCATCAACATTGTAATCCACCTAAGGGTTTTTAATGTAGTGGAATTCAGGGCTACTTGACATTGATGTGACAGTGGGAGTGCTTGAAAAATCTAAAAAAAATGGAGGAGTGTTTATATGGTCCCACACAGGTTATGCCAGTTTTTGACTTCTTGTGTACATCGTGTTACCTCCCTACTGCTTGTTTATGTTGAACGAAAGCACAATAGCATGAAACAGAACTATCAAACACTAAAGTAAACTCATTCGTTGTGCTGGCTGACAGAAAATAACAATTCATAGAGGCAGACTGGTGGACCAAACTGAAACCATACTCTTCAAATAAACGAAAGGCCAGTTTGCAATGGCTCTGCGCAGTGGGGTGTGAAATAATGAGAGCTGTTGCTGGTGGGATTATGAAGAGCACAGTGAAAGAATGAGTAGTGAAACGGGAGTAAGGAGAGAGGGGAGACTGAGGAATGGATAAAGAGCTCATTTGGTGTAAATGCCTTTGATCACATCAGGAGGAATTACCAGCTCGTTACTTTGCAAAATGTGGGCCCCCAGTACCGCATGGGGCCATGGGAAGCCTCTGTGGGTGGCTTATTCTATGGATCGCGGCCTCCAACCCTTAAACACTCATTCACCCACGCATACACATTCATGCAGACATGTTACACTTCCCTACTCTGTGTACCCATTCGCTTTTCTGCCTTAGGCTAGCACTCATGATTGGGTAATGACTGAGTCTGTTGGCAGTATAACAATGCCAAGAGATTCTTCAAAAGAACTTACACTGGTTGAACCCCAGAGACAAATCATTACAAAATATGTGTATCAAATTAGCTTAAATCTGTCATTCAGCCTAACACAAAACAAATGTGACCTGCATCAGGGGAAAGAGCAACAGTTGAATTTTCAAATAGTTTAATCTCAGTGTGTGTTTTTATTTAATTATCATACACTCAAGCTTGGTCAGTCTCTTTGGCTTATTATGCATGTTCTCACAGTCTAGTCATACCTAACTACACAACTGCATGTTGATTCACCCCCCTCTGACCCTACAGTGCATAATACAGTTAAAGGATTCAAATAATATATAATTATGTGATATTAGTACATGGGCAATACACATCTTTTGCAATCTACAGTCAGGGTTTGACAATACAGAGTTAAAAAAACAAACCTTTCACCAGGTGATTCTGTGCTTAACCTGTAAATCAGCCA
The DNA here is from genome assembly GCA_034509265.1 of Microcambeva bendego. Classification (NCBI taxonomy): domain Eukaryota; kingdom Metazoa; phylum Chordata; class Actinopteri; order Siluriformes; family Trichomycteridae; genus Microcambeva; species Microcambeva bendego. Next base: position 11,367,102 of record JAYDZG010000001.1, on the reverse strand, counting down.
CAACTCAAGCAGCTTATTAATTCAAAGGATCATTAATCTAGAAAAATGCCAATAAATGCTTCAGCAAGTCAACACCTGAACATTTTATGACAGCAGAGAGCCGTGTTGTGTACAGCATGTAATACTGATGTGAACCCTCAAACAAAATTAAACAATTGACTCCCACTGTTCTAAGCTGAGGTACAATGTTAGTGCCATCCACTGGTCACATCACTTTTCTTTTTCACTTATTTTCAGTCCCCACAGTTTTGTCATCCCACCTGTTATTAGTTTTGTTAATCACATCAGTTTTGAGTTTGTCTCCCTATAGACAAATATATCTAGAGAAAGAGATCATAGGGAACCACTAAGTTATGCTTTGATCCCTATTTTTTAACAAGCCAGTTTTAAATTTCAAATTTAGATTTTGCCTAATCTGGGCAGCACGGTGGCATAGTGGGTAGCGCTGTCACCTGATTTCCACCTCCAGTTCAAAGACAATCCCCCGAGTTGGTTGAAGACGCGAAATTGCCCTGTAGATACCTAACCACTACATGGTATCCCAAGCTAAGATTAATTATGGTTGCGGTGGGAAGGGCAACAGTTAAACTGTGCCAAGTCGATGATGTGGACAATGATCTGCTGTGGCGATCCCAAATAGGAGCAACCAAAAGACAAAGAAGAAGATTTTGCCTGATCTGTGTCTCCGCTGAGTGTGGCAAGGTGGTTAGTCGGGTCAACTAATCAGTTAATGATCTTGTAACAATCAGGATGAATATTAAACTATTGACCACCCATTTGTAACATTAAATAAAAATATTATTATTGTGGCACTGTTCTGCCTCTGTAATCCATGACTTGTTTTCCTGTAGCAAAGTGATAAGTACTTTAATGGTAAGCATATAGTGCATATAGGTGAAACTATACATTGAATGAAAGCCTAGAAATGTTGTGTGGTTTAAAGAGCATTTTAATCTTGTTGGTTTGAGACTCAGATCTGTCTGCTTAATTGATGGCACCTGAACAGAATGTGTGTCTCTCTGTACACAAAACTGATCCGCATATAAACTTGCCTTGTGCATGTGAAAAGATTATATTTAAAATATATATTTTTTAAATGAATAATGCAAAAGTACAGTGCAGCAGTGAAATAAATGAATTCTATTATTTGAAACCATCTGAAATGTTTGCTCAGTCATCAGTACACTTCTATTAAAGACATTCATTAGAAAAACTTCAGCTTTTAGCTTCACACATATTTGCTTGTTCAGTATAAAAACAAGGTTACAAAAATCAGCATGGGTACTTCCTTTTTTCCTAGCTTATGGTTTACAGATTTTATTTGATTTTAGTGTGTCTTGGAGAGTATGGTCAGTTAGAGTATGGTCAGTCAGATTCCTTTGACTTAATGTGGAAAGATGTGAGTGCTGCATGAGCTTTGATTAACCCTAACATCAATCAGCAATGTCAAATTTGTTCGTTTCCAACCTTACCACATTTTACTTGGACTAGCGCAGAGAATGCTTGCTGAATTTAAAAGTGTCATTAATTCCTGAAGAAGGGGTGTATGACCTTAGGAAATGGCTAGAATGACCTTTTATTGGAATCATAATGAACATTGGGAGTGTTCATTTAATCATGTGGGTATTTTATTATCACTTTTATCATGGTCCATGATGCAGTCCTTGATGTTTATTAGAAGCATGACTTCAGACTCTGTAAATATCGTTATTATTGTATTTTATTCATTTAACTCCAAGATTCTTATTTTAGCAATCTGTAGGTGAGATGTCTTTAATCTATTGCCATTGTCCCCTAACAGACTGATGTAAAATAAAGTTATTTCATTTTGTATTCTGTTTATTGTTGATTTAACTGGCCCACATAGATTTGTGCACTGCTATGTGTCCATTTGAGTGGACGCGGGAGTGTACATGCAATTCCTTGCCAAGATAGCAATCAATGTCTGACTGTTGACATCTGTTTCAGCAGCACCCCGCTGAAATAGTGATACCCCAGAAATTAGCAGTTATCTCTGTCTGTCTACTTTTGTTTAGCATGTTAGTCAGTTTAGCTTGTGTAGTCTGTCTAGTTGTTTGTTTCTATTTTAGTCGGGTGTGCACATATCATAGCTTAGTTTAGGTTTAGAAAAGTTTAACTTCAGGATGTGTTTAGTATAGTCCATGTGTTTAGCACGGTTCATGTTTAGCATTAGCTTAGGTTGTATAACCTTGTCTTGCTTTTTGTCCTTACATCTCTGCATGTGTGTCTGGCCCATACTGTCCATCATAGCACATATAATGTGACAACCAGGATATAACAATTAAAATGCATATTATGTTTATATAATTGTATTTAACTCGAATACAAATCTGGACAAACATCATGGCACCCACTTTGAGAAGCCAGGTGCTCAGCCACACTATAATTCTACTTAGACCCTGTCTGGCTCAGTGATATTAGACTCATCAGATTGCTTTTGGAGCAGAAAACATCAGGGAATCAAGAACTAATTTGTTGGAGTCTGGACTGAGGCTGTGATGTTTGTCTTTACTTTCTTCAGCAAACACACTGCACAAACACCAGTTACACATCTGGAGTAATCAACAGCCTTTCGAGAATCCACAAATAGGTTCAGTCCTGTTCATGGCACTAATGGGTTTGTTGTTGGTGCAGGAGACAAGTTTAAAGAAGCTTTATTCCCAGAAGACCTAAAAACTAGATCTAAAAACATTGAGGCCTGAGATAAGCATTTTTGGGCAAAATATGAATGTTTAACTCAGAGTGGTTTATTAGATTTGCATGGATTACATTATTTTAATGCTCCAAAGAGGTTTATTGGAAGACCTGGTAAGGAATACAACTATATCATAGCAATGCATGGATGAAGATTTGCCTATTTTTTAGTTCTTTCTAATTTCTAATTTCTTCATAAAGATGTGTTGTTAGGACATTAAATGCTTAATGTTCTGTGATTTTTGCTTAATCTTATGTTTAGTCCCAGTTTTCTGAGGTTTTTATGTCATTAAGAATATGGAAATTATATTTTTTACATAACCATGCGTCAATTCTTTTTTCAATTTGTCCTCACTGATTTATTTTCATAGTCATTTAGGATATTTATTCAAGCCACATTTCTTCTGCAAAGTTGATGATTCATGATAGTCTTACCAGATTTTAGTATTACATTGGACCGTTCTTAATCCAATTCCAGTAATTACAGTCCTAGTCAAAATTACTCCAGTAATCTCTTTAGTTGTATTATTTGCCTGATTCTGTCCAGTAATTCGAAATCTGACTCTTCTAAAAGTATCTCTTCCATGACCACAGGATATGTTTTCTGACATGGTTGTTGGAGAAACAGGAAGTGTCTCATTATAAGCTTTGACTAAAATCAAGACCTCTTGCTAACTAAAACATATTAATCAGTGGAGTAATTATCCAATCAAGGGCTCTTATGTATTTGCTTATTTAAATCCAAGCTACAATATTTTTGGTCAGAGAAGGTGAAAAGCAGAAAAACAAATATAAGCTTTATACAATAGTTTAACTTTACATATTTACAAAGAAGCATGAGCTTTCGCATAAGTATCTGAAAGCAGAGCAATTGCTATTCATAATAAATAGGTTAATGGCTGAGCTGATGCTAGGGCTGGCATGGAGCAATCAGGATTATAAAAAAGTGAAGGAACTCCAAGGGTGAAAAGTCCAAGTGGAGCACATATGGTTGTTTCCATGCTAATTACTAGCATTCATTCCCCAAGCAGCTGTTAGTTACTAGGATGTCACAAAGACGATCAGAAATAACAGAAGAAAAGGAAGGCTTGAGAAGACTTTGACTTCGAAAAAGAATGGAACCTTGAAAAAGATGTGCTTATAGTGCTGTACAGTACATACCGAGATTCTCTAGCCTATCCAGTGTTCTTTAGGCCAGTCAGGATTTATTGTTCATTTTGACATGAGAGTGGATAACTGTCTGCAGATGTTTTAAGACAAGCTTGGACTTCACTCATCTCAGTGTTTTGCACTGTTTTGAACTTATATGCTGTTACTTATGATGCCCTGATAAATGATGCAAGCTAAGCAGCCCCACTTACTTACTACAAAGTGACATTTTATTTATAGTTCATTAGCTACTCAGACAGAGAGGGTAACTGTCAGGGTGTCCTAAGCCAGAGCGAGGGCCAAAAATATACTAATATAATTTCATCAACATAAGATTAGTTAAAGTCAATTTGACCAACATTATTGTTCCTCTAAATGGTTTATTACTTAATGAACAACAAGTTATGCCTAACTATGGAAAGTACAATTATTTAATTTTTAATTGAACAACACTGATATAACAGTAGCTAATGAAAACAAAACATTCTCAAATACTTTAATTCTGTTGTTTATGCTTAATTATTGAAGCAATATTCATAGTATGAATTTGATTGTAATTTGTTTGATTAAATAAAATTGAATATTTATGTTACAAATATATGATGATTATCTGATTAGTCGCAGCCGACTCTCGGCCACTTGATGGATCATCGATCCATGAAGTATTTCGGCAATGATAGTGGAGTAGTTTGAAATTGCTTTCTCCACCCCTCCTCATTTATCC
>JAYDZG010000001.1:11311011-11321797 GCA_034509265.1 Microcambeva bendego | reverse complement strand
GCATGAATGTGAGATTATGAAAGTGTATGTTTGAGATTTTAAAGTCATCTTTTGGTTTCAGTGCTCAGTCTCATGACCGACCTGTTAAATCTGAAACTGCTCTTCATTATTTACTGTTGAGATGTAAGTATCCCGCTAATGTTACAGCCTAAACAGGTCATTAAAGCTATGGTGTTCAAATTTTGGGTCCATGGCAAGAAACTCCCCTGATCTCGATCCCACTGAGAACCTGTGGTCAATCCTCAAAAAGAGGCTGGACAAACAAAAGCCAGCATGGCAAGGCGAATTGCAGAAGTCTCAAAGAAGAAGGGTCAACGCTGTAAATATTAAGTATTTGCTTAAAGTGGATGTATTTGTCAATAAAACATATAGAACGCTTATAATTGTTCTTCATTATATCATTTAAACATCTGTCAAATGGTGACAGCAAACTTTGTGAAAACCAAAATGTGTGCCTTTCTAAAAACATTGGCCACTGCTGAAGTGTAGAAGTTTGGTGTAGAAGTCCTGACATCAACCCCACTGCAAAGTCAATCATCAGGCCTGTTTATCTAACATCACACCTGACCTCACAAGTGTACATGGGCTACATTTTCACACACACATTAAAAAAAAAATCAGCCTCATCCAGCACTCAGGTGGCACAGTGGCGGGAATTTGAACTCCCAGGTTTGAGTATTGGCTCTGCTACCTACCGGTTGGCTGGGCACCCTCAAGCAGGGATTACTGGCTAATGCCTACAACAGACAAAAATGGCCTCAGTCTGCTGAGGTGGGAAATTGCCAAATTAAACTGGGATGTGAGGACCCTGGTAACCCAGGACACCTGAACCGAAGTGGATAAGTCGAGGTTTAGCTCTCTGTATGCAAAGCTGGCCTTGTGGGTATATCCACCCAAATGTGGATGCAGAAGACATAATCAGTAAACTGCACATACACCAGAGGCCAAAAATAGTGGTCCCAAGAAGCAAACTGATGATGCTGAATTGGGAGATAAATTGGTGTAATATGCGAAGTAGTAAAAAAAAAATAAACCAAGCAAACAAACCGTAAGTCTTACCCTGCACCTTAATATTTATCAGTGCTCTCTTTAACTAGTAATACTGTTCTTGAATGCCAGTATTGACACCACTATCAGTTAATAAAAAAACTGATCTGCACTTTGACTCCTAATACCATTAGCCGTTCTTGTTCTGACTGACACGTATACAAGAAAAATTCTTCCATTCTTCATTCCTTAGAATAGGGACTAAGGTGCCTTTATGTACCCCATATAGTCTCTTGTATTTTCCACCTTAACCTTCCACCTCTTAATACTTCCATTCTGTTTGGTTTCCTCGTATTTCTGTCTTCAAAGCTCTTCTGCTTAGCAATAAGTAATGTGGTAAAAGCATCTGGCTGGATATCAAAGGCTCTAAATTTCTCTTATCCACCTTCCACCAGATTCCTTTTAACAGGAAATCATCTGCGATTCATTACTCGTCTTTAATGTAATAGACTTTTAAGACGCACAGATTGATCCTTCCCAACGCAGAAATTAATATTAGAGTCAGTCATCTCTTTCCTTCCTACCCTCTGACTCTGCCTAGATGCTAATTATCTGGAATGAAATCTTATTAGAACTGACATAAATCCTGGGGTCTAATTTTTCACATATATGTTTCTGGGCCTTTTCTACTTCACTGTACTTCTCTGACCCCACTCGTGCACCACATAAGCCTGAAAAATAGAATGAGCTACAGATGGAGGTGCCTCATTCTCCAGACAGAATTTATAACCAGAATAAAATGAATAACTTATGTACCCACTTACAAGAGCAACAGATTGTGTGCCTCTTTCTGGATCTTTATGACAACAGACAACTATAAAGGGAAGCTAAAATAATAGAATGGATGGCCTGCTTCTATATTTAGGACATAGTTTTAACTTGAAATATTTAAAGAGGCATTCCACTTATTGACCAGAGCAGTCTTTTATTATGCATGACTACTTCATGCACACTGAAATAATGTGTGAATTAATGATGAAGGATAGTCATTCCTTTCTCATCCAGATGGCTAAGTGGTGTTCTAAATGGCTGACTTCGATGAAACTAACCGGTTAGGATGCAGATTCAGGTAATGAGGCATGACGGACAGTTCTGGGTGGCAGGCTGATTGGAGAAAGGAGGTCATGGGAGGTAGCAGCTTCTCTAATTTATCGTATTTCTAATCATTACAGAAAAGGGAAAAGTCTTGTCAGAATCTATTACTCATAAGAAATGACAGTGCCTGCCAAATATAAGTCTTCAACATCACATGACTCCTCCCCTCTCTGCTCTCTTCGTCACATCCTCCTCAGCAAAAGATTTGTGCTTTTGTTCTTACGTAAATATTACAGAAGCCCAAAGAGCATTGGGGGAATCCATACACTAGCTCAACTGGAGTCTGAAAGAAAGCGGTGCGTTGGCGAAAGAACGTTAAGACATTAAATAAGCATACGTGTCATATTCCAAGTCCTTTTCATGATTAAATGATTTTTTTAATGAATTACTTTAGTTATTAAATGTTAAGAAACACTTTAACTTATCTTAAATACAAAAGCACTGTGTGTAATATATTTTTTACAAAATATCACGTCACGCCATTAGCAGTGCAGCACACGGAAAAAGAACACTTTAAATAAAAAATAATACTTGGTTTACGCATTTACCGCATTCACAACGGCCTCTTATAGAAACATCAGAGCAAAAAAACCATCAGGAATTTATGTCAAGTTTTTATTGGTGAACCAATGTGCAATGCCAAATAGCATATGTGAAAAGTACCAAGATGACTTACTGCTTTGGGCAGCTACAGGACAATACAGGACTGATACTCTATCCCATAATTCAGCTGGAGCTGATAGATGCTGGAATGTGGAGAGTGGGCTGTGTTCGAGCATAAGTAAGATAAAATATTATTATTTGTAGACAACCCTAAGTAAAGTTATGAGTAGCTTTGTGGAGACCCACAGAATTTTTTTGGACTTGTTTTAAACTGCAGTGATGTGACGTCATGCATCACATGACGTTGGTTAGATGGAGGACACAGTTCACGCAGTATGAAATTATGTGCATACTGAACACTTGTGTACTGAAAGAGCTTACAGCTTGAATGACTGAGATTTGCTTATTATGTTTGATACAACAATCATATTGTAATCTGACTGGAGACACACCTGACTGCATAAAGTGCTGTGAAAAAGTGTTTGCCCTCTAACAGATTTCTTATGTTTTTGCACATTTGTTTTACTTAAGTGTTTCAGATTATCAAACTAATTTGAATATCAGACATAGATAAGAAAAAAGCTATCAAACTGCAATCAAGAAGCTTTGATAACTGGGAATGAGTATCTCACATCTATGTGGAGGAATTTTTCCCCACTCTTCATTGTAGAATTGTTTTAATTCCGCCACAGTGGAGGGTGAAAAGCCTGATTAAGTCCATGCCACATAACTTCAGAGGTTGACTTACTAATGTGCTTTGGATCATTGTCCTGCTGCAGAACCAAAGTATGCCTAAACTTACGAACTGATGGCCAGAAAATCCTCCTTAAGGATTTGCTAGTACAGAGCAGAATTCATGGCTCCATAAATTATAGCAAGTCGTCCAGGTAAAAACATTTTAACTCTGTAGGGGGGGCGCAAATACTCTTTCCACAGCATATATGTATATAAAACTATCCTTTACAATATGTCTTAAGATTCGAGGGGGGGTTGCAAGATGTATGAAACGCATCTTTAATTCATTTTATGTTTTATCGCCACATCATCCTGGTCTGAGTTGCAATGACTCTGGCATCCTTGGGATCACTGGGTATAATGCAGTAACACACACTAAAAAGGATGGCAATTCTTCTTGCCCACTATTCAGCCTCACTGGCAATTTTATGGCTGAATGGAAGTCCCTGTGGTCAGGGTTCAAAAATAGAACTGACTGTCGACAAGTGAAGACTTCTCTGGTCTCAAAAGGAAGACCAAATTCGAGCCAAAAATGGGGAGAACATGCTAGGTTCAGTAAAAAAACAAACAAACAAAAAAAATTTGATCATCTACACACACATGCACACACACACACACACATATATATATATATATGGAAATTAAGAGAACTCTTCAAAATGATCTTCTTTTAGCATTGAAGATGTACTTAGAACCTTCTTAAGATCCAATAAAGCAAAATGCCAATTCTTGCAATCTTAAGATTTTGATCAAGAGTGTATATGCAATAAATGCACCACCCAAGCCTCCTGAACACTAAAGGTAAAAAAGAAAGGACATAACACCGCACCGCTCTGATCAGATTTCTTAACTCGAACAGCTTCTCAAGGCACAGAGGATAAGTTGACAAATTGAAACAATTGTTGAGCTGTGCTGGACATAATTGCTACTGCCGTTCATAGCTGTCTCACTCTGACGGGTATCGCTCGACTAACTTTTCTTTCTTCTCTATCAGCCCTTTACTGGAGGTCTGTAATTTATATTTCATCTAATGTGTTTTAGCCGCACACAGCGTTCCCTAGACTCTACTCTTCAATCCGCTGCTGGCAAAATCAGTCGATGAAAAAGAAAAGGACAATGAAGCAAGAGAAAAGTACCACACCAAATGAAGAACAAAAGGGAAGTAGTTTGTGGTGAGAGAAAGAAGTGAATCATAATGCAGAGCGAATGCCAATAACTGAATGCACTTATCTACTGTAAGGGAACGCGAGGAACAGAACATAAGATTTCCAAGTACTTTTGAGTTTCGGACTCCATCTTTTCAATAATTCACCACACAAACTGTTCTTGGAGTGCAGCCGGCTTTTACTCTGGTCCATTACAAAGTTCATTCTGAGAGCACTAAACAATGACAACTTTAAAGATATATTATATATAAAAATAAATATATCCAACATTTAACATAGAGTTATTACATGGGATCGTCTTTCTTAACCTGAACTCATTAATTAACTGTATCTAAGCATGTCATAATCACCTTCAGCTGTTTCTCCTGTTAGTGCCACCCTCTCTAAGCGATACAACATTTTCTTTTCACTCTGGCAGACACCTCTGACAAATCCCATCACTCTCTGCCTGCCTTCTCTTCTTCAACTCTCTTCAACACAACCAATTTGGTGCATACAGCCTTCAAACCCAAACATGAATCACTATTGACAATGAAGATCTACAAAAGGACTTGATGGATGAACACTCTATTCTCTCTGTATTCATCCAGCTTTGATTAGATATTAGATGTTACTGTTGCAGCACATATGACCACTGCACACAACAATTTAATCACATGATTGAGACTGTTTATTTGTGGTGGTTGGCGAGTGCATTAATCCTCAGCTCCTACTGGGTACTCATTAGTATTTAATACGGTGTGCAATGCTGTTGACCAACACAACTGCTAAACTGAAACAAATAAGAAATGATGTCTACTTATTTCATTTTATTTCATCTCACTTCATAGTTTCACCATGAATGATTTACAGCTCTTAAAATGTGACCTTTGGACAGCACGACTCTACTGCTGCTTTGGAGATAACTTTCAATGCAAATTTATATTATTTGCAGCAAACCGTGCCAAAAATGAAATGTAAAAAAAGTTTTAGGATCTTAGTGGGATTGTTAAAGTGTTTTGGTTTGGCCAAAAGCTAAAGACTGTTGGGCAGGAAAAGGCCAGCAGATCATAAAAGCAGTCAGAACAGTCATATATTCAGCAATAATGTAACACAGCCTAGAGATGCAATCTGTGGAGGAGATTGAAACAGAAGGAGGGTGAAATAAAATGTCTTGCTGAACCCTTAGCCAACATCTAAAGCGAAGATTCTTAATCTGTAGTCCCTGGGCTTTTTGTGGACAGTAACAATAACGGTATGGCCTGCACTAACACTATAGACCTATTACTACTATATTTTATTACAGGGATTCTCGAGGTGCAGCAGATTGCCTTCAGTAGGTGGTGATTCACAGGTGCAGGACACACTTTTATTCAATAGGCCTGCAGAGTTGGTTTAATGTTCCCGCCATGTGTTATGACAGGTAATATAGAGTTAATTCCTCATAAGCAAAGAAAGGCCTGGGTTTACAAATGTCTCAAGAATTCTGAATGTTGTTGCCTCTATTGCCTCCCTATGAGACTAAAGCCAATATAAACTCAAATTGGTGAGGACCAGGACTCACTCTCTCTGTGATCATTACCAGTAGGCAAAGCTCTCTCAGGAAGCAGGGACTAGTTTTGACACTCGCCAGTCATTGTAATATCTCCGTAGTTCCATAAAAACAAAACTACATCAGAAAGTACTGCTCACAATGGTGCATGTGTATTATTGTTAGGAGCATTCCGTGCAATTGTCAGGACTACAATCGGCTTTAAAATATTTGGCTCCCTAGATTATGATTGGTTTTATTTTCTCAACATCTGTCTTGGTATTTAATAAAACTTTTGTTACAATGAAACAATTAATTTGCATTTTCATGCCATTTTGTTTCCCCAATCTAGTCATCCCAGTTACCCAATTACATTAGGCTTTTCTCTCTACTGATGTTGACGTCCTCTCGGACTGATAAAAGGCGTATCTATACACACCCCCTTCAATACATGCGCAGAACTGCATCCTTGCACCTGCACAGGGCGAGTTCATATGCAGATCAGCTTTGTGTATGTAGAGCAACACCCTGATACTCATCCTTCAGTATTAATCCCCCAGTGGAGGTAATTGCATCGGTTATGAAGAATTCCTGTATGACACCCACTCTTGAACAACACTCTTGAACAACAGTTGATCATGTTGTTCAGGCGCTCATATTGCCATATGGCAGAGCTGAGTTTTAAAATGTCAGCTCTTGTGTGGCAGATTGTGATTTACCACTGTATCACTTAAACTGCCAATAAAAAATATTTTTAAACAAACCACACAATTAAAAATAACATAATAGTATAATAATAGTGAATAGCACTAGCAAAAATGATGAATAAAAATTACAGGTGAGAAGAACATTTTGTTGCATGGACAGAATCCTAGCCAATGCCTCCAAAGAGCATAAAGCACAGTTATCTCATCTTTCCAAGGATCTTCAAAAGTTTCAGCAGTTTTAAAGTTTAGTGAGGGTGGGTAGAGTGATAATTGCTCGTTTCTGAGAGAGCTTATAGTCTGGATTTACCGTCATCCTCCTTTTTGACCTCTAAATTAAGCTTTATGGGCAAAAAGAGTTTAAGTGATGATGAGAAGTTGCTACAGGTGCAACCAAAATAATGACATTAAAATGGTATGATGCTGGGAAACACTCATCCCAAAGGAAGGTGACTGGAAAAAGGCCATTTGTTTAGGAAATTCTTAATAAACAGTTGCTCCTTTATTTTGATAGGTGTCTGTAGTAGATCCCTATATTTCTCCTCCTACAAAGTCATTCCGACCTAACAACATCCATGAAATGCCTAAATGACTATCAAAACTGCCTCTACCCTTATATAAGATGGCCCACTTAGCAAAGAACGCTGAAGCCTCCAAGCAACTAAAATGACATGATTTGAAATATTCTTAATGGTTTGAACCACCATATGATAAATGGCACATCTACATTCACTGAACAGTTTTGGATTTGTTCCTGTCAGGCAAATTTTAAACGAGCATGTAGCAATTTCACACCTGCGTTGCAAAATAATTAGCAGTGCATTGCATCATTTACTTGCAAGATGGACATGGAAAAATATCCGAAGGCAATTCATCTCTACTATTAAATAATTTTCCTTCATGAGGCAATCCAGATAACACCAAACCACTGTGTAGTAAATCTTACACAGGCTCATTTAGCAAGTTTACAATTGCTGTGACTGTCACTTGGGTAATCGAGTAATCAATCTGCGGGTGAGTCGGCCGCTTGTGTAGAGCCCCGATAATGAATAGATCATTAATTAAAGAATGAAAGGAAAATTGGACCAAATCTTTCCCAAATGACCACAGAACCTATAGTATAGGTGTGGGAGAGTGGCTTATCGAGCAGAGGTCACATGGATCAGCAGAAACTTCCCAAAGCCACTTCTCATCAAAATGTGAAATGAAAAAAAAAAAAAACAATTATACTTCTGTCGGAGAATCCAGCAGCACTGTAGCCTGCTGCCTTGTGATGGCTGTGTCGTTTCTCTGGAGTCATTAAAGTCCAATTAAACAGCAATTATGATTCAATGAATGTCTGAAAGGGTGGTAAGAGGCAAGGGATCAAAGAGGGAAGTGCGGTGGCTCAGTCAGGATAATTGAATGTAGATGTGCATAGTGTGTACTGCGGGTACTAAAACTAACACTTGGGCTTAAACCCTAATGCATTACTAACCCACAATGCCATGCAGATGATAATCTAAAGTACTAAACTATTTAACAACAGTCTTTTTCTTAAAATGTCAACAACTGGATGCTGCCTTTCGAATGCTCCTGATGGTTGATTGACTCCAATTAAATTAACACATTTTGTTTTATTCAAACACAATTTGCATGAAACTGTGAGCTGGTGTAGTATAATAGTAAAAGCCCAGCCCCCGAGTAACATCAGGGCCTGAGCCTTACAAGAAGAAGAACAACAAGAAGAAGATGATGAAGAAGAAGTGTGCAGAGTGCAGGGTCAGCCATTGTATGGCACCCCTGGAGCAGTGAGGGTTAAGTGTCTTGCTCAGTGTCTCCAATAACCCTGACAGCATGTTTTTGGACTGCATGTTTCCTGGTGGTTAGAGAACTGTGCTTGTGATCAGAAGGTTGCAAGTTCAATTCCCAGAGCTGACAGGTCACGACTTAAGTGCCCTTGAGCAAGGCACCCAAACTTTAACTGCTCCCCGGGCACCGTGGCTAGGGCTGCCCACCACACCGGGCACGTGTGGGGCTTGAAACGGCATCCTTCGGATTATTAGTCCAGTACCTTAACCACTAGGTTAGAGTTGATGCAGTTAAGTCACATTATTAAGACCGCTGTGTGAAGCACGGGCAGCAGCAAGACTAACCGGGAGTGACTAAATAAAGTCCTGCTGGGGTACCACAGTAACGAAGGATATGTGTGCAGACAGCCTATAACACACCTTATATCCACCAAGTCACCTTGAAACGTGACATCCTTCATGAGCTATGTGCTGCAGTTGTCAAACATATGAATGCTTTGGTCATAATAATCTCACTGGAGCAGTGAGATTATCGCTCAAGGACCCAACAGTGGTTGCCTAGAAGCCGGGATTTGAACCCCCAATCTCTGGTTAATAGTCCAAAGCTCTACCCACTAGGCTACCACCATCCCTAAATTTTAATACATATAAATGGTTCCATCCAATAATTAGAGTCCACAGCCATCAACCATCTCTGAGAGGAAATGCTAAATTACCAGAACAAATGGGCAGAAATGTGAAAACCCTGCCATGTAATGATTCCAGTCTTTGAGTTATATCATAATTGCTTTGGCTTCTTTAGGTGTTCTTTTTAATCTTAGCAATACTTTACAGTTTCTTGACTACACTGATTAAATTTTGCCTTGTTTACTGAGGATTTGTGCTTGTCTGGCAAAGTCAGTGTTTATAGTATGGTGCTCATTCAGGTATACCCCTGTCATCTTCAGCTTCTATGCCTGTCTCAGCAGCTCAGTCTTTTGATTATGATTTGCAAAGTGAACTATGGTTGCCGCAGGGAAGGTATGACAAGCAGATGTTTTTTCTTTGAAGAATAATATTCTGACTTTTTCTTTATTTTCTTGTGTTTGTTGCTCAACTGTATATCTTGTCCTCTAATACTCTTGCACCCTTGTGAATTGTTCTTGGCCTTCGATTCTTCCTTCTACTCAATTAATTATTTTATCTTTTCAACTTTTCTTCATCCATTAGGTCTAGCAGCTTTCCCGCCTGGTCAGCCAGTGGACTGTGCTCATCATCAAACATTAAGTTTGTCCTCAGACACATTCCGGACTTTCCTTGATGACATTTTGGTCAGTTTATTTTTCTTTTCTGAATGAAAGAACAAAGCAACCCAGCAAAACAATTTCACCTGGCAGAAGCCCAAATAGAGCAGCCTAGTTATAATTGTATATATATATGTAACTGATCCTTAAAACTTATCCGACCTTGGGACCGACACCACAACGCACTGGTCTGTGCATCTGGCAATGCTCAGATTCTAACCCTGGACTCTCGACACTGATGTGTGGTGGAAAATCTCCAACTAAGTGCTATACTGGAAGATAAAATTAAAATAGGTGAACTTTACATAGTGTCCATCATGGACACTGTAATTAATGGAAGGAGTCACTGGATCAGGAGACCAGGTCTTCATCCACAAAGTCTTTACTGACATCTACATCCAACCTTTTAACCAAGCAAACTATAAGTTTTTTTTATCACCACTAAATGATTTAAGTTTGTGTTTCAGTTGTTATTGAATTGTAGTTTTTACATCACAGAAATCCGCCAAGAGTGAGTAGAAGTTTTATTATACTGCACACTGGGAATGCTCTATACAAACCAAACAGTTTTTGTATAACGCTGAGTTTTTTTTTTGTCACCCTATCAAAGATCCCATCGACATACATTTCTGCAAATAGTTTGTGTTCCCTGGCTCCCAGTACACCTGAGTCAGGCCGTTTGGACTTGCTGACCGGTGCTCCTTGAGGACTTTCTATAACATACACTGAAATATATGACAGTCTGAGTAAGCACATTGAATGTTTGAACAATTAAGTGTAATGAAACAGAGGAACTTCGAGACGCGTGCAGATTTAACGGAACTTTTATTGTCAAGGGATGACAATCACTACT
>JAYDZG010000001.1:11263956-11276633 GCA_034509265.1 Microcambeva bendego | reverse complement strand
TTAATCCAGGGTTAGTCTATCTGATTTCCCCCATTGTGGACCACTCAAAATAGGTTTAAGGTGGAAGGTTTTCATGTGATGATGATGATGTGAAAGGTACATCAGTGACTACACGCTCAACCAGAAACATTTTCCGCTGATGCCTTAAAAATGGTCTGATTCTGGGGGTGACACAACTATGTCATTTGATGTCAAAAAGGGTTATTTTATTTAAGTTTAATGTAAATCTGCACTGTCTGCAAATTGTTGTATCCGTAGCAAATTGTTGCATCCATAGCAAATTGTTGTACTGGTGTATCAGATTGTGTCTGCATCTATATTTTATTATTTGTATTATAAACTGTACTGAGCTCCAGCATTAAGAACGTCTGGAAAAAGAATAGAAACATACCTGGGGCCTGGCGTCCAGGAGAACGCCACCAGGTGGGTGTGGAGGTGCTGCCAGAAGTGGTGCCAAACTGGCCGGTGCGACACCGTTTTGCTCAGCCTGGTCCAGTTCACCTAGCTGTTGCGTGATGGAGTCCATCTCCTCCTGCAGTTTTTCGGTCTGAACGCTGATCTCAGCGATCTTCTCAGCAGCCTGCGCTGTCAGAAAGGCCTCCTTCAGGTCCACCAGATGAAGCACGCGCCACTCCTCCAGACGCACCAGCCTGTGAAGATCTTTGAACTGCTCGTTTACGTAGCACTCCAACTCCTCTGGGCTCATCTAAATAATGGGGAAAAAATATGCTTAAAAGACTGGGGAACTAGGGGAAAGGAGTTATGGAGAATGAGAAGGTGAGGGGAAGCAAGGCACAATGGTCTAATGTGGACTAAATAAGGAGCATGGGCATACTGACAAGTCAATGATTAATGCATGATAAAAATGGCAATGATGTAGGAAATAATGAACACATGAAATGAGAAAGGCAGCATATTAGGCCAAAGAGTCTCTATTCCCAACCTCATTTTTCTAAAAGTGTGGCATTTCACCACAAATTCATCTGTTTTAGCTTAGGGGAAAAAACCTGACATGCCTAGAGCACTAATAATAAATCCATTTCCCATTTCCCATTCAGAACTCATGTACTACCGTTAATTAGAAACCAAACTTCTCATACCAGCACACATTGACCACCTCTCTCGACCATACCGGCTCCCGACTCTCCCACAGTCCCCATTTATTTACACAGTCTAGCCTCAAGACAACAGAAACACAGGATGTCATTTACATGCCTCCTCTCCCAACTGGCCTGTGTCTGAAACAAATACAAGCCTGTTGGCTTTGTACAGCTTTGCACAGGTCACCCCAACTCCCACAGCTGTCTGGCTAGCAAGGCTACAACATGATTCTCCAACAATCAACCAGAGGAAGAGAAAAAAAGTCTCTGACCTACGGTGCTGGCCCATATTCATATTATGTTAAACAAATCGGGGACGAATCAGCCTCTCAGTTGAGCCCCAATTCCAAAGAGAGTAGAAAAGTGTGGACTGTGGGTACAGCTGTGGGTAACTAACTGGAAGGCCGTGGGTTCAAATCCCTTTTAGGGACTAGAACAAAGCCCTTGTCTTGGCTCCAAGAGTTTTGTAGAATAACTGTCCCTGCATTCTAAGCCCAGCTAACCAAAGCGGCTTAGATACAGGGATAAAGAGTTTCACTGTACCGCACATGTGTATGTATGCATTAAAAATCCAGATGTCTTAAGACTTAACATTTGACTTCTGTAACATTATAAATACTAATCATAAAGCAAACTTCATAACTGCATGGTTGTGGTATAAAACATTAATTTTTACTAGATAATGTGATGTTAAATAATGTAATAAACTCTGCATTAATTATTTGGCATAGTTAGTACACTGAATGCCATGTCTGTTGCAACCCTCCTATTTACCTGGGCTTACGCACTAACTTGTGCATCCTATTGGCTATGGTGGCTCCCAGCCAACCAGTGACAAAGTGTATTTATGTGGTAACTGTGGCTCAAGATATGTACGAGATAAAGGGAGTGGCAGAGTGTTGCAGAAGAGAAGGTAAGTGCAGGAGACAAGCATTGGGCACTAGTGACCAGGATTTGATCCTTGCTTCAGACATCGTCTGTGAGAAATATTTCATGTTCTCCCTAGGTTCAAATGGATTTCATACAGGTACTCTGGGGTTTGAAACTTTCAAAAACATCAGGTTGTGCCAGGCTGCCTGTGGGTTCGAAAGAATGAATGCACAAGTGTATGTAGTTTGGGAATGGATTGGCAACGACTGAATTAATGTTTTGCAGTTTACTAGAAGTGTGAACATAGGCAGGATTGAAAGGTTTTCAGAATAATAATAAACTAGCATTAAGTTCAATTGAGGTTTTACTGTTAAAAGCTTTAAAGAAATTTAGACTAGGTCATGAGGATGGGAGATGGGATATCATAAGGATGAGAGTAAATAGATTTCTGATTGCAGAAGTTGCTATAAAGTTGCTAGCAATTAAGACTTTCCATCACACTGTATTTCTGCTGTGTCCGTTATTTATTTAAGCATATACTTAAGCCAGCTGAAGGGCAGCCTGTTATTTGCACTTCCTCTATCTCTGCTGGCTTGAAATGATTATAAGCCCATCAGCCAAGACCAGCATCTGGCAGGTCAACCTGATTTCAAGCCCACCAAATGAAAAAAAATGAACAAGCATTTCTTTTCAGAGGGTCAGAAGCCAAACTATGACTTAAGGGTGGCATGGGTGTTGGGAATGACAAAAAGAGCAGTTGAAATGCTCTGCACTGACAATGGGTGCAAGACCTATTTGAGGACAGAATTAGTGCCTGTAAAAATGCTGTCGATGCGAGAAACACATTAGTGGAACATTAAATAGCAAATGGCTTTGAACTGGCTGTCACCCTTATCCAGAGCGATGGCATATTTCCAAACGAGCACTTTTTTCTACTAAGCTTTCCTTCTCTTTCTCTCTTCCTGGTATTGACATTTCTCTGCCTGCAATCAGACTGTCTGAATCACACGCCAACATAAAACTGAGTGACCCGATGAAAGACTTTTTAATGACGGAATTTCATCATGTTCTTTCATCACTGAGTGTGAATGGAAGAAATACGTTAAGGCCTTTGAGTTGAGCATTGGCATCTAAAAAAAAAAAGTAAAAGGCAATAAAACCTAAGGTAATCAATTGAATGGAGTGTAGAGAAAGAAAGGTGAAACAAAAAAGAGCTGACTGGGCTTCACCTGCAGTGCTCTCAACAGCTCCGGGCATACAGTGCTGTATCAAAGTCTGTTTGATTTAAAAAGCAGAAGGGCGTGGGCATTCATTTCATTAGTGAATTTATGACTGACTAAACTAACCACACACAGCGGACTGGTTATGTGTGCAGAACATCTGCTTACCTTGTCTGATGAACTTCACAAATTTACATACACTGATCTCTCGTTTTCATTTTTTAGTTTCTTATTTATGTATTTTTTATAGTTTTTATATTGGAAAGAACACTGACGCCTTAACCTATAATTTAAATTACACAATGTGTACAGGTGAATGTATGTGTTGATACGAGAGTGTATACAGTCACAGAAAAAAAGAGACCACTTTAAAATGATCATTTTTTAGTTTTCTAATTACTGGGTATGTATTTGTCAAAATGCGCAGTGTTGTTTTATTCTGTTCGAATGATTATTCTAGTTTATGGAATAAAACAGAACTGTTCATCCCCATAAATCGCAAAAGTAGAGCAATTGATACTTTTGAAGTGGCGTGTAATAGTGCATAAATGTACTAATAGTTCAATGAACCTTAATCTCAGTGGGCACAGACTTATTTTGGTTCAGAAGCCTGACAAGTCAATGTTAATATGCAGATGAATGAGTCACCGTGATAATGCTATATTATGTATTTTATATCATGTGCTTTTACTGGATTGGTAGGGGTTAGGATTGAAATGGTAAAAACAGTTTACCATCGATGCATAATGTTCAGTTCAGTTCAGTTCATTTTCTTTAACCCCTTATCCTAATTAGGGTTGGGGAGGGGTGCTGGAGCCTATCTCAGCTCTTCAACAGGTGCAAGGCACATGGTAACACCCTGGATGTGGCGTCAGTCCATCGCAAGTACCTACAGGACAATTCAGTGTCTCCAATCAACCTGGTAGCATGTCTTTGGACTGTGGGAGTAAACCGGAGTTCCCGGAGGAAACCCATGCGGACACAGGGAGAACATGCAAACTCCGCACAGAAAGGACCCAGATCACCCCACCTGGGGATCGAAACCAGAATCTTCTCGCTGTGAGGCAATAGTGAAACCCACTAAGCCACTGTGCTTCCTTTGTTGCATGGTGTGTTCAGTATATTGAGTGGGAATTCAATAAATATCGATATATTTATATTATTAAAATTAATAAAATGAACACTGTTTTAATAAATTAGATTTTCATTCTAGTGTGTTGTGGCATTCTGACAAAGAAGAACAACCATATGAAAGATCTTGCTGTTGCTTGGAAATATATTGTAAATATATTGCAATCACACAAGGTGAATAATCTTTCTTAAACCTATAGAGCTCTAATAAACAGCTGGAAAGAATCCACCAGAAATCATCATTAAAAAGTTGATCCAAGAAATTCTTTACACAATGCTTTTAAACAAAATATATGATCACCAGCTAAAATCAGAACCCCATGATACATTTGGGGGGGGGGGGAGTTTTATGGTTAGAAAAAGCAAAGCTTTGCATATGGCGTTAGATCACTGTCAAAACTGTAGGGTGCAAAAATACAGAGTGAATAATATATATAAACCCGCAAGTTGTAACATTTCTCGTGTTTAAACATCCCTCTCGTGAGCGCAAATGTGAAACCTGTGAGCACAGAAAAAGATTTGCATGAGCATCTTTCATAATATCATACTCAAGTTGTCGGTTTTTCATTTTTCCAAAGTGTTTTTCGTGTTTGACCTGTTTTCTTCGCTTGCAAAGTACATTTCCTTCAGCTGCTCTCTGTGCTCGAGACGATGTTTTGCGGCACGGTTTTGACAGTTTGGGGGCGGGCACATGGCCAGTTCTGTCAGTGAATGCTATTGGCTGTTGGCACTTTCACTCCCTGACAGAATCTTTTGCATGCACGTGCATCACTTATGCATGAACTTATTGATTCTTATGATTCCGGTGATTTCTGCATACATGTACTACTTTATATTTCATTACATCAAACACAACATATGGATCTAAAGCAAAATAAAGACCCTAATGCTGATCCATCACTTTAATACGAGGAAAGGAAGACGACGACCATTGTAACATACTAGTTATCGATAAATGTAATGAGAACACATTTGAAACTCAAGTCTGGAGCAATAATGATTTAACATCAGAGAACCTGAGTAGTTGTATCAGATTAAAAAAGTATTAGATTAGTTCTTGTTTACTGTTGTTAGTGGACATCGCTAGGACAAATCAGTGTATATACTACGGTACTCACTAAAACATGCCAATAAATACACATGGTACAAATTATAATTGTAATCATGGTCATTTCATCTATATATAATAATTATAATAATGTTATTATGGATAGAATTATCATAGAGTTTATATTTCATTTTCATTTCATCTCACACCACATCGGGATCTAAAGCAGGGTCCATGGTGTTACCATGTGCCCTTTGAAGAGCTGAACCTTTCTGTTCTTACAGGTTTCACATTTACACTCATGGAATGTTAAAACTTGCAGGTTTATAGTTTTGCACTGTGTATTTGACAGTGATCTAACGCCATATTTACATATGGCTCCATGATACGGCAGGGCTTTTGTGTAAACGATGAAGAGGAATGACACAGCAGTGCAGAAAACAAGAACTTATTTAGAAAATGCTTTTATCCTCAGTAGTATATGATGATTACAGAATAAATTCCAAGCTGTTAACTTTGCTCAGGACTCCAAGAAGCAAGACTGCTTTAACCAGCAGTCTTCTAATCACTAGACCAGCACCGTAGCCACTAAACTGCTACTGCTATGGTTTTGGGGATTTCACAAGCACCCCAAACAATCATATTAGAGCAAGTCTAGTTTCTGAAAAAAGGTTGCTTGCACAGCCTTGCCAATCTCCAGCTTTTAGACAAAATATTATTTATTTATTTGTTATGATTTTATCGTCATGTTTTACACTTTCGGTTACATTCATGACAGATACACGGTTATTCATTACTCAAGGTTAATCTTTTCACAAGTTTATATTAAATACAGGAGTGGACTATTTTTTCTTTCCAATTAACCTGGCTGCATATTTTTCGACTGTGGGAGGACACCAGAGCACCCAGAGTAAACCCACACAGACATGGGGAGAACATGCAAACTCCACACAGAAAGGACCTGGACCGTCCCACCTGGGGATTGAACCCAGGACATTCTCGCGACAGTGCTAACCACTAAGCCACCGTGCCACCCTGGACTCAATATTATCTTATCATGGAAAGGATGTGTGGTATCTGGATCATCCCCTAAATCATCTTAAAAAATATTTTACATTAGCCTTAAAGATCGGATCCGAGGTACAAATCCTGGGGATGCGGTCAAGCAGTCAGATAACCTATTTTCAGAAAGGTTCAGACACTTTCAATAAATGCAATCAAACTAAAAGCTGTACTTGAACTTTTGGTGGTTTGGGTAGCCAAGGCCCTGTGATGGATTGGTGTCTGTGACCCTGACCAAGATAATGCATTTGGTAAAACATAAAAACAGTTATTAATTGTTGATTGTTCATAATTTGAATTATTTTTTAATAGAATGTAATTCTTCAAGTCTACTTTTCCCATTACTACTAATCCACCACTGTTGGACCCTTGAACAAGGCTCATCATTTACACTTGCTTGAGTTGCGTCCGGCCTGATTTGATTTTGATAAAATTGTTGGTCAAAAGTATAAACGTAAATATGCAGTAAAGTAAAATAAATAACAAAAAGTAAGTAGGTTAAATATTCATTCCCATGTTCTAGCCTTGAGTGAATAAGATTAAAAAAGATAGAGGACAAAATGAAAAGAAGAGAAAAGGGCAAAAAGGAAAAAAGTCTGCGAGTCTGAGGGCCAAAGATGATATTTCAACATAATATTCAGCAGTGCCTAGGGCGATCAAACCCATTAAAGATCTCTCCTCATGGGGAGTTCAAATTAACCTCTCTTGTAGGTCATTTCCTGGCTGGTGCTGGATTTTCCATTGTTAAGACGTGTTAAGAACACCTGCCTTATTTAGGGTAAGAGAGAGTGTACAGTAATCTCACATTACTGATGATTTAGCTACCTTTAAATGAGCAAATGGTAACAATAGCCGTTAACTTGGGACCAAACAGTGTGTGAAAGAGCTTAAGATTTAGTTTAGGTCTATTTATTAATTAGGATTTTATCAACATGTTTTATACACTGTTCAGCGGTCATGGACAATTTTGTATATGTAGCTCAGCTCACCTAAGAGAACATGCACTACACAGAGAAAGGCCCACCTTCCAGCCCTATTAATGTTTTATTTCATAGTATATGATAAGTTTTTTGTTTTATTGTTTAGGCATTTCCTCCCCATTTTCTTCCGATTTAGTATCTCTAATTTCATCATGCTTCCTCTCCACCGATGCCAATCCCGCTCCGATTTAGGAGAACGAAGGAACCCACATTCCCCAAGACATGTGGGTAGAGGTGTATGCTTTTTTTCTGACATGCAAATCAGCACTGTGTACAGAGAGACACACCCTGATGTGATGCACTCCTCATATCTGTGCAGGCACCAGCTATCAGCCAGCAGAGGTTGTCATCAGTCATGAGAGAGATCCTATCCGGCTTTTTATTCCCGTCCCTATGTGAACAACAGGTCAATTGTTGTTCGTGTGGCCGCTCGACTAAGCCGGCAGGCAGAACTGAGACTCAAAACAATGTAATCGAGGTCTGGTGTTCAGCCTGTGAGCAGCCTACAATTTGATTTTTTGTAGTGAAGAGTTTATTGGCTCAAATTACATCATCTCACATTCACCTTTATCTAGCATGGAGAGAAGAACTGAGCCTGCTGTCTGTATGAAAATGATGGTATTTATATCACACCTGTCTATCAGTGATACCCTATAATCACTGCAATCTGAAAGCTCAGGTATACAATTATACCAAGACAAAGTTTGCAGCAAGCTACCTTGTCGACTTCTGGTGTGTTTCTATTTGTAAGAGCAGTTTTCTGTTTAAGCATGAATGTGTCTGTGCTCACAAATAAGAGACAAGTAATCCACATTCTGTCTATTATTTTATGGTTTTGTTTTTTGTGCAGCCCAGGCAACACAATCAATCCATTAAGGCACATTCACGTGAGAAGCATTTTGTGCTTTGCTCACCATGAGTCTCTGTGTGAACAGCCGCTTTTCATTTTCGGGTCGGGACCCTGAGACGCCCCAGCAAATATGTACTTACATACTCCAGAAATCTTGTGGAAAGTTTCCCCTAACTATTGAAAAGGGTTATATGGCAAATCATTTGGGGTAACTTCACATTATTACAGGTGTGCAGATCATTTTAGCTTAAATAAACAATGCTGTGAAAACACCAGTTACTATGGCCTACTTACATCTGGACAGGTCCACTTTGTCTTGATCTTTTCTGACATTTCTTGAGTGTGTGCTAGCAGGTCAATTCCCTCTTTACTCTGAAAACAAGAGAAAAACCAATAGAACACTGAAAAATCAGCCTTAAGTAATAAAAAGTAGTCTCAATGTAGTGCTTTCATTGTCATTGCACTCACATCGCACTTTTGGTCCAATCCATTAAAGTGCACTGGAATGTCAAACTTTTAAAAGATTTTAGCACAGGAGCAAGTCTATGTGGCTTTGTTCACTGTTTTAACAATGAATCTCAACACAAGTAGTCAACTAGTATGGCTATTTGCTTAGATGTCAAGTACATTGTGCACACATTTGTGTTTTTTATTTTTATTTTGAATAAACATGTAATTTTCACATTACAATATCTTCATTCCTAACGTTTTATGAAAGTGCAATGAGGGTGTTCATCAAACCACACAGTGTGTTAATTTGGGGGGTTGGGGGTCAGGATTAAAGATTGAATGTTTCACCATAGCATGCACACGGTCTTTGGAATCATAATACTTATTGGACCAATTGAGTTCATGAATCCCTTCAAGATCTATTATACGCTTTCACAATGGTCAAACTAATTCCTGTTTAAGTAAAACAATAACCCAGGGCACAAAGCAAAGTCCATAATGTGTCTAGCTTGGTGTACAAGTGCTTGCCCTCAACTCCAATTACCACATTGGGAATTAATTGTAATGTCAATTTGCTGATTTGGATAAATAAACAGCCCAAAAACAGTGATCATTGCTTAGTTAGATAATTAGTTCCGAGCAATTAGTTGGTGTGTTGGTCTATGCACGAGGCTCTTTAGCCTCCTTGTTGTGGATCAACAAAGGGAAAGGAACTGCGGTAAAGTTAGTTTCATTTCAACATTCGTTTGACATTCGACAAGGAGGAGAAAATGCATCTGTCCAACCGGGGACTCGAACCACGGACCTTCTTGCTGTGAGGCGACAGTGCTGCCCGAACTAACACAGCAATTAAGTGTGCAAATGGTCCGGGGGTCAGTATACTTTCTGAATCCTCTGTATATGTAAGTGTAGCTCGTTAAATGGTCAAGGATTTATATTCACAATATATAAACAGCAAGCAACTGGTGAGCGTAGGAATATTTGTGCAGTGAAATATGGGTGGAATTGAGCAGGAAGAATAATTGGAGGTAACATGATAACCCGCCATGTGGGTTCATTTAAGGCCGTGTGTGTTTAATTTGAGGTGAATCACCGAGCTCCGACTCACTTTCTGCCATAAGTAGGCCTCGCGGAGTGTGATGATCTCATGCTCTCTGTGTTCTCCCTGGACGGCACACAACACACACACGATCTTTTCGTCATGTTTGCAGTACAGCGAGCCCTCCTGACTGTGTTCCTTACACCTCAGTCTCTCTACGGTAACCGTATCTCGCTTCCGTGCTTCGTTTGCACTCTGTACTTCCTCTTCTATCATCTCTACACCTGCAACGCCACCTGCACCTTCCGTTTCGGCACCACCGGCTCCCTCCGGCCCGCCTTCAGGTTCCTCGGCCCGAGCCTGATCGATGTTCTGGGCGTGGGCGCTCAGTCCTGATTCTGTAGGGGGTTCGGAGGTGCTATAGGGCTGAAGTGGATGTCTGGTGCTTCGAGTGTGTTTTTCACCGTGAACCTGGCAAAAGGCAAAGCGGCAAATCCCACATGACTGCGTGGCAGGCTGAGGCTCATCCGGTTCACACGCGTCACACGTGCCGTCCATCTGGGGCAAGTCGTCATCCTTGCTGCTGTCCCAGCTTGATTGTGAGGGGTCCATGACAGAAAAGGGAAAGAAGGCAGACTGGAAAGGGTCGCAAGGGTGCCTGGAAGCAGACAAATTACAAATTTAAAATAGATTCAGCTTCAAGCATGCCGTAACACAAGCGAAACAAGTGGAAACTAGGTACTTTTTACATATTCTTTAAAGAAAGTAACTACCCCATTCTTTTATTTGTAAAAGAAGCACACTAGTAATAAGATTTATGTGAGATTCACGCATTTATCAGATTGTTTAACTTGTCTGTTACACAGCCTATACTCCTACAAGCTACTTGATTAAAAAAGTAGTGATGCTATCAATGCACTATTAGAAAATGTAATCAAACTAAAGTAGACTCCATGCTTGCTGAAACAATAAAGCAAGAATTTACACAAGCACACCAGCACAGAGAGTCTGAACTCCCTGGTTCAAATGTGAGCGCCAACCAAGAAAGAAGGGTTGCTTCAGAAAGAGAATCCAGGGGAAAAACTACACCAAATGAGGAATGCGGATCACGGTCCGCTGTGGCGACCCCTGACTGAAAAACACGAAAGGATTCATATTTATGAAAACTTGTAACACTAACGTCCGAAGTCTCAGAGAGCACAAAATGACAAAAACGTTACAGCCTCTTTGCTAAATGACTTTTACTTTATACTTTAATCTAGCAGCTTTTTCATTAAAGATAATGATAGCTCAGACTAAATCTGCCTTAATGTGGTTAAAAAAGATTAACTGGGTCAAAAATCTCATTAAAATTTCCTAGCTTTCACTTCATTGCTGGCCGAACTGTGAAAAAAAAGGTTGAGCCTCTAATAATTTAATGCCACATAGTTCTACACAGATATATTAAATTATATTGGCGTCATACTGCCACAGTGCTGTTGTTCCATGGTCTGTGCTGCTCTTTATGAATAATGGCATTTTCTTTTAAGCTGTTACCATTTTTTTTTCTTTTTTTTAATAGCAGATGCTGTGATTTATGGCCATATTATTCTTTCATCGGCTAAGCGTATACACTCATGCATCAGCCTCCAGAAGCAGGAGACTCACTGGGATGGATGGTGCGGCAAACAAATACCAAACTTTAAGAACTGGTTTAGGTAAGTAAAACAAACATTATTCGTGTATACACACTTGTGGTGCATGTATGAACTTTGCACTGGAGCCAGAAAACATGTATTGCTGTTAGGTAAACTTTTCATTTCGGGCTATTTTTAATCCAGGACACCCAACAACAGAACAATATTTGTACATTTGCAAAGTATTTGGTTTAGGTTGAAGTTAGTGATTGATGATACTGTTGCTGAATATCCATGTAAGGAATCTTTCATTCTACCTAACCTACAGTGATTTGGTTATTAGGACAGCTGTTGATGTACATAAACTGTCTAATCTGAGATGACTTGTGCTTTGTGACATGTCTCAACCTAGCCAGAATAAAACGGTACATAAAAATTCTCAAGACAAGATGTGACATTTCAATACTGCTCAGTGTTTGTTAGTGGGGCCAATGTGTGCCAAGAAAATGTCTCCCACACCATTACTCAACCCCCAGCAACTTAAACTGTTGACACAGGCTACACTGGAACCAAGAATTAATGCTCTTTTTGTTGAATTCTAACCATGTTGAATTGGAAAACTAAATTAACCAGATTAAGCTAGATTTTCTGTAGTCTACAGCCTTCACAAGAAAGCAGATGTGATTGTTTTATTCAGGAAAGTGCAAATAGATGTTGTCAAAGGTTCAAGTTTGATAGTTTAAAATGACACATGTATTCTTTTAAGTAATTTGAATAATCAAAAGTAATAATATTTGCAAATTATCATTCAATTAATTGTGCACATGCTTTTAATATTTGTAAGCATTTGGTGCAATTCAGAAAACACATTATACACTTTAGCAGTAATTATGACATATTCATTCATTGTTTTACCACAACTTTATCTGATTCGGGGTCATGGTGGGCACATTCAGAGGTGAAAAGTAGGACAACCGTGAAAAAGGCCACTAGTCCATCACAGGTCAGAGGCACACACACACTCTAGAATCTTAAACAATCCTGCCTCAATGTATTTGGGTTACAGCAGAAAAACAGAGCTCCATGAGGAAACCCACGAAGATGATACGCAAAACCAGTGCAACATCCAATCACAAAGCCTTATAATCAAGAATTGTCTAGACTAGTAGAATTAAACAAATATTCTGCCATCATGTTTAATATACACTGCTCAAAAAATAAAGAGAACACTTAAACAACACATTGTACCTCCAAGTCAATCACATTTCTGAGAAATCAACCTGTCCAGTTAGGAAGCAACACTGATTGTGA
>JAYDZG010000001.1:11225921-11240239 GCA_034509265.1 Microcambeva bendego | reverse complement strand
TGAGCTCAACCTGCAGGTAACTGTTATCCTTCCCATGATGATAATAATTATGATTAGATCGTTTTTAAATTGTTGTTTTTAAAAGTGGTTTAACTCAGAGCACCACAAAACAATACAGTGTAGTCTTTGTTAGCTGCGATGAATAATTACATTTATTGATGTAGGTTTTTTAAATAAGTATTTTCATCTGGACGATGTCTAGTGTTCTAGTTTCTAGTCTCAAGCAATTGTTCTCCCTAATCTACTCATATCCAATTACCCTGACTGCATTACCCTAGCAGATTTATATTTCTGACCTCCACAGAAACTAAACAACATGTTCGAAATCTCAGCTCTGGTATGCTAGCGTGTTTTACCGCTGCACCACATATGCACAGGTTAAAATCAAGCTAAATTTGCTATACTCATTGCGAATTACATGGAACTGTGTCTATTTGCCATAATCAAGACATGATGTGAACATTACATCACCACGAGCTTATGCAGTGTTGTAGAACAAGGGTAAAGATTTGATTGTGCTGTGCAACCTATCAAGCAGTTCTGGTAACAATGACCCAATAGTTACACAGGTGGTAAAGGGTACAATTGCAATCTTAATATGTTATGTGCATTCATAATTATTCATTGTTTATTATCCTAAATGAACTCAGACAGAATTATCTCACCATTTTTTCTTTTAAAGATGCTAGTAGATTTATTTCTGCATTAATTATAAATATACCACATGTGCCTCATTGGTTTAGAAAATAAATGTCCGAACAGCTCAGTCTTTTTGGTCTGGTCATGTAGAAAGTAGTCTCATAAATCTACTACAAGACATTTTTAATAAAACTCTATGTAAGCTTATCTTTGTTCTAAAACCTATTTATATGTAATGCCATCAGTTTTGATGTTCTCTTTCTGTGCCTAATTATTATTATAATTATTATTGTTATTATTATTGTTGTTACATCTTTTATTTTATAATTATTACATGAGTGTGGAAGTCGTTGTCTTCTCAGTAACAGCGAGTCATCCAACGCCTGACAATATTCCCTCTTTGCTGCCCTCATTAAAATCTTTTATCTAGTCTATTTCATATTGTGAAGTCATGACTGGCTTTAACTGAAGTAAGAAATGCTATTCTGTGATATTTGGACTTTTTTTACTTGATTTTTTCCCCCAAGCCGAGAGGGAATATTTTAGGAGGCCAGCTATTTCTGGGCAGTGTTCACTATTCCACACATTGGGAATTGTGGTTTTCATTGTGTTTGGAGGAATTCTACCGCTTCATAAAGGATTTTGTGAATGAGTTAATTGACTTGAAAGATAAAATTTGGATGCAATTGTTTAGAATGATTTTTCTCACATTTTACATTGACATTTTACTTGTATTTAGAAAGACTGATTACTTGATGGTCGTGGGTGTTCACCACCCACATAACCAACTCTAGCATTGCTCTACAGCCTGTGTATCAGAGCAATGTGGGTGGATGGCTGTTTTTTCCTGAAAAATAAAACACAAACCCACACCAAGGTTGGGAAAAGATTTTGTAGGGTCTGCGTATCTAGCACTGTATGTAGACCTGCCAACGACTGCTCATTCATGTGTGACTAAAAGACTTTCTCCTCTCGGTTTTATACCATAATTACATTTATTATGCATAGAATGTTTGCAATCTGGCTTGAAGAATGCCAAATGAACACTGGCTAGAGCACAAGTTAATTTCTCATGGGATCATTCTCTAACATTTAATTGCCCTATTGTGTCAAGTAATCATTTCATATGTGTCCCCTATTAATCAAACTTGGTATTAATAAATAAAAAAACTTCACTTAGCCAGTTTTAGCACAATTTTGATTTAGTTTGTAATTATACTAGTCAAATGTAGTAATTAATGTGTTCCATCATAGCCTGTTGTAGGACCACTATAGCCTAGTCGTTGAGGCCTAGCTACAGCTCAGCATTGTTCCCACTGTTGAACCCTTGAACAAGGCCCTTAATCCTGCTTGTTGTTACATATTGTTCTTTTTTGAATTAAATTACTGAATTATAGTTGAAATATAATTTACATTCATTTTATCATATCAAAAGAGGTTCCTACTAATTTAAAGACCCCTGGTCTTCTCTTAGCGGCATGCCTCAATATCCCACCAACAGCCTTTAAGAAAACACACTGTTTAATACAATGCTGTAAAAGTTATAATTAAAAATAATAAAAAGAAGTTTATTCTTCATGTGTAATTCACCTAATACATTAAACCATGCTAAGCTTTTTTTTTTTTAACAATAAGCGTTTAAGACTCTCGGAAAAGCTGATTCTCACAATTTCTCAACAATGTAAGGTATAAGTTAAAATAAAAAATCCAGCTAAACATAGATGCAAATAGATGACTTTATAGTGAATTTAAAGCTTACTCAACAATATTGCATATTCAACAGACTATTATGATGTTTAACTATGCTGTTTATGCCAACTGTGGTTTGGATTAAACAACCAACATCACTGTATTTGTATACTGAGCATCCACAGTCAGCAAAGTTAACATTTTTCTCTAGCTGGTGATTCTGTGACTGTTTTGTGTGTTTTTTTTTACTTATTTGCATTGATTCAGCAATTCAATAATACCAGATTACCAAGAAGCTGAAAGTAATCTGCCTCATACATGGGTAATACTATTACGAGTTAAAACAGACACACCTAGCCAGCTGTGTCTCACTGTGTTAATAGTGTTTGCTTATTATTTATAGTATGCCATTGTAGATCATCTTTTTGTTCTCTCCAATGATGTCATGGCTTCCAGTGACTGGTGAAAAAAGGGGAGATTAACAAAGGGAGATATGTCAAGAGAAAAACTGTTTTGCTGTTCTGCTAATACATTATTGTATATATTGTAAAGCACATTATTTGCTCCTTTATAATAAAAAATGCCATGTATTCTTCTAAAATAAATATATAATGTCTTTTCAAAATGTAGACAGCGAAAGGGCCAGATGTTTTGTTTATAGCTGGCTGGAAAGCCTGGGTAAACAGCTGGGTCTCTAACCGTCTGGGATTCTGCAGTCCGAGGAAATGCACGCACGCATCTTTCTCCGGAATGTCTGCAATGTGTTTGACTCCCCCATGCCCTAAACAAAACAGAGCTGTCCCTGTCTTTACCTGCAGATCGTTAGTCAGGCACAATGATGTTTCTGTTTGTTTTAAGGAATACTCCAGCGCATTAAATCAAAAACTGCGAGTGAAATAATTGCTAGGATAAAAATATTTGAGGTAGATATATTATTTTCATTATTACACTTTGTGTTCAATAGATTATATATATGTCTGTGTAGATGAGTGGCATATTAAATATTTTTGTTGTAGCCCTGAGGTCTGCAGGAATAAATGACCAGAGAAAGCGCACCTTCTAATACAGGCAGTGGAGGAGACTCATGCTGAAGCAGCTTACTAGGACCCCTACAGACTCACCTGGTGGATGAGTGGTGTTGTCCATGATGCAGCTTTTTTAAATTAAGTAATTTGCTTACTACACTGACGCAATACAATACAATACAATACAATACAAGGGTGTTAAGATTATGATGCTTTTCTTAAGATTCTGTGGTATAAGACTCAAACAACAATATCTTCAAACACATTATTTACTTAAAAGTACAGGGACACCTAAGCATGGCAGTGTATTCCACTTTGTAAATGTGAGTGGGAATTTGTGGGATCAGTGGCCGGTGATCTTAGCATACCACTAGAGTATGTGTGTATTTATGGAAGGCTCTTTGTTCATGCTGTAAAGGATGGATAACCTATTTAGTGAATAATCTTGAATAACAGAATAATAGGCATAATCATAATTTCAGTTCAATTTAGTCAATGGTTTTGGAATGCAAACTTGAAGTACACATAAAATCTCTAATCAAAGGTACTGATGAAAAAAAAACTAGAACTAGATGAAAGGAGATGAAAGAAGAATAAAAAGTGAGAAGGGAAGAATTTTTTTCAATGTTCACACATGCCCACACTTGTGTTGTATTTACTTCTTTTTACTCTCAATGTCTATCTACAAGAAATCAGTTGTGACACTTTCTTATTCCAGGGGGACAAGAAGACTCAAATGATAGAGCACTCCAGAGCTAAGCATTTTCCTCTAATTAGTTTTCCTTTAATTTGTCATCCATCTTTATTGCTGTCATTCTACTTTTGCTGCTGACCTTACCCCATTTTTATAGCTTCCTCTAACAGTGTTTTATGGTAGCAAGTGCGCTAATGAAGCAGCTCCCAAATCAGCACTGAAGGCCAGTTTTGCCCTAAGGTTTTCTTTAAGCAGACCCATTGCTGGCAGGAAGAACGATCACAAAGGTCACTGAGGCATGGCATTAAAACAAGTCCAGATGGCCTAAAAGGAAGCACTGGACTCTGCAGAAGGGTAGAGTGGTGAACAGGTCATGTCATACCACAGGATGTATAATGTGTTAGTCTCTGTCTGAGGAATCGGGTGTTTAACTTTAGGATGTATATGTGGTTTCTTCTAGTGTGCCAGGTTATAACAAACACCATACATGAAACCTAGAGCCATCTGTGAATGAACCAGCAATGGCTTTGATTTCAGCTGCCAGTGTGATTAAGGTTTTGTTTTAAAGGACTGAACAATGTTTGTGGTTGAAATGGGTGCAACTTTCCTTTCCAAATTAGAACAACATGGCATAAAAGCAGGGGTGACATGCATGTTTATGTGGCTGTGTGTGTGACACTCAGCTTTATACTGGCTTTGTAATCCCTTGTGTCTGCAGATGCTCGTAAATCTTTCCAAGCCCTTGTCTATAGCAGATGTGGCTAAGGGCAAAATACCCAGCTGGATGGAGTTTAACCCTGCTGCTGCTGCACAGATCATGACATAAAGTTTCACCCGAATTAAGGCTCGGATACTGCCTTAATTAATAATCACTGTTTTTAATGTTGGTGAATGATTGAGTCCTTGCATTTAATTTCCCTTATAACATTTTAATACAAGTGTGACATCATTGTTTGATCAATGATGACAACAATTTGATGACTTACAGCAAAAAAGAAAAAAGTCAATATGCAAAGCTTTCAAACATAACAATGATTGTGTCTGACAAAGAATCACTTTAATTTTTGTCTCACATAAAAGATAGACCCCAAAGCATTGTTCAATATTCTGACATCATGTTTACCAACCTGAGACGTGTTTTATGAATGGCTGGTTCCATTTCTGGTGAAAATTTACATTTACAGCATTTGGCACACTTTTATTCAAAGCTACTGCAAAGACAATTCTAATCTAGCATTGAAGGGTTAAAAATGACAATCTGGATATAGTGGAGTCTTAACAATCATTCTTCTGTTTACTAGTGCATTAACCAGCTATTGACTAGATATAGAACTGATGATTTGTGTACAACCAGTGATTACCTCTCCAGTCATGAATGTAAGCTATTATGCTTTTATTTCATTTGTAGACCTACGGTTCTTTAAACAGCCAGGAATTTGAATTATGCAATATCTTCCCTGTTTAAAATGTTTCATAAATACATCAAAATATAATTTGTGTATGTTATATGTTTGAACACAATTCTGCCAATTGTAATTAATCACAAGCAGGATCACATGTGATGAATATTAAATGCAAGGTGTATCACAGTGCCAAGAGTTAGGGTTGCAAGAATACCAACTGGGTGTTTAGTACTAGCCTTAGAAGTTCCTCCTTGACTAATCTGAAAGGTTTGATATACCAAGTGCCGTCTCGAAAAAGTCTTGTCTGGACATGATGGATTAAGGGTAAAAAAAATCTAAAGAAATCAACAAAGGTGCAAGTGTTCATATTAAAGTCAAAACAGATGTGTAGCGTACAGGAAAGCATTACACCAGCTTTGATCATTGATCCTGACTCTGGTTTTAAAGGCATCTCCAAACCTTCCCCTCCTTTTATCCTTGGATAACTATACAGTCTAGGACTAAGCATAGTATATACACTATACGGCCAAAAGTATTTGCACATGTGACTATGAGCTTGCTAGTAGTGTTTTTTTAAAAATACGACACTTTGAAGTATGTCTGTGGGAATTTGAGCCTGTTCACCTAAAAGAGTATGACTGAGCCCTGATGTTTCAGTACATTCCAAATCTGCTTATGTAGACAAGATCAGTGCTCTCAAAAGGCTACTTAAGTTTCTTTAAACCAAGGTCTTCCCTAAAATGTGATTCATGTTGTGTATTTCATTCATTAAAATTGCTGGGGCTACACCAAGTTTGTGATTAAAATGAGTTATAATATTTAGTGTACCTTATACTGTGCGCTAAGCGTAAATGTCAGCTGGCTATTATTCTTCTTCTCCTCACTAGGAACATGGTGGTCTCATAATGGCTGGAAATAATTGCCTAAAAGCATTGTGTATATAGCTTCAGGGTGAACAGACAGTACTATTAGTTCTTTGATGTGGAGCATGGAAATGATAATACACTGTACATGTGTTGAATGTGACCAACATAGAAAAGAGCCTTGTATGAAGTATGAGTCACAGCGAATGGCATGAAGCTACACACAATAGCTACAATGTGTAACAGGAAAATCTTTCTTACAAAACATCCTTTATGTTAGAGAAATGAACAGTCCAGACTATACAGTTTGACTCTGAAAACCTTTAAGTTTCACCAGATTTAATGGCAGGTAAAAATTACATTTTTTAATAAAAAAGAACTGGAATGTTATCACAAACTGTGATTTAAATTAGTTAAATAAAATTTTGATTATACAAAAGCAAAATCCCACAACACATTTATAACCCAAAGCACGTCCACCACTTCATTAAGGCCAAGAATGAATTTGTAAAGCTGTGAAGAAATGATTATCATAGAATGTCCTTACCAAAGTTACTGACAAAACTGAGCCACAAGTCTTAGAAGGCTAAAGTGTATCAGGTACAGACTTATCATAATCAACGAAGTTTAACGTTTAAATATTTAGCCTGTCTACAGTGTATTTAGGCTTTCAACGTGGTACCTGTCAAACTCATTCTTTAACAACAATGTCACATGGCTGGGTGATATATTGTAATATAGTACCAATAATCCTCTTGTTACACACATTTTTGGACAACACCCAATGGCATATTGGACAATAAGATTTATATAAATTACTTTGTTTTGTCTTCCTTGGCACGTGAAAACGTACATAGCACTTGTATAGCATTGAAACATCTTTTGATTATTATAACCAAACCTAGGGAAAATAAACTGCTTGTGTTTAAGAGAATGTTCAATAAATCTACAAGGAATAAAATAAAACACTAACAGTCTCCTCAAATATATGACATAATGATATGTGTTAAAAAACAGTTTAAAAATAGAAATAATAACATTGTTTTGTTGTTTTTATTTTGCAAATACTGAATACTTGAAAACTGCTATGGTGTGTTTAACGTGCTCATATTTATTATCTAAGTTGATCATAAAAATGCATCATCAGTACACCACTGGTGATATAATGAGTGTGGTAACAATGTGTAGATCCTGATGGATAGTAAATTGTTCTTGCACATTTTTTAGAAAAATATATTAAAAATAATATATCACCCAGCCCTACTTCGCACAAGTACCAGAATATGATATGTTGTCCTATTGAGCTGTAGTGCAAGTCTAAGTTTTATGATATATTTCATACATATTCTCTAACTGTCTCATCCTGGTCAGAGTTGTAGTAGGTTGATCACGGACAACAATTACAAGATTGGACTGAAAAGCAGCACACCTTTTTAACAGTTTTAAACAATCACCTGCTCAGTCATACCTAGGGTCACTCGTAATGTACACTCTTAATGGTCACTCTTAAGATACACGCCTTCCTGTATCTTTACAAGGTGGGAGTACTCAGATTCTAAACTCCTCACAGACACCAACCAAAGATGTTGATCAAACAAGACCAACTAGAGCCACAAGACTTATTTTGCTGTCACACATTTTCTGACTTTTTATCATTCTTTCCAGCCAGTATACCATTGGGTCAAGACAACCCAGAAACACTGGTCGCGATGCTCTAAGACAGCCTGATAATGGTGCCAGTTTACCATTAGCCTTACTGACTCATCTGTGCCCATGCACCTAGATGCAATGTAGGGGGAATGGGAGGAAAACACAATAACCGCTGGAAACCATGTGGCTTTAATATTAAGGACGTCTGTGACCCCACAGAAAATACTGTTTAACATTACTAAACGCATATCCAAAACAAACTAACGTCCTTTAGGTAGCTTGATCGAACCGGGCCACATTAAAAGAAGGGTTTGTCCTGACAGGAGGTAGCTAGTCCAGATTCATTCAGAAGTTGCACTGTGCACTGTTCATATCACCTTGGTAACCAACCGTTCTTGTCCATACTAATGCTGAGAAAGATCCTTACCAGGAGAAAACCAAATCTACAGTCTGTTGTACTTGGCTTTACAGCGCAGAATGTGCTCATGGACCCGGTCTATTCTGTCCTGTAATATTCTGGCATGATCGTCGGATAGAAAACCGAGCTCTGCAGCTAAAGGTTCTCTGTCCCGGTAAAGCTGAAGCAGGCGCGTGTGTGCGTCCTGAAATCGGTGCAGTTCTTCCAAGCGCTGTGCGGTTCTCCTCCTGAACACGCACAAAGATCCGAGAGCTGTGCCGTGGTATTTCTCCCACATCTCCAGCACTCGGTATCCGTGCACCAGCCCAGCTTCATTGTCAATGAAAACGAGACCTCCCTTCGGTGTCATCAATAGGTTACTGGCGTCCCTCTCCATCGCCCGGACGTCCCACTGCAAACTGAACAGGTTGCTCACGAGTCGATCGAAGTTCCCCGTGATGTAATCAAACACGATCAGGTCGCTCCATTGCATCAGTTCGTGCACATCGGATCTGTTCGTTCCACGCAGAACGGGGGCGATCGGACGCAATCCGATCTCATCCTGGCGGAAAGGAGAGGGCACAGGGGCCGGGGTCAGCTCCGGGACCCATCGGCTGAGAGACACCAGTGAGTTCGGTGCCCACTGCAGATCCTCCATGTGCCATCTGACGCGCGCAAACTGCTCGCCATCGAGACGTGCCAGAGCCAGCGGGGGCACGTTCGAGATCCCGAGCAAATTGGCCAAGTAATAAGACAAAGTTTCGCCCTGCACCTGTTCCAGGTTGATCCCGTAACGCACGCAGGCACGACTCCCGTCCGACAACGTGGCCAGTCGGTTGGATGTCCGGCCGCAGCCCGGTTCTAAGGACACGACCCGACTGCGACGCGTTCGATCCATCCACCTGCGTGCGTGCTCATCACCGAATCCCTTCCACAAATCAGTCTCCAGCTGCTGGCTCCAAAATATCCCATCCTCGATAACCGGATCGTTCGTGAGTCCCAAACCCTCCCGATCGCCGGATTGATTTGTTAAGACAACAGTCGTAGTCGCAGTTGTGTTTACGGACGATCTGGATTTCTGCGGAACAGCCAGCAGAGCTCGAAAAGTTCCCCCGACCTCATGTCCGGGAGAACCAGGATGCGCACGGTAATCCAGTCCGCTCCGTTTGCGCCTCTCCAAACGGCTTTCCAGTCCGCTCCAAAAGTGCAGCACGAAAGCACAAGTGCACAAGAGCACCAGAGCCGCTAAGTTTGCCCACGCAGCCCTCATATCGTGCACGAAACGAGGAGCTAGCAGATCACGGGGCTGGTCCAGATACACAACAAAAAGTAAACAGCACCCATTTGTCCTCGCCGCGTTTCCATTCTGCCGCTACGACTGCGCTTTGTCCACCGCTGCGCCGACCCGAGCGGTTCATCTCCACTCACTTTCAGCTTCACTCATCATCCTGGTAGTCACACGCGAAACGACTGGTTTGTAGTTTGAAATAAACGCTGGGTTTACTAGATGCGGGTCGCAGATGTGGAGTGATCAGGCTCGCTGTGCTGCGTGTCCCGCTCCTCCCTCTGCCAGCCACAGTTTGATTCAGAGACAGTCCGCTCCCAGAGAGAAGCTCCGTCACGTGACAGAGGCTCCAAGCGCTGAGCCAATCAGATTGAAGTTCTGCGTCCCACCGACACCCCGATTATCACAATTTACTAGCAGTAAATATCAATAACATCAACGCATGCACGAGGACATTATAACAACAACAATAATAATTACAACTTATATTTATTGTCAGTTCGATGCCCAGGCGGGGCTGTGTGGGTCCTTTCTGTGTGGATCTTTGCATGTTCTCCTCATGTTCTGCCTCAGTTTTCGACAACAGTTCAAAACAGGCACCCAGGTTAATTTGAGTCAGTGAATTTTCCTATGGTTAGATATCTAGCCACTAGAATGCATTGACCAGTGGGTGTAATTCACAAGGCAATGTATAGTAAACTCCCTGGATTTGGAGTCAGTCACAGCACACACACAGTTTACCTGCATGCATGACCACACATGGACTTGGAGAACATGCAAACCACACAACATGGGTATACAAACTAGAACATTCTTGCTGTGAGAAGGCAGTGCCACCCCAAGTGCCGCATATATTATGCCACATATATATCCTGGGTTCGATCTGGGTCCTTTCTGTGTGGAGTTTGCATGTTCTCCCCATGTCCTCCGGGTACTCCGTTTTCCTCCCACAGTCCAAAGACATGCTATCAGGTTAATTGGAGTCACTGAATTGTCCGGTAGGTGCCTGCATTGGACTGGCGCCCCATCCAGGGTGTTACCGTGTGCCTTGCGCCTGTTGAGGAGCTGGGATAGGCTCCAGCAGCCCTCCCTGACCCTGATTAGGATAAGGGGTTAGAAAATGAACTGAACTGAGTATTATTAATAAAGATTTATTAACACTATCAATTATCAAAAGTATATAACTTTAGCAGTATATACTTATACTGCAGCTACAAGCCAAAAAAACAGAAATAATGTTTTGTATTTCTTTAATTGAGAGAGTGAGAGTTCACAAAACATTTTAAGTAGAATTAAATAAAATGTAAAGATAGA
The DNA here is from genome assembly GCA_034509265.1 of Microcambeva bendego. Lineage (NCBI taxonomy): Eukaryota > Metazoa > Chordata > Actinopteri > Siluriformes > Trichomycteridae > Microcambeva > Microcambeva bendego. The sequence goes on along the minus strand of JAYDZG010000001.1, from coordinate 11,229,280 downwards.
ATGTTAGATACATTCTTAAATTACTAGATGAAAGTATATAAATTTATAAATGTTTACTAATACTTTTGGGCCAGTCACATGCTCTCGTTTTAACAAGGATACTTGACTGTGGAATATGAATGAAAAAGAAAAGAAATGAATGAAACTGTCATCTGTTTTGTGTTTACCCAGTCAAATCTGGGTATTTACTAAGTGAAGACATCTGCCTTTTCTCTTTTGAGACACACCAAACAAACCTGACAAAGACTATGGCTTCATTCATAAAGAAACATGTCAGAGCAAGACCTTCCCAGGGTGGGTTTCCTGATTGAAATCTAAAATATTTCTCTGTTGGAGAAAGCCCATAAATAAGATTACATTTTAATACTTTTTAAAAAATGTACCAAAAACCTGGATCCAGTGGAGCATTCTATGTAAAAGTTTAATAAAAATACAACAGCACAATCATTAAAATGAATGAAAAAGTCAAGAAAAGATTTACTCATGGACAGATCTAATCTGTTCTTTCTGATGTTCATAATATTTAAAAAAAACATAGGTGGAAGCAACACTAACCAATATCATGTTCCACAAATTGGACTAATAAAATAAATTAAACTATTGTAAAATAGTTTAAATAAATCACTTATACAATGTTATTCTACAGTAGTTAATGTTTTCGTGGCATCACTTGTTCACTTGAGCCTTGTTTATCTACCTTTTAAAATGTCTGCCACCTAATTTTTTAAATGAATTAAACCAATTATTGTGTTGAATCGAATAGTCTTGAAAGATCTAAAATGACTTCATCTAAAGAGTGAGTTATGCAGTACCTTAGAAGCTCTGCGTGTTTTGTGACCTCACTAATATTTCTTCTAATGGCTCTGACTGTGGCTCACTGGAGCCCTGAAGTGTTGAAATGGTCTGCAACCCTCCTCAGACTTCTTGCTCTAAAAGAAAGGGATAGTACTTACGGTAAAACCTGTTAATGTACAGTTATACAATAATACAAACAATGCATTCATTATTCTTGAATATCATTATTTGATTTGAATACAATTTAAGTAATAAGTAATTTTACTTTTACATTAAATAAAAAATCATGCAAATGGTGTAAAAGAAAGTGGTCACAGTTACAGAGCCATTTGGACGCAGTTAGCAGACAAAACTATGACAGACAGACACGAGCCAGACAGAAAGCCTTAAGCGTCTGCATTCACACTGCAGCTGGTCACAAGGTATTAACATTCTAAGCCTCATTCACCTGACCCCCATGCCACATAAGGGGGGACATTTTTTTTATAAATTGATGCCAACTGACAGCAGAGTCTAACACACACACACACACACACACACACACACACACACACACACACACACACACTAACACACTTTATTTTAATTCTGCAGGCAGAATGAATCAGAATTTTTTTAAGTGGCTTTTGTAGGAAGTTGAACATTGGAAGGCTTTTCGGGTCATTAAGTTTTAAGTGAAAGTGAGTTTGGGGAAAACATAGACTATTAGTGACCAGATAACCATTAGAGTCCATTGTTTAGTAAGCTTAAGTACAAATATGGCCTTCTTCACATATCGAGCCTATTAATTTCCTGCCATGTGTCATCTGGAGGTCTGGGGTAAAGGGAAGTCCCCAGCACATTCCTTCCTCATTCTCACCATAAACATGTCCTAGTGTTTCCCTCAAGAGGATTGTAAAAATGGCTGTCTGCTCTAGTTGTGTCTAGCTGAAATTTAACATTTTGCTGTATACATAATCATAACACCATCATTGAAACAAACTTGTAACACAAGCGGTTTAAAAGATTTACAGCAGTGTTACCCATCATTTGAGAGCTAAATGGTTAGTTGGAGGCATTTGAATGATAATATTATTTATTTTTTTGCACACATTGGTCACATTATTAGGTAAAATACACCAGTGCCAGGAAAGTATGAATTATTAGATGATCATATTGGGGCTACAAACAAAATGAATGCCTAAGGACGTAAACTAAATGCATAAAGTAGGGTAAGCACATGAGTTCATTGTTTGCTGTAACAGTGATTTTTCTGCTCCTGCCAAAGTGCTGCCTAATGGATGTTGTACGTGAAAATCCCAAGAGATCAGCTGTGTGGTCTAATATATAATACAAAAATTATAAAATAAATATATAATAAAATTAGCCATAACCACAATAAAAACCAGTAAAAACAGTATAGTGCTTTCTGTCTGAGGAATTGTGCTATGATCACCTTATGTGCAGAATGTTGGGGCACAACCTCTGTCTTGTGTCTGTCATTAAATATGCGTGTTGATATGTGGCTGTTAAGGTCACAGCTGGTCTGCACACATTCTCCCCGGTGTCTGGCCGATATCAGAAACCAATCAACTGAAACCCAAACCTAATGCATTACAGGCTGTAAAAAATGTGCACATACACCCACTTGATCTTACATTCTGTGTTGGATAATAAATGACTATCCCTTTTCAGCAGCTACAGAAAACACTTCTGCTAATGCACATTCTATTAGATATTAAATACAAGGATTTGGTTTGATGAATTAGCATGAAAACTACTTGTGTATTGTTGTGTACTTCAACTGCTGCCAAAGTTTAGCCTCTGAAAACCTGCTGTCTGCACTGAAACAAAAATAAATTGCTTAATGAATTTATAAGTATGTTTGAATATACATATAGGAGATTTTAAATAATTAATTTAAACAATTTTAATAAAAAGTTGTGTTACTCTGCACTTCTGTTTAGTTTATTAGGATTTCATTGTCACGATTTACTGTGTGTCTAGCTGGTTACACAAGGTTCATCACAAGGTCATTGTAAAATAAAGGAGGAAAATGTACATTGGAGGAAACCTAAGCAGACAAGGACATGCAAACTCCACACACATAGGACCCAGACCATTACACCTAGGACCTTCTTGCTGTCAGACTTCAATCTTTAACTGGTAAAAGCATATTTGTGGCATTATTTCTCTGCTAGTGGGCAAAACTGTAAAGCTCACCCTATTACCCAAATCTCTCTCTTCAAATGGTTCATCTGCATAAAAGTCCTACAAATTCATGCTGGTTAAAAATATGCAGCCCTATCAGCTTGTCTTTGACAACATTTTAGAGGCTTTGCTATTCTTTCAAGAAGAAGCATGAGGGTGGATTATCATTAACAGTTAAGCTTTGAAGTGAAGTGCCCTCGAGCAAGGGACCTAACCTCTCACTGCTTCCTGGGCACCGTGGACAGGTCTTCCAACCGCTTCGGACACATGAGCTTACTGCCTCCTAGTGTTCACTAGTGTGTATATGTGTGTTTCACTACACGGATTGGGTTAAAATGAGGAACATTGTTGGTGCTATGACATATCTGCATAAT
>JAYDZG010000001.1:11150169-11169202 GCA_034509265.1 Microcambeva bendego | reverse complement strand
CTCATCCATCCATCCATCCATCCACACACATCCACACAGCCACACACACACACACACACATACATACATACATACATACATACATACATACATACATACATATATGTTATACGTTAAATAGGTATTATCAACTGCATATATTGTAGAATTGTTTTATGCCATCATGTCAGTCATTAAGGGAATATTTGTGTTTCTTTCTGTAGCATGTACCTCCTCTCCCTGTCTGCATGATGGCACATGTGTATTAGACTCATCCTACTCATTTCATTGTGCCTGTCTGGCTGGATACACAGGCAGAAGATGTGAATATGGTAGGTGACCCATTTGTAATTAAGCTACGAAAGATACGAAAGAAGACCTTGATTTAACCAACATTGTACAGACAATAGTATTTTAAAGACAGCTACAGTTCACAATATCATTAAAGATCCAGTGAATCAGAATAATTATTTGTGCATAAAGGCCAGAGGCAGAAAGATCAAGCATAATGTGCATGACCATTTTATCTGAAGATATAATTAGCAAAGAATTTGTTTTCGCTCTGGGTATAGGCTGCACCAGCCTTTACTAATTTGCTATAATAAAAAGTGATGTAGTTCATGCGAAGGTATATTAAAATTTAATCCAGTAGTATATTAATTTAAAATGATTTAAAAACCAGAACACACTTCCATTACTATGACAATACCCACAACTCCTGTGAATGCAATCTGACCACTCCTTTCTTTTTTTATGTTTTAAGGCTAGTGTTTTAAATTTCATGATTGAAAGTTATGCTAATCCTCGCCACATTTTCCATTTCCATAAAATTGTACCATTAAATACTTCTGCAATGTGCACATGTATTTGCCAAATGGAATTTGGGTTCAATTTTACTAGCCACACCAAGGCATCTTCACTGCTGGACCTGTTCTAAATGTCACTTAAATCAAATTTGGCAAATTTAAATCTCGCATTTAACATGGCAGTCAAATGGCAGCAAGCCATGGCATATTCTAAAGAAATTGAAATATAGACGTGAAACAAAAAGTGTGCTAACAGGAGCTTGTGAAACTAAGAAGAAAAAGCTCTGATATATAGATGAACTTCCACCTGGAATAACGTGCCACATCTATAACATGTGCCTCCATGTACAGAAGAACATGACTCTTAGTCTGACTTTTTGGTTAATTTACTTTATATTTATGCCATTTGGGGCCTTGCTCAGGGGCCAAACGGTGGCATCTTGGCTATAATAGAACTAAACTGCCAACCATATGATCACTGAACTTTACTTATTAGAAAAGGAATTTCCTGCAGCCAGTTATGTGAGTTATGTTTGCGTACTCCATATACAAAAATGGATGCACAACATTTAAAATTTGTTGAAATTGTAGGATTGTGTTTTTGGTGTGTCTGTGTTGGCCTGGAGTCTGCCTAAAGACCAGCCTTGTGTTTGGATGATGATAGTGAATACTGTGGTTAGGATAGCTTTCATTTTATAAACTAACCACAAGAACAACTTTGCTGAACATTTCAACATCGTGGGATACATTTTGATTGAATTGGCTCATGCTCCTAATATCAAATTTCTTTTTTTCATTTGAGGGATGAGAGGAAGGAAACAAAGTATCATGGAGAGAGTGAATCAACTATTTTTGTTACACTATGTGTGTGGATATAAAATAATACCACTGGAATATATGATACAACTCTTCTTAGGTAGAACAAGAGCATAACAAAAAATAACTTCCTTTATCATAAGCCAATAGTACTATCATTTATTCCTTCATTCCTTGGAGAGAAAAGTAGAAAATTAACAATACTGATATGTTCTGCATGACCTCAAACAAGCACATGCTATTTAATTTTTTATAATAAACACACTGAATATTTTACAATCTAAGTTTTTTAGTTTTGTACAAAAACATATAAAACTGTAATAAAACAAAACCAATTATAAAAAAGCACACAGCTCTTCCCAAAACAACTTACATTACAGTTACAGTATATAGACAGAGCAGCTGAGGGTTGCTTAGAGGCCCAGGCAGGCAGTAATGGGGATTGAACCATTGGCATTCTGATTAGTTGTTTAGTGCCTTAACCACTAGGTTGGTTAGAAAAATGTAAATGTTATTGCTGCTTCTGTTGCTTTATTATAAAAATACAAGCTTAAACACACACATTTCCCTGGATAAAATCACAATGAACCACATTAAATGCAGGTGCATAAATATGACAAAGATTTGTTTTTACAGTAAAACTTTTTTCTTGATAACTTAAACACCAGAAAAAGGCTGAATTGGTTAAATAAAGTTATTTGTAATGTTATTACTAGTGTCAGCAATACTAATAAAAATATTAAAACGCAATGGTTGTCACAGGGCATAAAAATGTTACCATAATCAGATATACAGCATATACTGTGCAAAGGTCTCATTCCACCAGACAGCCTGTTCTCCCTGTGTTCATGTGGGTTTCTTTCTCTGCTTTCTTTCCCAACAAAATATATAGTTAGGTTTAATGGAGATGGATAATTGCCTTACTTGTGAATGTTCGTGAATGTGCATGTTAGCCTCGTTATAGACTGTTTCCTACTTTTGGCACAGTGAACTGCACCCACCACAACCCTGAAAAGGATAAAGCAGTGATGAAACAAAAAAACCTTAATGTATAAAACATACCTAATTATTAGAAAGGGTGTCCATATACTTACTTGTGCATAGATTAAGTAAACTTGGAGGTTTTTTATAGCATTGTGGTGATGTGACTAAATGTGAGTGTTATTCTGCAGTGTTGGAGTGTAAGAGGCCAGCGCTACCAGAGCATGGCTCAGTGGAAAGTTTGGATGTTGGGGTAGGAGGTCAGACTCTGTTTCGCTGTAATCCAGGGTTCACCTTAAGAGGCTACAAGTCATCCACCTGTCAGCTGAATGGCTCATGGAGCACACCTACTCCTCTCTGTGGTAAGAAACAATGTTTGCATTTAGAGAGTTTTGTTAGAGGTGTTTTATAATTAAATATCCACCGACATTTCCATCAAGGCAATGTAATGTATTTCTTTTTTTTTTTAAAACAGTGCCAGAAAAGAACTGTGGCATCCCTCCTAAGCCAGCAAATGGAGATCATTTTCTGGTCTACGGTCCCAATGATGTGCTTATAGCTCTGCAGTACCTTTGCTACAGACCATACGCATTGGTTGGAAACCCACAAAGAACCTGTCTGGCCAACAACACATGGAGTGGACCCACACCCAGTTGTGTCAAAGGTATACTTGAAAGTATGCTCATTTAAAACACGTAACAGGTACAACCGAACATGCCTTAAAATTGCATGGCAAGTCAGTATTTTGAGAAATTAGCTGGCATGTTCTATGTGTGTTTTCGGCTACACATTATGTTTGCCGATTTGCTCTTAAGAGTGTTTTCGATTTACTCCTATATTATTTTTGTAAACTTAATGTTAACAGTGTGTGTGTGTGTGTGTGTTTGTGTGTGTGTGCAGAGGATGTAATTCCTGTCTTTAGTAAAGAAAATGAGGACAAAAGCATTGGAAAAGACAAACAAATAGAATTGTTAGATACATCAAAGGACAAAGAAAAAACTCCAAACAAAACGATTAAAGAAGTACCAACAGAAGACAAGACTGAACAGGAAGTGGAAACTGGTAAAGACAAAGGAAAAGAAATGGATAAAGACAAATGGAAAGACTCAGGAAAAGATGCTGGAAAGGAAAAACCCACTGTCGGAAGCAAGGACAAATTCAGCAGCAAGGATTTAGAAGACAAAATGCGAACTAAAGACTCAGACAATGGAAAATTGGTACATTACATAGACAAAGATGGGGGTTTAAATAGTGAAGAAATAGATCATACTAATGAACTAGACTCAAACATTGTGAATATTGTGTTAATCGATGATACATTTCATGTTAAAGAGATAACGCCATACATGCACGCACCTACCGAAAAACCTACAGAAGAAACGACGACTGATGTGCCACAATTTACAATAATCAGCCTGAGAAAAGATGAAAAACACAATGTCCCCTATAAAATAGACACTTCACTCCCAGGCAGCACTTCACCCCCTGTAGATAGCAATGATATCGAGAAGGGCTTCGGGGGAACTTTAAGGCCTAAAGAAACACCAGAGATTCAGCTAAAAGCTCCTGAACAGAATAGCACTGACAGAGATGTTGTTCCAACCCTAAACCCTGAGACTGTAAGTGCCACAACTGTGGAGACACAAAAAACCTCAGAGACAGGATCAGCCACAGAAACACTTACCAGTGCTAAAACTAAAACCGAGAGCCAACACAAAGAGCAAGAGAAAGCAACCGAAAACCTCAGCATCATTGGTAACCATAACTGTTTATACAATTATATAAAGATAAATGAATAGCTAATTTTGCCCTGACATCACTTTCTTTACTTTGGTCATTTATTTAGAGGCTGAGAGGAAGAAGTGTCCTCTGCCTCCTCGGCCATACCACGGCTTCTACAACCTAGTTCCCGGAGTGGATCCAGAGACGATAGAGTTTTCATGTAACCACTCTTATGCTCTGAGTGGTAGCACTCACAGAACTTGCCAACCTAATGGTACCTGGAGTGATACTCAGCCCATCTGTGTAAGAGGTATGAGCGGACTGTATGCCTTTCTGCTGGACAGGGGACTATTTATATTGAGAGGAAATTTTTTTTTTTATGTGTGTGACATTCCAGTTGAATTAGACAGGATTATGTAACCCTTGGCTGTTGTGTTTGGATTTGCAGCCTGTCGGGAACCCAAAGTGTCAGTGCTGGTGAGACAAAAGGTTCTGCCCCCACAAATTCCTTTCAGGTACATGGTATCCACATAATTATTCAGATTCTGTCAGTCTATAAAGAGACCTAAAGTCCAAAACTGTGATATCATTTTTTTATTTTTGCTGATGTCTCCTGACTGACACTTTTCACCCACAAAAGAAAGGAAAGACAATATGTGGGTCAGCTTTGTGTACAGCCACACCCTGATCAATGCATTATTCCGTGGGACCATTGCTCCACAGGAGGTTAGAGATTTTTTTTTAGTATCAATGTTTGTCTCTTCCTTCAGGAAAACTCCAGTACATAAGTTCTACTCCTCCTCTGGCTTGACAAAAATCTTCAGCCCAGTGGGTCCTACTAAAGCACCCACAACTCTGTCTCCACTACCACAAGGTTTCCACCATCTCTATTCACATATCGAGTATGAATGCACATCACCCTACTACCACCATACTGGCAGTTCCCGCAGAACCTGCCTTAAGACGGGGAAATGGAGTGGCCGCCATGTCTCCTGCTCACCCGGTGAGGAAAATAGTTTCCAAATGTTAGTTTGTTGTGTGTATTTAAATAATTATGTAATTAAATGAATGATGTGTAAAGAGCGAGAAGATTTGTTATATAAGTAAATGGAAGTGAACTGCTGTGGGCAAAGCTCCCGTTTCTACAAAGAAAAAAATGTTTAGTATGTTGTCTCACAGATGTCGATACCCTGTGAGAAAATGTTTGATAAATAGCAGTAAAATACACAGCCATCTCCCAAAAGTCATTAAGTTCCACCCATAGTCTTAGACATTGGCATTAAACATGCTATCCAGTTTACTAAATGTATTTTACATTCAAATGTTATTTCACTGTTCTCACTACTTGTTTTTTTTTTATTTGTACCCTCTGTAAGTATGTGGTAAGCTGCCACAATTTGACCCAAGGAATCCGGTGGACTCTCATTGGCCATGGCTGGCTGCCATCTACCGTCCATCTGGCCAAAACAGGGAAGGGAAGCTGGGCAAGGCCACTAGCTCAAGCAAAGGACAAGAACTGACAGATGAAGTTGACGTTATGTCTTTAGACAACTGGCAGCTGGTGTGTAGTGGAGCTCTTCTCAACCAACGCAGCGTGGTTGTGGCTGCACACTGTGTCACTGAGCTGGGCAAGCTATACCCGCTTGATGTAGCCAAAGTCCGTGTAGTGCTGGGAAAGCAGTACCGGAGTGACCAGCATCAGACCAAGGGCTTGCATCACCTTAGGGTAAGAAATGCATATAAACCAAAATCTAAATTTCAGACAGTATTAAAAAGATCAGTGTTTTGACTGGTCCTCTTCGTTTTAATTATTCTTAAACATCCAACCGTGCATTTCATGTCTGCAACACATTCCAAAACGAGTTGGGATGGTGAAGGATGTATAATTTTTCTTCCTCACAACACCTAAATGACATTGTTTGGCATACCAAACAATGAAGTGTTTCAAGTGCTCTTTTTCCCCATTCTTCCAGTGAACTAATGCAACAGTACACAGTTGTTTTTGCACATTTCATTTCAAAATTCTCCACACATTCTCTGTTGGGCACAGGTCAGTACTGCAGGGAGGTTAGTCCAGCATCCATTCCGTTCTTCCACAGCCATGCCTTTGTAATGTATTTATCATGTAATTTTGCATTGTTTTGTTGAAAATGTATGGACGGACATGTATGAAAGTTGAAGAACTTTCTTACCTTCCTACTATCTGCAATGTAGTAAAAGTCAAAGTAAATTTAAGTTGTGAGTCTGTTCGAATGCACTGAATTTACAAACACTGAAAGTTCGAAGTCAAGCTTAACTAAATGAAGCTTGTGGTTTTTAAATCATCAAGATTGGGGCTACATAGATATTTGATGATTATTACAATGATAATTCTGTTGTTGTAAGAATACAATAATGAAACAGGGTAAGTGTGCAGCAGTGTGCTCTCTTTAAGCAGCAGTTCTAAACACTTCATCACTGTATGACACTTTGGCTCCACATATTTAACATCTAACTGTTCCCAATCTTTACTTTCCTAGGTGGCTTCCATCACTGTCCACCCTAATTATGATCCTCTGGTGCTAGACTCTGATCTCGCTATCCTGAAACTGCTGGATAAAGCACGGATTGGCGAGCAAGTATCACCCATCTGCCTCCCAAATGCTCAGGATGCACTGGAAGAATCTCTCTCCAGACAAGCAATGGTGATGGGCTGGTCCCTCATTCCTGATGCCAAGTCTGGAGAGACAGAACATGCACGCATGGGCACAGTGATGCTGGGTGATGTGGTACATTGTGAGCAACAATATGCAAAGTATGGTCTTCCTATCAGCGTCTCAGAAAACATGCTGTGTGGCCGACTGGGTGCTGGCGCCAGTCCTTCTAACATCTGTCCAGCTGAGACTGGGGGTGTACTAATTGCCCCACCTACCTTTTCTCCAGAATTGGAATCCTCACTTCACCAAAAGCAGGAGTGGAAGCTTCTGGGATTGGTGAGTTTTGGTTATGACTCACTAGACTGCAACCCAGAGCTTTATACTGTCTACACACACATTGCTAACTTTCTTGACTTTTTTGAGAGAAATATGAAATAGATTATATTTAAAAATGTTGACCCTTACCTACCAACAGCTTTTTCTTGCATTTTTAGTTTTACCCTAATAACACTTTAATATGTCGCTTAAACTAACACTGGACAATGCACTATGAGAAGATAGCTGTAGCAGCAGAAAGGAGCATGGATGCATTTTCAGGTAGTAGTCTATGCCAAGCTAAGAGCAGCTTCTCTAGCAACATATTAAACTTAAACATGCAAGTAAACCGATGAGCAAACTGGCCTTATGAATTACAAAAATGTGTACCAACAATGACCCATGTCTTCCAAATGTGGGTCCTCAGGTAATTAATACGGTGCTGTTGGATTTACCAGAAAACCAAGTATTCTGCTATTATTTATATCATAGACCTTTGGTGTTCTGGTTATTTGTAATGTACATATCCTGTAATGTATAACTCCACCATTGTAAACAGGACCAAAACTATGTATATATTGTATAAAACCATTGAAGTTGTGAGCTTTTTAATAAAATAATTTGGTGTTGTGTTGTGTTGTAAGTGAAAATCACAGGTTTATGTTTAACACTCTTTAAAAATGGCATGAGACAATCTAAAATAAAACAACCCAGCCAAACCCAAAATACACACATTACAACAATGGGTATTGGTTGTATTCTTTTTGTTGCTTTGTCAACTTGAAATAAAAATGCATGTTAAGTCTTTTTACTAGGCTTAATTATAAAATCTGGAATCTACTTCATACTAAAACTGAGAATACAGAGAAAACATTATCGCGAAAAAGAAAACATAAACAAATTGATATTTTATCTATTAAATATGATAGCAATAACATGAATTTATCTTTACTGATAACCTAATCCAAAAGATTTTAATTGATCATATATGGGGGAAGGAGTATAGTCACTTACTGTCGTACACAGTATTGGAAACGCAACAACCATGGTGCCTGTAGGGGGAAATTGAACTTAGCTAGCTAGGTGCTAATTGCTATCCAGCATACATTTCCTGCACACTTGAACCGAACAAAATCATTTGATATTGGTGGGTTTGAGGTACTGTTCCACAGAAATATTCTAATTTATAATTATATATTTTTAAGAGTGAACAATACTAAAGTATGGTTTAGTAAAATGGTTTAGTAAAATTGGTTAAGCTTCACATCAGAGTGGAGCGTTAATCCCAAATTTCACCACTAGATGGCAATAGAGGTACAGAATATGTCTCTGACAAGGCTGGTATCTGTTCAACTTTTATTCTGGTTTTGTTTTTACTGATCTTAACACAGCATTGAATTCAGCTGAAAGTTTATGAATCAAATTAATATAATACATTTTAGTTTACAAAAAGGGACAATTCGTGGAATTAAAACATTTTCCCTGGGTAAGGTATATTCTTGATTTGCAGAAATTTCAGGACCAAGACAAGGTGGTTAGTTACAATGAAAAAATCAAACAATAATAACCAAATAATAAACCCAATAATAATCAAATAATATCCAAACAAATAACATAATACTTAGATACATAGACTGGGCTGTTTATCTGCCTAGTCTACAGAAGCTACAAAGAAAAAAAGTGTCATGCACAGCCATGGCATGCCATAGAACGCCCAAATGATTTAGTGCCACTGACCCATGAAACCATTAATAAGTGAGAGCCCCCGGGATGGCACTTGGAAAAACATTGTAATTTTCCAGGCTCTAGCACACACACACACACACACACACACACACACACACACACACACAGACACACACACAGATTCTCACACAGACTCTCAGGTGGTGTAGGATTAGCTCCATCTGCAATGATTCCTCTCCGGAAAGATGCACACAGAGATGAAAAGGATGTGAATGTGTGAGGGATGGGGCCCTTCGTACCCTCACTTTCACACACCCTTCCCCCACTAACACATGCACAGTGACGTATGATCATCAGCGTTTACTGATTTTTAAGCATGTCCAATGCTCTATTTAATATGCAGATAAAGCAGTCATGAGTGTTTGGATTTAGAGATTGTCCCATTCATCTAGAATAAAGACTTGTGTGAAGGATGTACTGCTAGAAGTAATTTTACTGGGGAGCCGATGTTCCCCGGGATGATTGTGAAAAGGCTCTTGTTGTGCTACCTCTTTATTTCAATCCTACAGAATCTTTAAACACCCCAAAGGAAGTGAGAAAAAAACAAGCTTTTCCAGTACTATTGAACCACAGCTTCTTCTCATGCCCTATTAACTCACAGGGCATCATCAGTATTTGGGTAGAAGCTTCTCAAACACTTGATTGGAGAGTGCAAAATTGACCTGGTGGATAGCACTGAGCAAGTGCTGGAAAGAGAAAGCGTAAAGTCTATACATTTCTCGTGAGAAGAAGCTTCAACTGGGGCAACTATTAGAAATCATGGAAGCCAAGCCACTTTTAAGACCTTGTTAATCCAGTAAGGAACAAAAACAGTAAAATAACTCCTTTGTAAACCCCTTAGAATGACCGACATTTCTGCATTAATTAAGATGTGGCCAGATAGAAATGGAAACTTCAGGTCGCATAAAACTTTAGTCTGCATTTCTTTATGCAGAGGTAGACTATGGTAACGATTTTCATGCATCATTGGTGAGCTCCTCAGACAACTCCCACTCCACCAAAATAGTTTTTCATAAAACAATGGAAATAACAACATAGGGAACCATGCACTGAAAAACAAAAGGCAAACACAACACCATTGCGGGTTGCGTGAAGGACCAAGAAAAGAGACAGCTCTGAGATGCAGCTGGTTCATATAGTGCAAAATTCAGCTGCAGTGCAATTGTGCTGAGATCTCCTGGAACATATTTATTGTAGAATTTATTCTAATATTAGTTGTTACTCCACTGTTGGATGAGGCTGCCCTGTCCTAACTTAAAAATAAGTTGCATGCATCAAATTAAAAGTTTGATTATCCAGAATTAACCAGAATTAACACTTTGTAAAATGACCTGCAACCTAACAATTCATTACTTAACAACTAGGAACTTTTTTGCCCGATTTCATGACATTTCATTTGCCTGTTCTGGGACAAAGTTCTATGCAGTGCTGAATTCAAAATTCAATTTTTTCCCCACATTCAAGCATGGGAGGTGGAGATTTTCTACTGCAGGAACTAGAGATATTGACTCTTTAACAGTTATCACAAAACTAAAGAATCACAAAACTAAAGCATGAGAAATGATGTGCCCTGTGATGTGAAACTGAACCTTGGTAATAATTTGACCTCCAGCAAGACAGTTATCCCAAGTACACTTCCAAATCAAGCATTCATTAATTAAGGAATCAGTCTTTCTTGGTAATTGCTAATTGGAAGTTTCCAAACCTCAATGAGTTTTTGATGAGATTCCACATGATTGGTGCCAGAAGCTTGTTATGACTTATTAGAGTTTAACAAGGCTAAAGGCTGTTTCACCAAGTTCTGTGTATTGGGGTTTATACTAGTACACATGTACATTTAAGAAAACAACTAGAGTTTTTTTTATTTAAATTCAAATTTATATTCAGATATTAACATTGATGGTATGTTTAATGTGATATACAGCAAAGTCATGTAATCCATTTAATTTACATATTTTACAATTGCTTTATACTGGTCAGGGTATACCATGGTAAATCCAGTTGATTGGACATGATTCGGAAAGCCACACATCTGTCTATATAATAGGTCCGATACTTGACAGTACAACCAAGCCATGAAGTCCAAGGAATTGTCTGTAGACCTCCGAGACAGGATTGTATCGAGGCACAGATCTGGGAAGGGTACAGAAACATTTCTGCTGCATTGAAGGTCCCAATGAGCACAATGGCCTCAATCATCTGTAAATGGAAGAAGTTGGGAAACACCATTACTCTTTCTAGAGCTGGCCGCCCAGCCAATCTGAGTGATCAGGGTAGAAGGGCCTTAGTCATGGACGTGACCAAGTACCCAAGAGTCACTCTTAGAGAGCTTCAGTATTACTCTGTGGAGTGAGGAGAAGCCACTGAAGCCACTTCTTAGTAAAAGGCAAAAGACAGCCAACTGGCTTTGAAATTGCCAAAAGGCACCTAAAGGACTCTCAGACCATGAAAAACAAAATTCTTTATCTCTTTGGTCTGGATGTCAAGCGTCATGTGGGGAGGAATTCAGGAACCGCTCATCACCTGGTCAACTCTGAGAATGTTCTTCAGTGGCCCAGCCAGAGCCCAGACTTGAACCTGATTGAACATCTCTGGAGACATCTGAAAATGTCTGTGCACTGACACTCCCCATCCAACCTGATGTAGGTTCAGCAAAGAATAGTGGGAGAAACTGCCCAAAAATAGATGTGTCAAGCTTGTAGCAACAGACTCCAAAAGACTTAAGGCAGTTATTGCTTCCAGAGGTGCTTCAACAAAGTATTGAGCAAACATTGTGAATAGTAATGTATATGTTATTTTGTAATTTTGTATTTTTATTAAATTTGCATAAATTCCAAACAATCTTGTTTCACTTTGTCATTATGGGATATTCTGAGTAGAATTTTGAGAAAAAGATGGGCTGTAACATAACAAAATGTGGGAATGTGCTGTTGATACTTGGATGATGTGGATGATATGTAGCTTCCTAACGAGTTCTTAACTGGTAAGCAGCATTTCACCATGATTTATACAGTCGCTTGCATTAGCATAGCGCATTCCATGACAGCTTGATGTAGATCATATAGTTGGAAACCCCCACTGAATCCAATAAAGAATATGCAGGTCCTTGGAGAGATATGTTGAAGCACATAGATTTATTATTAAATCAGTGCAGAGGTTTTCAGAGGTTCTCTGCTTGTATATAGTGCATCAGTACACTGCAAAAAGTGAACTTACAAATCCTAATTTTCAAAACAATTAATTTGTGTAATTAGAAACTGATTTACCATGTACCCATTCAGCTCTTGTGTGCTGATAATCAATGAACATCATTAGAGCAGCAGGTATTTTTTCTTCACTATTATCTGAATACCGAGGTAATGGGTCTTTTTTCCCTTTTCCCTTCCCCCATGTTACTCCCAGGAGAGACATTGAGAGCTGTAGCTTTATTAAAGATTTAACACATTTGGTGCCTTAGTGCCTGATTTTCAAATTGCCTCCTTAAGGGCAGCAATGTTCTGCCACTATGCCACATTCAGTGCCACAGTCAGTAAGCTATATATGAACATATCAAGTAATCACACTCACGTATATACTTACCCACACTTTTTTCGATTGAATAATTTAATGAGAAAGGCAAATATTGATAAATGTGTCAAAGGAAATATAAAGAGGTCTTGTTGGCCAACAAACAGGTGTTCATTATCTTACATGGGTGGTTGGGATTGGTCTGAACAGGCATTGATCTGTTTTGAGCTTTTGGTGCTAGTAAGCCTCAGAGTAGCTAAAAGTAAAATTGAAGGGTATATTTTAATATAGAACTATGCTAGATAAAAAAACATATTACTATTGTTTTACAAAAAACTATATGATAAATGCAGATAATTCACATATTGCACAATTAAGGATGTAACCAAACTGCTATGAGATTCACAATGCTGGGTTCATGATATTATTTTTCTATTAATATTATTACTATTTCCGTTAATTATTTATATTAAAATAAAACACTGTATTCATGAATATCTGTTATTTATCTTAATAATCAATCCCCTTTAATTTTATTTTATTTTTGATGGAGGTACAAGCTATGCAAAACAATGCAATTGTTGGAGTCTGTGTAACTTCTTGCAACCATTAAGGAAACAACTGCTTAAAAATACACTTTACAAAGAAATAACGGGTTTACATGCAGTGATGTAAAGCTTAACCGATAATGTCAAATGCAACAAAACATTTAATTAAAGGACAGACTAAAATGAAACTCTTATATCCAAGAACTGTTAGCATTCATCATCCCATTGGTGAGAAAAACTTACAGGAATGGGTAATTAATACAATGTTTCACAATTATCACCTGTATAGACAACAATGTATCTGTTAGGACTCTGACGACAAGCAGTGACCAAACACCGGCTTGCGGTATTAGTGTATCAGTATCAGTGACAACCTGCACCTACCTTCATCCTATAAATATGGGCATTAGGTTAGGGCAGGTTGTCAAACCTTTTGTTTTGTTGCTTTGCTCTTTTGTTCTGCTTTTTCCATGGATCAGACGGTACCTCCAGGTCTGGAGAGAAGACTCAGAGAAGTAAGGTCAGGAAGCCCAAAGTTCTAGGGACCTTTGATTTTTGATAGGGAAAGTGGTGTGATGCATTTTCTACTTCTTTCACTCCAGTGTAATTGTTACCTAAGCCTAACAGATAGCATTCCCCTCTGCAGACCTCACCATGGTCAAAATTCCCATTAACAATGAAACAAAGTGTAAGTTCTGGTCTTTAATATTTTGAACAAAGAAAGTTTATTACAGTTACATGTATTTGATGTTTTACAGAAAACATTGTGTCAACACAAGGACAAACTCCCTTAATACTGTATAGACGAAACCATGAGAGCAGGGACCTTTGTTGTTTTGGGTGGCCTAAAGTAATTTTTGTTCCAATGCAATAAAATAGAATAAAAATAGATGATACAGCAATATAAGAGAAGGATAAGTAAATATAGTTCAACAGGTGAGTCATAAGGGGATCCGCAGGACTGATGTAATTAACTCCCCGTTTACTAAGTCTAATTAAATAAATACATTATTAATGTGAATATGAGGGTTAATGCTGTTTGAATCTAGAACATTATTTTAACTTGTTGAGATTATTTTAACTTGTTGCTCCCTGTCGAAAAGAACTAGTAACATAAAGAAACATGAATACATTGCTTATATTGGCCCAAACTATTTTTTTCTTTAATAAAACAATTAAACTGTGTTTTATGTTTAACTTAACCAATGGTTAATAATTTCCTTCTTACTACACTGTGTAATTCAGCTTACTGCACGGTGATCCCCATACTGCATACCTTACTAGCAATATAAACCATTGTCACTTCTATTGCTAAGATACAGAATGTTGTAGCATAGCAACAGCTGGAAGTAAGGTGTCAAATTGCGAAGTGTGAAACAATGATTTAAATTAGAAAGTTTATACGAAATGCAGCCATACCATATATTTCACATATGGCAGACAGTGTTTAGTAAAAATATTTTACCTAAATAACTACAATCAAATCAAAAATAAATGAACAAATTCACTTAAAACATGAGAGTTTACACAAATTTAAATGTTTTCAACTGAGACAGGTATGGACTGCAGGCAGACAAATTTAGCACTGGCACTCAATCACAATCACTATAAAAGTGATCTGTAACATACAACAAGCAGTGTTTTTTTCGTTTTTTGTTTACCAATGTGTATTTGGATGTTGTTAAAATTCATTTTCAAAAACTTAAGAGTATTTGACAAAGTACATTGTTATAAAAATAACATTCACTCATTGGATTAGATCCTACCATTAATTATTTTGATATTATATAAAAAGTTATTCCTTCGAAAAGAGAAGAAACCTCTCAAGAAGCTAAAGTATTAAAATCTTTCCTTACTGTCTCTGGACATGGCCCTTCCAATTATTAGTCCAGAACTAAAACCACTGTGACATCACATTTTTTACACTGGTTGCAAACAACAAGGCACTTAATCACTAAAAAAGAAAAGCCCAAATACACTGTGTGGTTACAGTTAACAGTAATGTAAATGTTGCTAAAATGATAAATTTTCACCCAATTAATCAGTACAACCAGGATAAACTGGTGTTTAAACAAATGGAGTTTTATTTTGTGGTATTATTTACTTCATCATGTTGTCATCTGTGTGCTAGAAATGTGCTCTAAATGGTTAAAGCTAAATTTGCTGGATTACTTATGTGGTGACACTTCATCACATCAGAGTTTAAAAATAGCACTTTTTAACACTTTGTTCAGAGGCCCTCGGAAACAGCTCACTGCTTGAGTTTTCACAGTGAAATAGAAACTTAATTAAATTTACAGCAAAACATTCATTCTTCAACTAAATGATTTGTATTAGAAGTATTCTATGTTTATTTCAACCATTTGCGTAAAACTCATCCCTGCCAGTTTTTTTCTATTCTTATTGACACTACAGGAATGTATGGGAGGTTAACAAAATCAAGTCAGTTGATCTGTGATAAGTAGCTGATTCTGAACGAACTCGTCTTTGAGATGAACGTTTAGTTCAGTTCATTTTCTTCTCCTAATTAGGGTCGGGTTGGGGTGCTGGAGCCTATCCCAGCTCTTCAACAGTCGCAAAGCACACAGATGAGATGAACATGTTCTAACTCATTTGTAGTGCATTATTTGAGCTTCCCTTGCACCACTTATTAGTAGTAACTAGTTCTAAACATGACCAGCATCTAGAATATAACTGTTCATATTGTATTCTTTAGTAAGTGTTTCAGCTACAATTAGTGATCATTACATTTTGGTAAAATGCTAATGGCTTTCATAAATATGTTTATATGGTTCAGAGTGATGTTTAAATGCTTCTGTGGTGTGTCTTTTTTAAGTTCCACCCAAGCTTTTCAATCAGATATAAATCTGAGAAATCCACTCCAGGGTGTTCCAAGGTCTTTTTCTCAGCCAGTGTTTGGTTGACTTGGAGGTGTGCTTGGGATCATTGTCTTAATTGAAAGTCCATTGATCAGCAGGGTTTTATTTATTATCAGAAGACCTGATGTTCCTCTATAATGTCCGGGTATTAGAAAGAATTACATGAAGTCAGGTACACAATTAAGATCACCAGTTCATGCTGCCCCACATCATCAGTGAGCCACCTCCATGCTTGATTGTGGAAAAAAGTATTCTTCTTATCATAAGCCTGGCCTTTCACACACCAGACAAACCACTTGTTAAACAGTTCCAGTATGGTTTCATCAGCTCATAGAACTATCTCCCAAAAGTCTGTAGTACTTCATTTCCCTCTAGCATATTCTAGTTGACTTTTGAGCTTCCTTGTGGTCAAGAGTTGAGTGCATCTTGGAATTGTTTATGTTTTGTAGGTACCACTGAAGCGCTTGTACTAGGCTTCATTAGGTTTTTCACATTCTCCCAGCGTCTTTGTTTTCAGCAGCATTTAGATCTGCTAGAGATGTACTGTCAGAACTAGGCCCTGATGGTTAACAATAATAAATCTAAACAATGCCAGATCTCACAAAGACATATACATTTTCAGTCTAGGAATCACCACCACAGATCTCACCCTCTCTTATGACTACCTGGGACTCAAAATAATCACTTCAAGAGGCTTGGTCTGGCAGTGAATGCACTGAAAACCCTCTTCCTAATGAAAAAAAACAATAATATCGACATTCCAATTTAAATTTGGTAAAAACTCTTTGTGAAGTATGGGTCCACTCAGTCACCAAGTCTACAATAGATAGGACATGCATCCCACTGAAGCCCTGCATGCAGAATTCTGCATAATGATTTTACATGTACAAAGAAAAACCCCAAATAGTGCATGTTGGGCTGAATTAGGATAATACCCATTCATTTTTAATATTGAAAAAAGTGCCCTCAAACGAGTCCCCTATGTCAGCTGATCCAGAGACTGACCAACACTCTGACCCCTCACATCCACAACTCTCTGACCAGCACTGCTTCCCAAACATCAATTAGAATAAGCCAAAGTATAAAACAACACAAAAACACTTACAGTGGGGCAAAAAAGTATTTATTCAGCCACTGATTTTGCAAGTTCTCCTACTTTCATAAAAAAAATCCAGGAAATCACACTGTAGGATTTTAAAATAATGTATTTGTAAATTATTGTGGAAAATAAGTACTTGGTCAATAACGAAAGTTCAACTCAATACTTTGTAACATAACCTTTGTTGGCAATGACAGAGGTCAAAAGTTTCCTGTAAGTCTTTACCAGGTTTGCACACACTGTAGCTTTTTTCCTCATTTTGTCTCTCATAGTTGAAGTGTACCTATGATGAAATTTACAGACCTCTCTCATCTTTCTATGTAAGAGAACTTTTTTTTCAATCCAAAAACACACTCAAATGCTATCTGATCCTAAAACATGATTACACCCTGGCCACATATCTCCTTTCTGTCCGATATACAAAGATAATGAGTGACCACAGCTTGGTCATCGAAAGAGGCAGACTGTGGGCTCACTGCAGGACATGTTTTGTAGAGAACGAGGTGCAATTCCTACTGAACTGCCCACAATACACAAACATCAGAATCAAATATTTCAAATATTCTTATTAGAGAAAGAGGTCCAAAAACATGCACCCAGGTGCATTGAACTTTCCTAGCTATTAGGTACCTATCCATTAGGTATGCATAAACCAGTGCTGGCCAAAGGTCCGGATGAGTAGTGGGGTTTAAAAACTATTCCAAATAAACAGATTAACAGAGTTGACAAAAGAAGAAAAAATGTTTTACATTTCTTATTAGTGATTATGATCGACTGCAGCTGAGGTACGAGGAGTAGTGGTCTTTGCTGACAGTGGTCTTTGCTGACAGTAAGGAAAAACCCCCAAAACAAACCACTAAAAATAGTGTCAAGCAAGCTGTACATCTCCATGGGCTTATACCTTATCTTGTAAAAATGGAGTACACTGAAATATGTTTTTATGTTTGTTTACAGAAAAGAACAGGTACAGAACAGTGCCAATGCATTCCAGTCTCTTACATATGTATGTAGAAGGTGTGTAGTCGAGAGAGAGAGAGAGAGAGATGGAGAGAGAGAGAGAGAGAGAGAGCAAACAAGAACACTACACTGAAGCCAAATTCATTCAGTGGGATTCTTGGGCTCGAGCTCCACGGATTACCCGTAGAGACCATCGTCCCCTCTTTCTTTCTTTCTCTCTGTCTCTCACAGTGTATAGTTCTTTTATTTCAATCTATCTCTCCATATCGTAACGGCTCTCCACTAAAGAAGTGGATGCGAAAGACTGCACAGATTTCTCCCAGGTTAACAACAAAGGTGAGTCTCTGACTTCACTAAACGGAAACACATGGCAACACGCTGGAGATAAGAAAGCACAGCCTTACTGCTGAATAACAGCAGATTATCAAATAAGGAAAAAACTGTGATTTACTAAAACATTTTGAGTTATTTAGTCGTTAACCTCTAGCCCACATAACACCCAAAGTTCAATGTACATTTTAATCAAAATTAGTGTGTTCCAGGTAATTTAGTCCATTACAGTGTTTTGTAACTAATGAATGGTTCATCTCTTAACGTGGCTTAACTAACACTCATCGCGACCCAGTTAATGAAAGTAATGTTTTTTTTTAATCCAAAGAAAATAGCTTTATTTTAACTGGATGCCAGTGTTATTGCGCGCACATCGTTTTCTCGTGGAGCGCACCTGAGTATATGTCTGTCTTTCTGTCTGTCTGTCTGCCTGTCTATCTAACTATATACCTACCTATCTATCTAGCACACGACAAATGCATTAATCATTGCAAGTTACCTTTTGAAACAATATTTATTTACAAATTATATTTTACTGGTGATATTATGCACGATACATATGCGGATGGATTGTAAATAAGAGATATAACTAAATTACTATTCTGCACAGCCCCATTGAACATAATGTGTAAATCTTTGCTTTCCTGGACATTTGTGTTTCACTAACAGAAGGTGGATTGGCTATTCTACACTGGTGCTAGGTGTGAATAAG
>JAYDZG010000001.1:11133723-11149011 GCA_034509265.1 Microcambeva bendego | reverse complement strand
TAACTGGATGCCAGTGTTATTGCGCGCACAACGTTTTCTCGTGGAGCGCACCTGAGTATATGTCTGTCTTTCTGTCTGTCTGTCTGCCTGTCTATCTAACTATGTACCTACCTATCTATCTAGCGCACGACAAATGCATTAATCATTGCAAGTTGCCTTTTGAAACAATATTTATTTACAAATGATATTTTACTGGTGATATTATGCACGATACATATGCGGATGGATTGTAAATAAGAGATATAACTACATTACTATTCTGCACAGCTCCATTGAACATAATGTGTTAATATTTGCTTTCCTGGACATTTGTGTTTCACTAACAGAAGGTGGATTGGCTATTCTACACTGGTGCTAGGTGTGAATAAGTGAGCAAGTGGCAGTATTTTTTCCCTGAAATCCTAGGGTAGAAATTTTCAAATAGATGCATTTCTTAATTAAAATAAAGAGAGGGAGAGTTTGAGTGCCCATTATAAGGAGTAGTATTTATTTATTTTCATATTAAGTGGGAGATCTGTACATAAAAAGCTAAATTTGACTTGTAAGTGATGGAATGCTTTGTTCTTTGTGACTGTAGAAGGTAAAGAGTGTTTTTAAAGACCCATTGAGTTCCATTTTTATTATTTTATTTATTAATTATTTACCCATTCTTTAATTGGTTAATCATTTATTTACCTTGCATTTTAATTGTATGTATTAATCATATGTTATTTTGTGTTTTGTTTATCTATTCCCTGTGCTTAGCCACAGATAGTTTACGCCCCATCTGGTAAAATGCCTATGCAGGCAGACACATGCACAGTGGGTCATTAAGTATTGTTTTTCATTCACTGAGATGATACTTGTCGTTAACCATATTTAACATGTGTAACATATGTACCCCTATTTACTTTGGGTTTGTGTCAGGGTTTGTGGCTTGAGGCTTCATTTATTTAACATTTGGTCATGCCATTGGGGCAAAGGGTGCAACATACAATATAGAAATAAAGAAACAATGGGTAAAAATGTATTTAGCATGTTGATCACCTGCAGATAAACCACTGCAAAATGACATGTAAAGGAACATAACATGAAGGTTTATTATTTATGTATGTTGCTATAATGTACATAAAGTATTGTAGTTACATTCTGAATGGAATGTATTTGAATTTCCTCTTTTAATTCTCACTTCTTAAAATGTCCAATTAGGGGGACTAGCTACTTTATGTCATCCTAGCTGAGTGTGAAGCACAAACTGAAGATGGATGGATTTGTTTTTCATGTGTAGAACCAAATGGATTATGTAAAATGGCTTAATTTAATTGGCATTACAATTGATTTCCAACTGAGAGTATTCAATTGGAAATAAGTTCCCTGGTAGATGTGTGCAGGATTGAGGGATTGAGATTCTTCAAACACCGTCTGTTAGATTGTTCATCTGTCTTTCATACAAAAGAAAGGAGAAGAGAAAGAACATTGAATATAGAAATAAATTTGAAGAGTGAATGTCTGTTTATAGAATAGCTGGGGGTTTTGGGGAAGTGGGATATGTAAGAAGTGGGCGCAATAGATTATGCCAGCATACAATGTAACCAAACCTGTCCAATCTATTGTTATTTAACTCTATTTCAAAACATGGATCACTGCTTAAAAAAGAAAGACTGATAATTTATTGACTTATTAAGAAGATGGGCAGTGACCAAAAATTACGAATATTGCTTTAATATTGAATAAAAGCACAATGTTAAATGGAATAGAAAACAGTGAATTAATAAATGAGTCAATCAACAACCTGCAAAAGACTGGAAAACTGCAAGTTGGAATTTTTCATGCAAACCCACTCATTGGGTAACATGAATGTAGTGCTTAAGTAATCCTCCTGGGAACAGGAGAGTACTGCCAAAGTGCCATCCAACTTTTTCTCTCTTTCATTACTGCTACTGTCCTGACCAATCTGTTTTACTCTACCTTTTCTTTTCCTCACTGTTCACACGTAGTCTAAATGGACTCAAATTAATTTCAAGAAGCATATGGGTTAATTAAATGAATTAATTAAATGAATTAATCTTTCCACTATCATCATCCATGAACATAAATAAAGGTATTTTACTTTCACTTACTAGGTCATATCAGAAATACTCAGATGCTCAACTAGTATTATTTAATAATGTATTGTATATTATTGTATATTGATCTTGGGATCAATGTCCTATGCAAAATTCCCATTAACACCAAGGTTTAACACCACTAAATATAAAACATACCTTCATAAAACATTACTGATGCCAGTAACATGATTAAGGTTGCCAGTTCCTGCAGCAGAAAACATCCCTATCCCATCGTTGATAGTGATCACCTTTCTCTTTTCTTGAATGTTTATCTGGTCGTAAGCATTGCCTTTCTTACTTCACATAATCCTCTGATCCATGTGGTCAAGCAGATCTAGTTTTGACTGATTTTGAAATTTATCTTCAGACCTGTTTGGATTCCTTCTGGTGTTTCCCATTCAACACGTTCTGTGCTTTTCAGTCAGCATTAGGGTATGCCATGAGGTTCTTGGTTGTTAAAGAATATTTTTATTATGCCACTGACTTATCCATCCTACCTCATTCTGTATTAATGTGTCAGCATTAAACAGTAAACTCAAGTATTTAATGCCTGAGACACACTCAAAAATGTTGAGACAGAAGTAAAATAAAGTCAAAAGTTAGTAACAGTTAAATATTACATGATTAGCAGGTGAAATGAATAGGCTAGGTAATCATGACTTTGTTAATAATTTCTTTGCAAATATTTTTTTTATACTATTGTGAAAACATCCAGGGAATATAAATAAATCTGTGTAACGCAAGGTCACAAACAACTGTTGAAAGCATGTCTCCTTCATACTATTAGATGATGATATATGTGAAATTGTCATGTTAATGTTGTAGATGTAGCCATGTAGGCTTGGGAATAATTTGGAAAGCCATTGCTACTTAACACAATTCCCGGCTTCATCAAAAATGGAATGTTCTACATCAGTTATAAACAAAACATTCTTAGGGTCTAATCTTGCACTGTAGTCAGATGAGCTCACATTTCAGCTTGTTTTCAGAAACAACTGATATAGAGCCAAAAGATGAAATCTGTCAGGATATAGTGATGCATCAGTTCACACAGCATAAGTGACCTGCATATGTGTGAAGGTACTACTGCTGTGGATATGTACAATGGGTTTTAGAGAGAGATATGCTTCCATGAGGTAATATCTGTCCTGGGAAGTTTGCAGTTATTTCAGTAAGACAAGACCAGGCCTTTTTCTACACGTGCAACAAAAGAGGGTCATGATTGTGCATGATTGACTGGCCTGTCCATAGCTAGATCTGAGTCCTTTCAGAGATATTCAGAAAATATTTTATCAACGCTGTTACCAACAGGTGTATTTAAAATTCTTACTTGCACCATGCAACCACATGCTTGCATATCTTTATTCTCTCATCAACTCTTTGACAGTCATTACACAACTGATGGAATTTTACATTTCTTTTCATTTGTAGTACCATTAGAGTAGTGGTAGGTGTGAGGGAACAATCTCTTTTTCACCTGAAAATTTTGAAGGACCTCAGGACCCCTCTGCATCTCTGCTCCTCTTTCCCTTTGTTACTATCTGTTTTCCAGTTTAATTTTTAGCTAAGCCTCTAATAGGCCTTTGAGGGGGTTTTGTGTGCATCTTTGTGCCAGGGCCTGAGACTGTGGGGCATTAATTCCACTCTTGAGAAGGTAAATAGCTTGAAGTTGTGGGAGCGTAGAGCTGAGCTGCCACTTACTCACTTAATCTTGAAGAGCTTTATCACTTTTACTTGCTGTAACTGGGCATGCATGAGAATCAAAATGCCACATACAATGCCAGCTCTCTGAAGGGGGCACTCGAGGCACCCTACGTACACCACCTTCTTCTTCCGGAGGGCCCAAGTTCCTCCTCCTCTACTGAGCTTTACCCACCCCTTCCCAGCAACCCTGTAGAGGCACACAGGGCTGTCTGTGTTTACCTCCGGCTATGACCAGAGGAACACTAAACAATTCTCTTCACTGCTTCTTTGTCAGCCCCATCTTTTGAAAGCAGTAGAAAGAGAGAGACAAGGAAACAATTAAAAACCCTCCTGAACCTTTGCGCTAACAGTTTCCCAGCAAAGAGTGCCTGTGAATGGGCATGGAGCCCTCTAAACTGCCTTATTATTTCACTGCACTTGGCCTGTTCCAAGAGCGGCTGGCCTCAATGGCTGGCCCAACACACTGGGCTTTTTGTGGAGAACTTGGCTCACTACACCATACACTGGTTAATTAGAAATTGCATTCATTTATCTATCTATCCATCTGAATGTCCACCTACTTGTGGCCTCTTTTGCAGGCTCCATAGCTATGCCACATTATCTTCTCCCCTGTGGCATATTTCAAACACGATTAGGTGTTTGAAGTGATGTGTACATTTGAAATATTTTTCAACTTTTGTTCAAAAGCTACAAATATATAATGATTCATGCTTTAATTTAATTTAATTTTACCTGCTACTCCCATTAGGTTTCACCAGAGTAGATTGTAATTGCATAATTGATTTGGTATCGTTTTTATGAAACATGCCCTTTCTGACACAATTTCCCTACCCATTTATCCGGGCTTAGGACCAGCACTACAATGCACTGTTTTATGCATCCTAGAGCATGTTTTAGGACTGTTGGAGAAACCCCAAACAGCCACTGGGGGGACCATTCAAACTCCGCCCTTCCAAAGGATCCAACCCAAGATCTACTTGCCATGAGGCGACAGTGCTACCCTTTTAGCTACCATGCTACCCATGCTTTAGTAATTAAATATCATGCAATAATTACAGTGTTTACCAAAAAAACAAGTTTCTCATGGACTGCAAATGTTCATAAATTCATGCAAAGGGTATTCATTGCATTCATTGCAAATATCACCATATTTACTTTGAATTCGTATCACTACACTTAAAATATTTTAAATATTTACTTTCGAAATTTCATTGTTCACATACTATATAGCAGAAAATACACACCTATATTTATACATATCTATATCTCTCTGTATGTATGTGTGTATGTATGTGTAAAGTGTAGGTCTTTGGTCTATTGCTATATTTGTTATTGGAAATGGAATAATTGTTATTACTATTGTGATCAGATGCTCAGTTGGCAACATTAGTAAATTACACTACTGCTAAGATCAAGGGTTCAAATTCCCAGTAGCACCATCAGCTATTCAGGTGTCTAGATACACACATAATTTGCTTTGTCTTGGGGCTAGATGAGGCCCTTACAATTGTTGTCCTATCCTTAGTTGTGTTATTGCATTGCACATAGTGATACCAGGGAAACAAGACCCAATCTGATCCTGGATATGATAAAGAGGTGTTAACATGAAAAAGATGTTGTCGTGGTTGTTTAGTATGTTTTTATGGGTAATTGAATTTTTGCATACTATATTGCAGTTGTTGTCACGCAATACTGCTTATTGCATTTATTTTATTTTGCTTCTGCTAGTAATGTATTTTCAGAGCAGACATTATTACATCCCTTTTGTAAGATGTTAAAATTGCTATTAGTTCCTAAGTGTAATTATTTAAACAACCCAAAATTAATATCAGACAAAGCAACAGATCTAATAAATATAATATTGAAACAACAAAGAAACATGGGTTTATGAAGGATTTAATGTTTCTATTGTGCCTTAAAGGGACTTCTGTATTGTGAAAACCATGTATGGTCTATGACACATCCAATGTTCCTTTGTTTCTCGTTTGTTCTTGGAGCTGGGTTGTCATTGTCCTTTTGAATTAAAATATTGCCACTGCTCTTTTATTGCTCCCAATACACCTCAATGCAACACTAAGAGTCCAATCTTATATGATTCTCTGTGTTCTCTCCATATGGAGGGGTAGTAGGGTGGGAGGAGGGAGTGGTGAAGGCAGATTTAATGAGATCCTAAGGGAGTCGGGTTGAGCCAATCAAACACAGTGCATTGACATACACACATTCACTGGTGTCAATCATACACTGCTCTTCCTACAGTAATAGCCATATGCCTGCATCAAACATAAAAGACATGATCAAAGCACATTCTCATTTTCTTTGGACTGGTAATTAATTTAGAGTTTCACAGTGAGTTACTAAATATTAAAGATGCTTTGTGGACTTGACAAAACCTTACAGAACGAAGCTGTGTATTGAGATATGAACAAAAGCCTGAGAGAAAGGTAGTTTAAAAGAAGATGAATGATAGAAGATAATGGCGAAAACAGGGAAGTCTATTAAGAAGACTAAAAAGGATGATAAATGATTGAAAAAGGAAGATAAAAAAGATATTGAAGGATTTTCTATAATTAGTGCCTATTCTATGCTCGTCCACTAGTATTTGCCAGACGAATAGATATTCAGTGTGTCCTAGCTAACACTGGTAGCATAATGTCTTGTTAGGACATCATTGTTTTAGAGTTGCTCACATGTCAAAGACCTTTACACACAGTGACAGTGTCCCACGTTTTTTTTAGAAAAACCACCTCATTAAGAAAACATTGAAACAGCAAAGCTTGCAAAATGGCACAAATTTAGTTATACAAATGTTTTTACAAAGAAATAATTTACCCTACACGTTGGAGTGTAAATTTGGACCAATTTATTCAAATAAATCGGCGATCATGCAAAAATCAAGGATCTACCAGAGATATAGTATATGCAAGCAAATCTGGTTTGTTGCTCACAGCTGTGCCATATTTTCCAAGAAAATTGTAAATGATAATCCAGCATTTCCAGCATTTACTATACATAATACTGGGAAGGGAATTTGTAGAAATCTCAGTCAACATGGGTGATTCTGGAAACACTGTTTGAATCTGTGTGACTCTTGAGGCCTTTCATGACAATCTTAAATGCTGCTGTGAAAAGCCACATTAGTTTGGAAATATAGTGGTACCCTGAAACGTAATTGGTTGTGGGAGTGGCATCATGTTTAAAAGATAAGTTTCAAGTTGTTGTTTTTTTCCGCTAGCTTAGCCTTTATTTCCAAAGACTTCAAATTTAGGAGACAGTGAATTACAAGGTACCAAAATACTTGGAAAAAACACTTTCACTTAACACCAGTCCATAGCTTTGTTAGGTTAGAATTATCTAGGCCTCATCTGTAATAAAATGGAAATGGGATTGTCTTTGAAAATAAGAACAGACTTGATAGGTCCAAAAGACTCTGATTCTGATCAAGGTGCATCAATACCTAAGACATGAGTGAATTAAATGTGTGCAACAATTCAAGATTATGTAGAATACAAGTCTGCATTCAAGATTATGCTTTATGTTGTCAGTGAAGTCTGTTGTTAATTTAGCTTGACATTGCTAGGCCTCATTCTGCACACACTACACAGATTTGAGTAATGCTTCTCAGAAGACACAGAATTAATTGTTCATTGAAACATGTTAATGTAGTCATGAGTGTCTTAAACAATATAACAAGTCATTTGTTGTAGTAAAATGCTAGTTTTTTCAGGCATTGTCTATGCACTAAAAATTCACTAACAGTGCACTAACCTAAAATTGTACAGTGTGGTAAAGGGCATGTCTGGCCCAGAGTAATAATTTGACCTTTGTGGGATTCAGAATAGCTTCTGGCTTTGACATCATACTTGGTGTGTGCGTCTCCATTACACGGCTATATACGTCACCATTGGTCAGACGATTTGGTCTATGCAGCCAGCACATTGACCTGGAAGTTAGTTTCAGACATCATGCAGCATTAAGAAAGGCTTAGATACCTGAATGTCTGCATATTTTACTCTCTATTTTTGGACTGAGCTTTCATGTGAAAATTTATTTATTTCTACAATTGAAACACTTGTCTTGGACAAAAATACTTTAAGTTGGTATGCCATTCTGTTTTATGAAAATTACTTAATAGACTATATGCATTATCTGCTAATCCGTAGTCTGACAACAACTGTTGATATTGTCTTGCTGAAATTTTCACAAACTTAACATGAAGATATGTCAACTGGATGGCACTTGCCTCTCTGAAACATTAATATACACCTCAGTGTTGTACACTGAAATATTGTATTATGAGTGCTATGGTTTATTTGTGTGCTATTTATTGTTGTGAGAAGGAATGGCAACATTGCACAGACATAGATGCTTTACTCTTTAACCTTTTGGAACGTGTCGCAGGCCTGAAGTTAAGTAATACTTATGTATTTGTCATCTAAAGGAAGCTAACCAAACAAAACATGAAATCGTGGGATGTTAAACTGAATGAAATACAATATACAGAGCAACAGTAAAGTCAGATGAATCTAATCTAATCTTATGTCATACACAATGGTTAAATTTTGTAATGGCAATGTGTAACCATTCTTTGTGAAATAAATCTTTCATTATCTGTACATCTAGAGATTGAGAAGGCCATGCGATATATATATATATATATCGTGTGTGTGTGCATCAAATAATTTAAACAGTATCTGTAAAGAAGTTTGTAAAGTTTTTGTTGGAACTGCTAATATCAGAGGTGTTTTATAGCTAAACATATGGCTTATTGACAATCAACATAATAGAAATGAAATGTGTAGCTGCGAATGCAATGGTCAAAGATAAACTCTTCTTTATGTTTCCATTAATGTGTCCACCCTATGTATATGCATTGTGTTAACATATTCTACTTGCATTATTTTTGTTTGTCTAGTAGTGTCTAATAGTTCATCATTTGGTCTTCAGCTCTGGGGAGAGATTTTCTTTCTTTTTTCTTTATTTTACTTATGCCATGACTGGGTTGCTAAGACAACTTGTCAGTGCTGACACAGCCATGCATCCCCTTAGAAAACCCTAAGGATGCAGAGAGAAAGAATAAGATAGATAGACAGAGAGAGAGCAAAAAGAGACCCCTTCTTTGGTAGGGCAGCATAAAATCGGGATAATCGCTGTCGATTATGCCACACAAAGAGCTGCCGTTTCTGAAAGATTCATTCATACCGGAAAAGAGGGGCTTGAAAGAGAAGAGAAAAGGCCTTCCATCAGCCTCTCACCACCTCTTCAGCTCTCCCACGGTGGGCACAGGCATGGCATCAGTAGTCTGAATGGAGCTGGCACTCTTCATGTGCCCACTGCCCCTCCTGACGGTATGCAAATTCAGAGGCCGGTCTAGGGTGCTGAGGCTGGGGGCAGAGGAATGGGGGGTTATGGGATAGAAGGGGCCACTGCCACTTTTTACTATGGGACAAAGAGTTCTCAGATGAGTAGGGGAACTTCACATGGTGCTGGCCAAAAAAAAGAAAAATCAGAGAGCGAGCGAGTGAGAGAGAGAGAGACAGACAGAGAGAGGATGCAGGGAACATTTATATGCATCTCACAGGCCTCTTTGGGAAGGATCACATAGTGACATAGACACAAATCACGACATTTCCTATATGTTCCCTGTACATCAGGTTTCTCTTCACATGCTCAAAGAGCCCAGTGTCTTGGCCCCTATTATAGATTTGGAAGACTGTGATGGGATTCCCATGGCTGTTACCTAGGAGCTGTATTTAACCCTGCCTTAATGTGACCCCAGCTTTGCCTTTTCATTTTTTAGGTTTAATAGAGTTAGTAGTTATATTATAGAGAGGCTTTGGTTGCAGTCCACATTTCCCAGCTTCTGCAGTGTTGTTTATCACATAGCAGTTTAAAATGCCCTTTATTGAAGAGTTCTAGATTTAATTATAATTGTATGATAATTAAATATTACAAACATACTCATTTGCAAAAAAATTAGATACCACAGTGTGAGAGTAGGTAGAATACATGACAAATACAATTACATTAAGGCAGAATACTAATAATATTATTAATGCAATATTAAACCTTTGGCATTGCTTATTAACATTACAGAAATGGTTCTACTACTTTGCAGCCCACTTTTTTACAATTAAAATAGTGTTTTTGCATACTCATATAAATGTATTTTAAATGTATTTTGAATTTGTCACTTTACATTGCACTAAGTACAGTTAACATATTAATATTCATTCATATTCAGTAAGTCATATTGACTGATCTGACTGCACAGTCTGAAATCCCCAGATCTAACGTCCCTAATCTCTGTGTTGTTCTTGATTCTAATCTCAAATTATTATTTATTATTAGATTAAATTAGACATTTTTGTCAATGTAATTAACTGATATATTTGTATAGGGGGATATGTATGAGATATTTTCTTACATTTACATTTTCAGCATTTTGCAGACACCTTTATCCAAAGCGACTTACAGTACAGTTACAGTATACAGTCTGAGCAATGAGGGCTAAGGTCAGATTTAAACATCAAACACATCATTACACTTCCTAGTAAAGTTTTTTTTTCCATCAAGATGTGTTAATCTGTAAAATGTAACAATGTACCAATGTTGTTAAAAATGATTAATTTTGAGACCACATGCTTACAGAGAGGATGAAAGTATGCTCAGAATGAGTAGGACATGAAAAGGGGGTCCCATGGGATTTGAATGCTTACATTTAATCCGAGTTTGTGACTCCTCCTTTCCACTGCCTACTTTGGAGAAACACAACCTCCAGTTTCAATTGGATGAAGTGTCACAGTGATCAGGACTTTGCTGTCTTGTCTTAAAGTAAAAATCTAGAAAACGTCAATATGAAATAATAGAGTGGATCTTTACTGGTTTTGGCTTTAAGTGCAGGAAGAGGGCGAGTATAAAAAGGGTTTGATATTTCACAAATCTGGAATTGTTCGACTGGGAATACTGGAAATTGGATAATCAATTTTACATAGAATTTCAACGCTGGAGCCGTGATTAGTGAAGAGTAACCAAGACTAACCAAAACTTATTCAGCAAACCTGAAATGACGTAAGTTTGCGTTAACATTTTATTTTTAGACAATATATGTTCTATGCATACATAGTGACATATTTTTGGATGAATTGTGTGCTATGTCATTCATTTTTCATTCATTTTTTTACCTGTTTGTTGAAACATTTGTATATTTTTCCTTCTGCCAGATTTGGATGCAACTGTAGTTACTAAATGATTATTAGTTACTACATAATGTGCTTTAAATCATTGGTTTGTTTTGCAGGAGGATTTAGAGATCTTTTTGTTTAAAATGTAATGTAATGACAACATACGTTGCATCTACTCTGTAGACTCATGTGTTGGCTGTATGGCAAGTTGTAGCATTTTTAATTCGTGGCAATGTATAATGTCTTTGATTAGTTAGAATTCCTGAGACAATTTTAATTAGTGTTTTATATTACTAGCCCATTTTTCTAGCTTAAAGGCATAAAGAATTATATTTATGCAGCAGTTTTTTTATTCATTCATTTTCAGTTGAATATTGTATTTTTAAGCCAATAACATTTAAAATTAATAAATCAGCGTTATGTGTCTTCTATAATGTGCATAATGTGTGTTTTAAACTGAGTAAATCAGATATCAGTGCTTGAATACTGTCCAGCATCCATTCCCTGTTTTCTTGGTCCATGTGTTGGGTTGAATGTAATGAGTAGGGAAGAACATGCTCTGAATATTCATGATCATGAAGTAGTGGGTTTGCTGTGTTGGATGGGCACAGACATGGCCTGGAGCTGGCTTCACTGTATATTAGCCCAACTTTACTGAGACCACATGTTTTGCATGCAGGTTGTTGCTTATTTTATTTTGGATAAAATGTCATCATATGTGGTTAGAATAGCAACTTCTTCTTTTGTTTACTGTCTGTCTTACACACTATTTTTAGCATTTTTCACTGCACACCAGTGGTTAGAATCTCGGCTTTGCCAGTTGGCTGGGTGCCACCCTAGCCACTAGAATGCACAAACCCAGATACATAGGAGTTTTGCGTCAGGAAGGATAAACCAATAATGCAGATCTCTGCGACCCTTAACTGGAGCAACAGAAAGGATTCACATTTACAATGTTAATTAATAACTTCAATGTGTTTTTCACTATTTGTGATGCAATATTCATGTGTTCATATTTTAGAAAAGTGATGTTTACTATGTGCCAGACTTTAGGGATATCCAGTACCACAAAAAAGTTTGTAAATCAGTACAGAATAGGAGCACCAAGTAACATACCGACATGTCTGTAATCATTAGTCCAAACAAAGTTAAAACATTAAAGCTGAAAAAAACAATCATCTAAGGAATATGGCACTGTACTTGCATTCTTTGCTATGGGGCTTGATGATAACCAGGGAACTCTGGACACTGATGGAAAATTTTCATTGGACAAAAGAACATGATGCTGGTTTTGCTCTGTATTCATTTATGCACTCACTATGTTTTTGCCAGACAGTACTGTATACCCAGCTGGAAGCAATGACAGAACTAAAAGACCAGCTGGAAGTCACAACAGGACTAGAAGACCAATTCAAATTGTTGACAAAACTTGATGGCTGGCTTGGAACAGTAACAGGGCCCTGCCAGGCCTGAGAAACATAGCAGTGTCTTAGGTGACACCAAGTACAGCAGAGAGAGTGACCTTTACACCTCTGGGATGACCTTAAATCTATTACAAATTAATGTGCCACATTTAAATAAACTCAGACTGGACATACTGTGCTAAGAAGTTTAAAATTCAAAGTATTAAAAGTAAAAGACACATAAAGCCATATAATAAAAAGAACCATACTGTATGTAAAGAAATTGCGATTGCAAATGTTTATTAGTGCGTGGTATGTATTTATAAAAATAGATTTGCACCTGGTTTTCTTTCATTTTTGCCATTTCTAAATAACTTCACTGAATTATTATCATTAAATTATAATACATAGAATAGAATATTTATTGTCACTATCCACAGGAACAATAAATAATCGAATTATAGGAGCTAGAATACTCCTAACTACAAGTTGAGGATCTACAGATCTTTGCACACCTGTAAAAAAGTCAAAGTCAGAATTAACATTTTTGTATAACACATTTTACAATGACATTGTCTGAAAGCAATTTTACAGAATTTAGGACCAACAAACCAAATCCACTTTTTGAGCAAACTGATGGCAACAGTGGCCAGGAAAAACTTACAAAGGAAGAAACCTTGAGGGAACAAGCAGCCCCATTCTCTTTGGGTGGTCTGGAGGATAATATCAATGAATAGGGTTTACACAAATGATACTTACACAGAAAAAAACCTATCCCATAACTTTGCACTTGTTGAAGAGCTGGGATAGGCTTCAGCTCCCCTACCTAACTAGCAAAACTAATTTCTTTATTATTATTCACTCCAGTCTGTGATGAAGTTCATAGTGGTTTCTTGACATTTTTAAATGTCAAATGATCTTTCAGTATATACACACCTTTTCCTAAAGGCCCCAGAGGCTGCAACACCATTAAGCAAGGAGCACCACTAACAAAACAACAGCATAAAGACCAAGGAAATCTCCAAACAAGTCAGGGACAAATTTGTAGAGAAGTCAGGGTTGGGTTATAAAAAATGTCCAAATCTCTCATGATACCCCAGAGCATTATCAAATACATTATCATCAAATGGAAAGAACATGGTACCACAACATACCTGCAAAGAGAGGGTCACCCACCAAAACTCTCAGACCGGGCAAGTAGGGAATTAATCCGAGAGCAAGCAGAGAGACCAAAGGAGACCCTGAAGGAGCTGCAGAGTTCCCAAGCAGAGATCTTAGCATCTGTCCATATGACCTCAATAAGCCGTACACTTCATAGAGCTGGGCTTCATGTCAGAAAAAAGCCTTCACAGACAACAATAGGAAGGCTCATTTGGAGTTTTCCAAAAGGCATTTTGGAGCCTCTCCAAATGTATGAAGGAAGGTGGTCAGATGAAACCAAAATTGAACTTTTTGGCCACCACGGAAAACACTTTGTCTGGCATCTCATCACCACAAAACACCATCCCCACAGTAAAAATGTGGTGGCAGCATCATGCTGTGGGGATGTTTTTCAGTAGCAGGGACTGGGAAACTGGTCCGAGTCGAGGGGAAGATGGATGGTGCTAAATACAGGGATATTCTTGGGCAAAACCTTTTTCGGTCTGTCAGTAATTTAACCCAAAGCATACAGCTAAAGCAACACTCAAGTGGTTTAAGGGGAAACATGTAAATGTTCTGGAATGGCCTAGTCAAAGCCCAGACCTTAATCCGCTTGAGAATCTGTGGTCAGACTTGAAGATTGCTATTCACCACCAGAAACCATCTGACTTGAAGGAGCTGGAGCAGTTTTGAGGAATGGGCAAAAATCCCAGTGGTAAGATGGTGCAAGCTCATAGAGACTTATCTAAAGTGACTTGCAGCTGTAATTGGTGGCTCTTCAAAGTACTGACTTTAAGGGGGTGAATAGTTATGCACACTGAAGTTTTCTGTTTTTGTCCTCTTTGTTGTCTGCTTCAACAAAAAAAATCAACTGTTGAAAGTTGTAGGCATGTTCTGTAAATGAAATAATGCAAATCCTCAAACAATCCACTTTATTCCAGGTTGTAAAGTAACAAAACAGGAAAAATGTCAAGGGAGTGAATACTTTTGCTAGGCACTGTACCTGCTTGTGGTTGTCCAGTGGCATCAGTGATTGTGAACCGTGATATAAAGCAGCATTTCAGAGGATGCCCCATAGTCAAACATCTGCTTCACTTAGCACCTAAGAAGCTCATTAGGATAAAAAACATTTGGCCTTTTATTGTGGTTCTATAATCTCAAATAGATATCCAATGAGAGAAATTTAATGAGAAAACAATGTGTGCGGGCATGCGTGCATGTGTGCATGTGTGCGTCGGTGTGTGTGTGTGTGTGTGTGTGTGTGTGTGTGTGTGTGTGAGTGTGTGTGTGTGTTTTTGCATGGGCTGTATGTGTGACGTTGGGATCATGGCTGGCTGTAGTAATAGCCACCTCTATGTTTATTATGGGCATTTTATTACAGCACACTGTACATTGCAGTACAATTTAATAAATGCATGAGCTTCACAGCACTATATAATGACACCCCTGCACAACTTGAAGCTCCATTGTTTTATTGAAGAAAAAGTCACCCCCAAATCTGAAGGCCTTCTCTCACAGATCACGACTGATGGTTTTTTTTAGCTGCAGTCGACACCAGTAATGGCCTTAATTTGGGTCAAGGACAGCCAATCAGAATCGGTGGCTTTGTTTATTTTTCATTGCATTTCAACATTCAGGATCTTTTAATG
This sequence comes from Microcambeva bendego, assembly GCA_034509265.1. NCBI lineage: Eukaryota > Metazoa > Chordata > Actinopteri > Siluriformes > Trichomycteridae > Microcambeva > Microcambeva bendego. The sequence goes on along the minus strand of JAYDZG010000001.1, from coordinate 11,133,847 downwards.
AACGCAAAATAACTGTAATACTGCGTCGAACCTCAGCAGTGATGGCCCGTTGTGAGAGGCCTTGCTTATAAAGCTCAACAATCCTACCACTTTCAAAATCAGTGAGCTTTTTTTGCTTTTGCCA
>JAYDZG010000001.1:11065165-11080278 GCA_034509265.1 Microcambeva bendego | reverse complement strand
TGTGTAATGAATGAATATAAAATATAAGTTTCACTTTTTGAATGGAATTACTGAAATAAATCAATTTTTTCATGATATTCAAATTTTATGACCAGCACCTGTAAAGAAAATGAAGTGGCTTTGTAATAAAATGTTTATTCAGAAGAACGTGCTGTATTAGTACTACACCTGACACATAATAAAATCATCTTTTTAAAATGTTTTGGTGGGTACCACAGCCACCTTACATCATGAAGGTCCTGTTTTGATTCCCAGGTGGTCTAGATCATTTCTGTACACAGTTTGAGATGTTCTCCCTACACACACAAATTGGATGCTATTTTCAAATATTATAACTGAAGAGTGTGCAGCCATCATTGGCTAAAGATTCACGGGTCTTAGTATGTGGCTCTCCAATATGTGTGTAAAAAAAGTGCCAAAAAATCTTTTAAGTGGCCCTAATACGCCATCGTAGAATATAAATCAATACAATAATGAAAATAAATAGATAGCACTACACAGATATGAAGGAGGGCTGACCCTTGCCCACACAACCGCATTTATCTTGCTATAAAGCCCTTCGGAGGGGTGTTAAACCAATTCCCCTAAAGACCACCATCAGTTTTTCCAGCATCATGTACGGTGGCACATGGCAACATAATCAGGACAGAAAGATTTTACTATAAGATTTTGAAACTGGCTCATGATTTTTATTTTTACTTTGGGCAGACCATGCTACACAATGAATGGACCAAACGCCGACATGGATCTTCTTAGCATTCTTTGGCTTCCCCTGAATATTTATTTACAAGTGAAAAATATTCTAAAAAGAGGAGCAATTACACCAAACTGCTTTCCATTGCGAATGGGTCTGAGGTTTAAATTTGTTTTTGTTCATGCATTTACTCCAGATTTAGCTAATTAATAAAAAAAACAATTAATCTTTCATACCAGATCCTGAATATGCCCGAGGAGGGCTGTTCCACGCTTCTTCCAACACTTTCATGCATCAGTGAATTCGCACATGAGGACCCCATCTACTTAGTCCAGACTTTCCCCACACAGCACTCAGTGGCTTGATGGAGACACTGCCAGTTGTGCTTGCTAGATGGCGCCCAACCATCTGATGGTAGCAGAGCCTAGATTCGAACCAGATTGTGTTGTCTAAGAAGCTACAATGGATTTTACTTTCAATAAACTCTTTGGATTTGCTTATGTTGTCAGATGCTAGTACACTTTAAACACTTTGTCTTACATACATTTTTATTGTTGCTGATGCACTGTTAGCTGTCTCTTGTTGCTCATTTGCATGAGCTATTTTGTTGCTGATTGCATTAACCATAGACCAATATTTAGGGAAAAGGATGATTTAATGGTGACATTTGTTAGATGTGTTTTTACATCATTTAAAACAGTCCTCTGAAAGAATGGATTATCACTAAAGCAACAGATTACTTATGTTAGAAATTTGACACTCAACTCTATAGTCCAAAGCTAAATTCATACTGCAAAAGTGGATATTGTTTAAAACATTTGGTACATTTATGTACGAAATGCATTAAAGTGGCAAAGCGTTAAGTGATACATTTTTAGAGTGACCTACAAGTGACCTAATATTAACTTCATTGCCAATGATGCAAAGGCTAACCAAGTAATAAATATAATTAATAAAGAATTGTTTAGACCTGGTAAATGGGTACAGCCAACAAGGGTACCTTTATATAATTTAGGTAGATTTCAAAAGTCAATGTTGATAACCAGGCATAAATGGCATAACCATGCTATACTACTTTACAAGCCATTAAAATATAAACAGCATATACCAACATGACACTGGGGAAAAATAAAACCAGTCCCATACATTATTTCTTTTGCCTTAATCCATTCATTCTCTAAGCCAGAACCATGCGCTGAGGCTGTTCCAAGTTGGAACGAAATTTGTCCAGAAAGCGGGAGGCCAGTTCATCGTCCACTACACGCCCGTCACTGGATAGGGTGACTCTCATTAGGTTGCGGGTACATAGGCCACCATCTGCCAATAAGAGCTCGTTTCTGGAGCTTCCCACTGCCAGGATACATGCCTGAGGAGGGTTGATCACTGCGCTGAAGCCGCTGATGCCAAACATTCCCAAATTAGAGATACTGTGAGAACACAGAAAAACCATTATCAGACCGGACAGTACCAAAACAAACTTGACATCAGTGCATTTCTTGAAGACAGTACAGTTGCAAAGGAGGAACAAGTTCAGTTTTCAAAAGTGTCAAGGTTGTCAGTAGTTTTTCTGCCACTTCCGATTAACTCAATTTTTTTAGCTTTCACTTTAAACTAGCAGACATTTAACACTTTGAAGTTGCTTCTCTTGATTTTCACCGGTAATAACCAAATGTTCATCATTCAGTCAGTCATTCTTGAAGATTGCTGACCTATTTCACATATAATAGTTTATCGATTAACAGTCAAATATTGTTCCAAGGAACTGTTTAGTGTACACAAATATTACACAAATATTATGTATTTTTCATGAGAAATCTGATTGTTAAAAATAAAAAAACAGCCAATTAAACTTCTGTAATTCTGTAGGAATACCCAAGAATTAAGCATTTGAAGCATACGACAAATAAGCAGAGTTTATTTATTCCTAGATTACCCTGTTAAGTCATTATTGGCATAAATAACAGACAGAGTATATTGGAAATTAATAAATTATTAAATAAGTATCATTTCTTATGCTCAATTTGGCACACACCCGGGAAGAATTAAATATTCATGTTGTATGCTGTCTTGAGAGCTTTTCTTAGACAGGGCAGCGTCTTGACTTTATTAACCTAACAGTACAATTACTATCCTACTCACCAAGGAAAATAACAGACAGACAAGTAGAATTGACAACAAACTGTGATGATGATCGTACACATTAGGGAATAAGTCAAAGCAAGACATTTAATTGAATCAAACCAAACCTTTTGATATGTTTAATTTACCTGAAGGATCCTCCCTGATATTCCTCTGGTAATAGTTTTCCTGCTCTTGCTTTTCGAGCCAGCGTCTGCAATAACCACAAATACAAATAAGCAACGGTAGGCAACTAGTACTGGTATTGTATTTATAGTGGTGCAATGTCTGGCAAGGGACTGGATTGCTGGATGGCAAGTGTAATTGTACTTGGACAAGTAAATTTGGGGAATATACAATCCCACTTCAACCCTAACCAGGATAAAGAAATGTAAATGTTTGGGGTTGCCAGAGTGGATCATGATATGCATATTGTTTTGCATTATTATAATGTGTCAAGATAACCTGGAGGAATGTTTGTGGACTGTGGGAGGAAACCCAAGAAGACATGGGTGGATATTAAATTCAGATCTTACAAAAAGGTTAAAATGCATAAAGTGACTATTTTCACAAATACTCCAAGTATGTGGATACCAGGCCATAAGCCTGTACAATGAAAACGGGTTCTCTTAAGATGCAGTTTAATGGTTTCCATTATTCTGGCGAAGCTTTGAGACATATTTTTTGTTAAAAGGAATGTATGCCCATTTAGTCAAAAAAGTAATTCCATAGATGTTCAGAAGGGTTAGCATTTCTAGATCTAAAGATCTAAATAATTTAACATAATAAGTGCAAAACACACCACAGGAAAATTTACAAACATTTTGACTTTGTCCTTTAGAACGATTGAAATTCGTAATCCGGTCCAATAAAAGTAAATTTAAATAAAAACGATATATTTGTAGAAATAGAGTCATTATTTTGTGTCATTAACATATTTTAATTCCATGATCTAAAAAAAAATATCAAATGGATATTGTAGTTCCAAAAATTGTCAAGTCAAAGTCAAAATATGCTATATAACATGGACAAGATGTAAAGCATCCTTCTCTTAAATCTGATTGCATGAATGTCCACAGCAGTGACAACCTTTAAACATTTTTGAAGCAAGCTGTGAGCTACCAATCTGTCTGTAGGTTATTTCAAGAGTATAAGTGAACTGCAGTGAAAGAATGTTTGCAGGTTCTTTTTCCAGATAACAGATTTCAGCTCTCACACAAGCTTGTTAGTTGTATTAAGATCAGAACATTTTAACATTTTTAGCATTTTTAACTATCAATTTTATCTACTTAACCATTCAACATCTAGTTGTCTTAAACACTAACACTCCAAAATGATCTGATAATGCTCAGATTTGTTCCTGTAAAATATCCAAGACACCCAGTTTCAAATAGACAGCACAACAGCTGCGTAACATTATGAAGCCTTTAGGTTGTCAATTTTTCGTTACAGGCTTAATATTTTTGTCTATAATGCACTGCCACAGAGCTCAGGGAGGTCTTCATCATCCCTTCACTTGGTCCTGTTTTTTTCAGTATCTGGCATATGCTCTGGGTTAAAATCATCACTCTACGTGGTTCCAGCTCAGCTAGAAGTTATTTTCCTGTTGCGTGTGGTTTCTTTATCAAATTCCAAAGCACCTTTGATAGTACTCATTAATTTCATCATGTCCCAGAAGGTTTTTGCCCATTTCATGAAGCATCCGGACTACAACGGTTTAAAATGTCAAGATCTTGATAGCATTTAGACTGCTTGTGCTAGGTGATAATTGCATTTCTTTTCTGCTCAGACAGCTCTCTTATCTTTGCCATTGTGAACAAGAAACAAAGAACACAACTGGCCTTTTTAGGCATTGATGCCAAAATGTACAGGCTTATTAAAGTCATGCGACCTCTGAAAAGCTGAGGTCTAATTTTTAATTATTCCCAGGTAAGCTTGATGTAGTAAAACTGAATAGATGGTGCTCTTAGTGTTGTGGCATTGTTTTCACCTTTTTTCTTGAATGTACAAGAACTGCCATGTTTAGTGTTTGAGGATGACTGTATTAAAAATACTGCCATTGTACTTATAAAAGTTTTACATTATATCATACATCGGCACTTCTGTTGAGACTGTAGAATTATGTAAGATAAGTTTTACTTTTGGGTTAATGATGGAGGGGGCATGGTTGAGGAGATTGTGTGTCTTCGACTTGAAGACAATTTAATTTTTTGGGATGAGACTATTCAAATCTAAACTTTGCAGGATGAAGGAAAGGTTGTCTGGATGAAGCATACACATTCTCGCTTATACTGACAAATTGTAATTCCTACAATTTTAAATCAGCGTTCGCCTTCACAGGGATGGTGCGGATCCTTTCTGTGTGGAGTTTGCATGTGTTCCATGTGTTAGTGAGGGTTTCCTTCCACAGTCAAAAAACATGCCATCAGGTTAATTAGAGAAAATTGTCCCATAGGTACCTAGCCACCAAGATGCTTAAACCAGTGTATTGTAGTGCCAGTCCCAATCTTGATTGTGTCAGGAAGGGCATGAGGCATAAATACTATAAAAAAATAATAATAATGTGGATTATGATCCGCTGTAGCAGCCTCTAACAGGAGCAGCTGGAAGAAGAAGATGATTTCTGTTTGGCGTTTGAAGTTTAACTGCCTTAAACTCTCCCCCGAAGATGGCAATCAGCAAAACCAACTGAATAACCCAGTTAGAATTGTATTGTTTAATTTCTATAGATGCAAAGAGTAGATTACAGTTTACAATTTACCCAGTGTTATATTTGATCTCTATAACCTATACTGTCCTTCAACAATATTTTCTTTCATGTGCTGTACTAACTGAGCTTAGACTAGAAAGTCAGCCGATGCCGCTCAGAAGTGCTGTGATCTTCTGTCCTCACAGCAGCTGCTTTTCATGAGTAAAATCCAAACCTGAAAGACTTTTACCCACAGTAAACGAAAGCTAATGAAAACTGCACTGCAGTCCACATCTGTTTTTTCTTAACATCAGTATTAGCATATGGCAGCTCCATTACTCATATTGGACATGAAAACCGCACTGTGCCCTGGTTGAAGAGCTTTTAAATAATAAATTAGGAGAGATCACCCAACACACTGACAGAGACTTAGCATAGGGCAAGCCAATTGCATGCCCTATCGTTACCATGGCAGCAATTGGGGGAATAGAAAATGTCTTGCAAGCTAATCTGCTTCCCTAATTATAGAGAGGACTTAGATGAGCATGAACACACCTGTACTTCTCCTTATTCAGACATGCCTAAATGTTCCCCTCACGATTCATTAAAAATATCTTAATTTTAATGTACTATACACAAATGCCCTTCTGATTTTTTTTTTTATTTTAAAGCAGAAGGAGGGGAAAAATTCAGGTGTTTTTTGTGGTCAGCATGCGATCCATCCTGTCCTGCTTTGCCTCAATAAAGCTCAAAAATTCCACTGTTGCCGTGGTGACAGTTACCTTAGCATTGGCAGCAATCTCCTGCACACCTTTGCTGGCTGCGTCCTTGATGATGGGGGTGATAAGGCCACGCTCAGTCGCCACAGCAATAGAGATGTGGATGGAGTCCAGCGCCTGCGGGCCCTCACCAGACCAGGTCACATTCACCTCAGGCATCTCCTGTTTGAGAGGTTAAAAGTTACATAACAAATGAAGTACAGTTCTGAACAACCTCTAAAGCTCATAGGATCACCTGTTTTGTTTTTTTATGCTCTGTGACTTGAATGTCATAAGGGAAAAATAAAAAAGACATATTTTCCAATAAACAAAGCTTTTTTCTTTTCTGGGTCGTCTGACCTCAGGGTAAATAATTTAATTAATTCTTCCTCATCTTCTTTATCTTGGTCCAAGTTGCAATGTGTCCCGTTTGTTTTGCTTTGGTTCCCATTGGTGATGCTGTAATACCAACCACAGACAACCCATCCCTTCTGGACACTGTGTCTGTGAAGATGCCCAACAATAGTCCTGCAGAGGGTTGAACCTTGAATCTTACCCAAAGTCCAAAAATAAACCCGCAATTATAAAAACTCAATTATTTTTGTTATAGATTTCACCTTGAAATAAATCTAATGTTTATTCTGTTTATTGTTATAAGCTCTATTTTTTCACTACGGTTTACTCTAAGAATCTTGTTGTCATAGGCCACGCTTTTAGAGTTGCCACATCAATGACATGCCTTTAATATGAGCTTAAATGTGACTTTTTGACTGATTTTCCCGGCAATCTGAGAGGATGCAGCTGACAAGCTACAATTCTGCTGAATAAAAGAAAACACAGTTTCTTTGAGCTTCATCTCCTGGCTAAACGCTTAGTGTTGTGACACTCATCAGGGGGTGTGAAGGCAGAGGATGAAGAGAGGGAGCTCCAAACAATAGTCTGACAATCGAACATTAATTGTGATTCTTCTCTTTCCTCTTTTTATTTTCCAAAAGCCAGTCTGTTCATAGTGGAATACATCCTGCTAATTTCCTTTTTACTCAAAGTAACAGATGGATAGACAGGGGAAGGAAACTTGGTTTAAAATGGATTTTATTTAGGGGAGGTCACGTGAACATGTTACACTCTATGGCAGAGGCTGATTAAACTACAGTTAACACATGATACATCAGTTCACAGTTTTACTGTCATTCAGACAATCATTGACAATATCTCCACTTCAACTCACTTAAATGTATTTGGACTGTGGACGTAAAAGACGCGGACCACTTTACTTGGGAAACGAACTGAAGACCACCTTGTTGCCAGGTGGCAGCGCTACCGACTAACCCAATTTGCCACCGAATCAACCGTGACAAGGTGCAATATTAAAACAAGTGAACAGTAATTATTAATCATCCTTATTATGTGTCGAAAAAACTCATCTCAGGGCCACCTGCTGCAGTTTCAAATGATCTTCCCACGTTCAGAATGGTGAACACCTGGGCCAATGATTTACATTGCATTCAATATGAAAAACACACCAGCAATTACCCCAGCAATATGCACATTTTAAAGAAAATAGAGAATAAATAGTCCCACTCACAAATAGTGAAAATAAAACTTACTTTAAGTGTAACCGCAGCAGCTTTGATAATGAAGTCATTGACAGACACCTTGATCTCCTCTGAAGAGAGACAGAAAAAAAAACACAGCTAACAAGAAAAATCAGTAAACATGAGGGTGGCTGACTGCTAAATTCTTAATTCTTAGTGCATTCCTAAGACAATATAAAAACATTAACAAAGTCATTTAGGGGTGTACTATTTATATGTACTAGGGTTAACTATGAACAGTCTAACATTTAAAATACACCTGTATGTTATTTTATTTCATAAAACAACATTTTATATATAGTAGTATTTAATACATATGACAGTGAAATGAAAAATTGCTACAAGAAAAGTAATTGCCATGAGTGTTATTAGGGATGGTCCTAATGAACTAATGTTATATACAAATGGATTATAACAGACATTATAATATATACAAAGGGATTTCAGAAAGTATGTAGACACATGGACATTGTATTATTTAGTGATTGCATTCAATGAGGGTATATTTCTTTCAAACACCTCCTTAGACTCTCTATCTGCTAATCAGGGTCCTTACACAGTGTTAGAAGACCCCACCCACATGTTCCGGTAATCCCACCCTCAAGCAAACACTGTAGCCAGTTAGAGTCCGTGGTAGTCATTGGAGCATTGCCTGCTAGATGGCATGCAGCAGACTGAAAGCAACATCAAGTTACGGACAGAGAAGTTCCGAATCTCAGAACATCCTGATGATTTTCAATGCCACCCTAAATGTAATTTATTATCAAATAAACCAAATCTGCATACATAGAATTAAGCCAAAATTTTCTGGAAGGCCAGAATGTGATTAACTCCACCATAACTGCTGGCTGTGAAGGACTGGCACCCCATCCAGGGTGTGACCGTGTGCCTTGCACCCGTTGAGGAGCTGGGACGGGCTCCAGAACCTGTACCTGACTCTAATCAGGAAAAGGAATTAAAGAAAATGAACTGAGCTGAACATAAATACTGGTCAAATATGAACTTTTTGTAAAACGTTTTTGCAGATACTTGAGTAAACTTAAATAATAAATGTAGCAGCTGTGGTGTGTTCCAACAGATAGAAATGTAGAGTGTGATCTGGCTGATGCATGTACTACTCTCACCTTTAGCTAACTGTTTGCGAAGCTTCATCACAGCACCCAGGTCACAGTCCACAGAGGCATAAGCATGAGGTATGGTGGTTTTGGACTGTGTTAACCTCTGCGCGATCACTCTTCTTACATTGGAGGCTGGGATCTCTGTGAAGGTGCCCTGAAAAGATCATCAGCAAGACCAATCAATTTGAATACTAAAACAAATCTGTTCAAGGATAACCTTTCAAGGATGCTGTACAGAAAGCTATTGACTGAATGCAGAATACCAGAGAATATGTAATAATTTGGTGATTACACAGAGTTATTTTACTGTCAACTAGAAGCGCTTGATTGATATAGATGTCACATTGCTGCTTATGTTGCTGCCATTTAGGGGCAGGCAAATGATTTAAAATTACAGAACTGTCAAATTGTCACACCAAATTGTATAGCGCGAAGAAAAAAAAAAACATTATTAATGCATACTGTAACTGTCCTGTAAGTTGCTTTGGATAAAGGCGTCTGCTAAATGCTGTAAATGTAATTTCGGCTGCTCCATTAGGGGTCATCACAGCAGCGTTACTGTACTGCTTTATTGATTTGGCATCGCTTTCATGCCAGGTGCCCTTCCTGAAACAACTCTACATATTTATCTGGGCTTGGGACTGGCTTGTGCATCCTAGTGGCTTGCTAACTATAGGACAATTCATTTTCTCCAATTGAGCTGACTACATGTTTGGACTGTGATAGGAGAATATGCAAACCCCACACAGAAAGGACCTGGAAGCCCCACCTAGGGGTGAAACCTAGAAGCTTCTTGCTGTGAAGCAACAGTGCTACCCACTTCCTATCTGACCAAATAATATTTCAAAAACAAATATCCATTTGCTGCTGGATGTTGCCCAATGTTTTAATGACTATCATATTTCATTTAATTCTTATTTAGGGCTTCTATTTAAATTGTCCTTTAATCATGACTAGAATTTGAGCATTTGAGAGATCAAGGTTTTACTCAGGGGTCCAAAAGTGATACCTTGGTGGCAACCTTCTGATTAGTCTAGTTTGGCAACTGATTTGGCAACCATTTACAGATCAAATATTTGGCTACCATTTAGAGATTAAAGAAAGTAACAGTAGAGGAAATGCAAGTAATAACAGTCTGAAATGCTGATTGATAAGCTGAGTTTTTTCCTCAAGACACTCAGGATGCTCAGATTTCACACTAGTTTAAACATGCCTAATGAATCTGGACAGCATTTCTTAAGAATTGGCAGAGGACTTATGTGCCTGACAGTGAACCATAAAGCAGGACGATCTAATGGCTTATAAAGGTAGGAGAGTTAAACATGGTCTTTTATACAACTATCACTGAGTCATGGAATCACCTTGAAGGATGTTCATATTGGATTGCTAATTAATAAATCACACTAAATGTTACTGGTTCCCCAAGATCTCCAATTCACCTCACTTGAATGTTTTTGGGAGGAAACCCACACACACGGGGAGAACATGCAAACTTCTCACAGAAAGGACCCGGACTGCCTGATCTGTGGATCGAACCCAGGACCTTCTTAGTGTGAGGCAAAAGTGCCACCCACTTAGCCACCATAATCACTACAATCATAAAGTATGCTTATTTGTTTAGTACATAATAGTTTTTGCATTTTTTAAAAGCTAAAAAATGCTACTCAATCTGCAATTAAAAGTGCTCACAAATTAACAAGCTGTTAGATAGGTAAAATAACAATGCAATAAGAAATACCAGTACAGAGAAGGCAGATTATGTTGGTAGCTCCTAATCAGCTTTGTTTAAAACCTAAAGTTTAACTTTATGTTTAAAAAAGAAAATATATGGTGGTCAACAGACCACTGTTCAGAGTCAGGATAGAAAGTTTAATTCCAGACGGCAGTACAACAGCATGAAAAATAATAAAGATGAAAGAGAAAAGAAAAGATAATAAAAAAATAAAAATATGTCCCAAAACTTAGAACACTTAAAACAACTTGAGTAATCATGAGTGTGGATCTACATTGGATAGAGAAGATTCTGAAACGCAGGAAACATAAATACAATGTCCTAAAATATCTGTAAATAGGTTTGGTGAATAAACCATTCTTCTGGATGATAATATATTTTGTTAGATATCTAACTGAGTTTCAACTGTTTTTAAAAAGAAGGTAAATGAACTCAATGACATAGTGAGCAAACAGTCAAGATCTTTATCTGAATTACGTTTATAAAATTTAACTGACACTTTCATTCAAAGCTCAACACTCGCATATTGGTGATAAAGGGGTTGAACCAATAACTTGTTTAACAGTTCAGTGCCTTAACTGCTTAGCTACCGACCACTGTATACATATGGTAAAAATGTCATGCATTAACTAATATTACATAGTTAAATAAGTTGGTTTGATAAATCCAAATAACCAAAATAGCTATGAAGAACAACAAAAAGCAGCTAATTCTAAACAGTTCTGTTTTATGTCTTAGGAGCTTTCTGCCTATTGTCTTATTATTATACACTTACCGGAGCACCAGGCTTGCCTGGCACAGAGATGGCTGGGTGGAGAGGCCGACCTGCCACTGAAACTGCTGGAGGTGAGTGAAGTGGGACAGAAGTAGTAGGAGTAGGAGGGGGTGTAAACACTGGAGCGTCTCTTTGACCTCCATCTCCCCTTTTAAGCAGGTTTAGAGCATCCCTGCATGTAAAAGTGAAAATAAATGAATGAAAACAATATGTTTTGATCAGTCAAGTCAGTTAAATATTCTCTTGATCAGTCTAGATAACCCTTCTGCAATTTTCACAGTCTAAAATTGTTTGATTGTGCACAGTGCTTCAGCAACTTCTAAATTAAAATAGAACTGCTTTGTGAATTCTTATAATCTCTATATATAAATACAATCCTTTAATTCTTATAAATAAACCTGACCATCCAGGACTAACTGACAAGTTTGGTGAAGAAGGTAATGCTGACTCTGTTAGAAAGGGTTTTACAGTGTTTCAGGGCTGTTAGACCAAAATTATAACCACCTTCTTATTATTGTATTGCTCCCTTTCTTGGCCAAAGTATGAAAAAAATATATAAAACAATCTATTTAATACAGACATGAAACGTTCATGTTGGTTGGTTGTGAATATTTACATGAGGTTTTTACAGCTCAGCCAGTAGTCACATTTTAGTGGAAACAGGTGCATGGCAGGAAGTGAAGTTAACCCAAGGGTACCCAGGGGAAGAGATCAGCTTACAAGGCAAAGTGAAACTTTCTACTGTTTCAACCACTCACACATACCAGGACATTTCCCAACTAAAGCTAGCGTCGGCACCCCAGTGCCTAATCCATAAAAAAAGATTTCCCACTCCCTACTGAGAAAATGAATCTGTGCCTTCTGTGCAAGGTAGAAACACAAGAATATCTTAAAAAAACAAAGACAACCAGTCAAACAAAAGTGTTTACATTAATAATTCATACCGGGATCTTACCTATACAGTGATACATATGATAAGACATTATTGATGCCCTAAGGGAAATTAACTCAATCCACAAAAAATACTAATTGAAAAAACAATGACAAAAAAATCTGAGATTATATTCTTTATATATACGAGTAGCAGATAGTTTAAAGTGTTAAAATCTAACTTTTCCTTCCTGAATAGGTTTTTTGCTCGCCAGTTGTGAGGGGGCTGAACACAAATCAATGCAACCCCATCTGTCAAGCAACTGGAAGCACACAAATCAACACTACAATATAATTCCATACAAGTTCAGCTCTAACAGACAGTCCTTCATAATGGTTTGGTTGTGATGTATTATATTGGAAGCTAAATGATTTTTATTTGCACTTCGAAAAAGCCAGCATGGGTGAGAAGAATAAATTATAAAGAAAGAAACATTGAATGATGCACATGGTTAAACTTGTATCAGGCTGCATATACAGCAAAGAAGACCTGGTCCTACACACAACAATATTATGAGAGAAGAATACAGTCTGAGAAGGAGGTGGCCCTACAATGGATTGGCGTCCCGCCTATGGTGTGGCGTTGAATTGTGCCCTGACCACAATACTGTGGTTGTACAACTTGGATTACAAAATATACCAGTTGTACATAATTAAACTTAAAAGCTTTGCTTTTGACATGTACTAAAACCAAATTTATTGAGCAGAATGTTAATCGGACAAGCAAAACCGCATGAATACAAATAAATGAACAGAGGCATTGTTTTTACTGAGACTGTAGGTGTTTCTGAACATAGCTGCTGTTTCCATGTTAATAAGTGTGCTTTACCAGCAGCTGTGTCAAGTGCTCAATATGGCAGCTGTCGCCATCACTTAATCCAGCACCTGTCAGTCATGACTCAAAGTCCAATATCAGGTATGAGACAAACATAATATGTTGTAAAAGGTTGAGTATAAATTAAAAAGTGTTCATATGCCATTATATCGAGCCAGTGGAAAGACTATATATATTTACAGTAATAGGAAGCAAGTGGTTTAACTGACAAGAATCATTTCCTCATAAAGGCATCCGCTCGAGTGTGAATAAATATACACATGAGGAAAAAGCCCAGTTATCTAGCATAGCTCGTTTTCCTGCTAAGAAGTCCTCTGTGAATTCTTCCTGTCCAAAATTGTATGCACTGATAGGTTAGGTTAGGATACTTGACAAGTAATCAGAAACTCACTGGCACAGCCGGTGTCTGCTAAATACTGCAAATGCAAATGATACAGAACTGAAATCAGCTCATGTCAAGCTGAATATTTATGGAATCAATTTAGCTCAATCCCATGATGGAACTTATGATTGAATGAGACATTTGTAAACCTTGCAGCAACAAACTTACATTAACGCTTTGGTGCCCAATTTTAATTTAGATTCTGTTCTGTATACTGATTTACAGCTTTTTACCGACTTAAAAACACTGTCAACTTCTTAATTTATAAATTTAATGGTAATCTTAAAGTATATTGATGTTTCAGTCATTTTATTTTTTCATTGTAACTGGCAAGGGAATAGAGTAGCAATTGATCCAGATTTAGTGGCATCTGATTTCCACCCTTTCACTTGATGATTATGTGAAAGCATTGGTGCTGCAGTGGCTACATGCTCAAGCAAAACATTTTCCCCAATGACATCAAGAAGTTGGTACAACAATGGGAAAATGCATCGCAAAGGAAGTTGACTATGTAGAAGAGTGATGCCATTTGTGATAATCTTTTGAGGAACGGTGAGGGAACTTCGTTTCAGTTAAGATATGTCTGAAAGATAATTAAAGTAGTTTCAAGGGTTGGGTTGGGTACCATGTTAGAATACAAAAGAGTGATGCAGCTTCAATTGGAGCCACAGTAGCTATACGGCTCTTCACCAGACACCATAGCCTGTCTTTGAGTCTTGGCCACCGTATAACCTGTTGGCTTGTCACATCTCAGAAAATATGCACCCCTTCAACTCAGTTGTCTAGCCCTCAGATTTTATATTGATCATATCAGCTGTATTTCACATGTGATAAAACTACCACAAATCAAACATTTAATAAATTCCTGTCATGTGTGCCAAGTAGGTATTACCATGACCATTTTAGGGGTATTGTAGGGGTTCATATTTTGGCTCAAAAAGCAACTTAAATAAATTGTCAATCAAACAAAATACAAGAAATTTAACAACAACGCCAGACTGATATTTGACAAACTGTACAGACACGAACCTAATTCTAAAACTAATAGAATATGAAACAGAGTGGCATGTAAGATCCTCTATAAAATGCAGCAAATATGACAGTAGTAACATGATTTGGCTGTGCGAAATAGGGCTGAATAGGTACCCGTTTCAGATACATTGCCTCTTTTAAGCTTTCTGGATGCAATTTAAACACCAAGCCCTTCACTCTCTTAATACACATTACAAATTCCAGTGTCTGACAGCTGACCCTATTTACTTAGTTCACACATTCACCATTGTTCCTTCAATACCGGCCTTCTTTTACTTTGGTTTGTATTTTGCCGTTGTTTAAAATGGTGGGAAATTCCAATACACAGGATGCAATCAGAACATGCAGCGAGTACACGCCCAAGCATGTTGGGTGTGGGGATTACCTTCTTTGCTCGTTGCCTAACAGCAGCCTCTGCACTTCTCAGAAGACTTTTTAACTAGGTTGTGGTACCG
>JAYDZG010000001.1:11030268-11043285 GCA_034509265.1 Microcambeva bendego | reverse complement strand
CCACTCGCTCTAAAATCTCTCGTTTGTAATAATACCTGTAAGAAACAGAGGTTTTGGAAAATTATTAGATGAATTGTACTTTTCTGTTACAGGTAAGTAGCAACAATAAAAGCCCAATTAACAAAAGGTTGATGTGCAAATCATTTGAGGTCAATCCACACTGATCAATATGATCAAATTGCATTCTTTCAATATTTAATTGAATAAGATTTAACAGTTAGATTTAGGTTTGAGGTATTTTATACTTATCAAAACCACATGTTTAGGTACATGATTGCTCATTTTCATTGTTAACAATAAATAATCAATGCATATACATATTTATCAATAGATGCTAACACGGAATGTTACCTCATTGCTCGACTGAGCTTCTCATAGGTCATGCTGCTGTTGTTCTTCTTTTTTCCCCACAGTTGTGCTACAGCTTCAGACTTAAGGAAACGGAAAACACCCTCGGTTCTGTTCTCCCATTTGATCAGGCCAGGGTTCCTATCTGGGTTTAGCAAAATATCTCGGATAAACTCCCACAGATGGGTACCACGAGGGTCTAAGCACACCGAACAAAGAAAAAAGAATAATGTAAAAAATTATATCACAAGGTCAACAAATCAGTAACAGTTTGGTCACTAGGACTTTTTCTATTAATGAATTTTGGAAGCATTTAAATAAAACGGTAAAGTTACATTAATAAAACTTAATTTCCATATAGTTATTGGATCTAGCTGTGTACTTCCTGCTACTAACCCACCACAGACTTGATTAGATTCAGCATAGATATGTTTTCCCCTTTGTGTGTGAAGTGTCATGGTGACCTTGGTTCGTGTTTGGTCTATGGGTTCTGTGAAAAGTTTGCTATGCTCTACAATTAAATTATCCACTTCTTTTCTAAAAAAGGTAAAAGGTAAGTTGGCTGCTATTTGTAAATGTAAAATGACTTATTTTACCTAATTATTAATTATCTTCACTCCATGGCACTTTTTGTTTTGTTTTCACATCACATAATAATATTGTCTCTATGTTACGTTTGATCTATGATTAATAATTCATTATATTTTATTTGACACATTTATATGTCTTTATTATGATGTTCAGCTTTTTATTAATTGTGTTTTTGCCCTTTGTAGATTTTTATCTCCCATTTGTGTCCTCATACGATTGCTACTTTTGATTTCTTGAAACATTTGTATTCATTATGGTTTAATCTATAATGCTTATAGATTAAATGATTGTTTCGCAAGGTTTTCTCTATCCTCTCTGGTTGAATGAGTTTTTTTCTTACAAAGCTCAGATAAATAATACTGATTCATGTCTGTAAATAAAAGATCTTCTCACTATATCTCAGAATTCAATACAATCATCAGTCAGACATCATTAACAATTAACAATTATTTTATCATCATGTATCTTTCCTTTATTTTCTCTTTGCCCCTCTCCTCCTTATGTTACCACTCCCTCATTTTTCAACATGTGTTCATTGGCACTTGCTTGACTGTCTTGTTGACCTTGTTAAGTAAAGGTAAATTAAATATGCATGTTCTTCATTATTTGACTTTATCAAAGCTTACCACACATTTTGGGGTAAATGGTTGTCTAAACAAAGAACAAAGTTCTGGGTGAGCACAGAACAGATGTTTTTCCCCTGTGGAGTATGATTTGTCCACCAGTGGATAGAGTGGGACATTAGATGGACTTGAAAGGATTGTAACCCAATCTGTGCAGTGAAACAAATATACACACACTAGTGAACACTAGGGGGCAATGAGCACACATGCCCGGAGTGGTCTAAGCAGTTAGGTGCCTTGCTCAAGAGCACTTCAATCGTGACCTGACAGCTCTGGGAATTGAACTGGCGACCATCACAAGCCCAGTTCTCTAGCCACCAGGCCTGCCTCAAAATAAATAAATAAATAAATAAATAAATCCAAAAGCAAAGCAAGTGTTTGAGGATTTGTGAAGAAATACTCACTGTGTTTTTTCACTTGGTGTGAGCGGTTGTGGGATTTTTTTGGGTCTGTTAAAAAGAAGACAAAACATAATTACCTCAGATACTCAGAATCACATTGTTCTTACTAGTTTCCTATTTTTTTTTCTTGAGGTGTTGATTTCCTTCAGTCTAGTTAAACATGTTTGTCTTGTTACATTGTTTAGCTCTCTTATCAGAAACATCAGTTTACACTGATGGCACTGAACTAAGTAAATAAACTATGTGACTGTTAAACCAGTTAAGGTTGGCAACTCATTGTTTGCTGTGGGATTCCTTAAAGTGTTCTTAGCTAACTTGGCATAAAAATTAATGTTGGAGTTTAGGTAAAACTGAAGATGTCAATAAATAACCTCTCTGTGTAAGTTACATCTAAATCTAAATGTAGATCAAGACACAAACAATAAATATTGTATCATGGACATATAAGCAGCCACTAGCCTGAGGTTTGTTATGCTATTTTACTGTATGAATCAAGAGTTAAATATGAAAATCTGATAGTGAAACCAACTGCTGAACAAATAAGAAAGCTAGCATGCTAATTTCCAGTTACTTACATCTGAAATCATATACTTTGAACTGTACATGGTCAAATACCTTTTTTCACAAGTGATGGTACAATTGTGTATTTGGAACACAGCCAAACTAGTCAATGATAAAGTTCCTACAAAGACTTTATGGATTTCACATTAAGCAAATAAATTGGTAACAGAAGAGAGCAACATGAATGGATATTAAAAGAAAACTTTTTCACCACGTTTCACCATCTAGCAACCATAATACTCTAAAAAGATCTACTAATTAATCACTAGTCAACTAATTAATTTTATAGCAAAATGTACTTTTTTGAACAGTTTGGTACAAAGCTTATGTTCAATACTTTTTTGCAATTCCCCTCCTAATTTTCTACCTAATCTGGTCACATATAATTACCCGGTCTGCATTACGCTTCACCTCTACCAATACTGCTGAATGAGTAGCTTTGCAGGTGGCATCACTCAGCCAGCACAGGCTGTAATTACATCAGTTATGATGAATCCCCAGTCTGGCTCTCACCCTATATGAACAGCCAATCAATGCTCATGAAGACCCCTATTGTGTAAAGACCCCACTTACATAGCGTAGAGTAGAGAACATAGAGTCATCCCACCCTACAGACAAAGCCAATTATAGCTGCTAGACAGTCGTCCAGTAGCAACAACGATTTGCGAATAGTGGATTTCAGAATCTCAGCACATCAATGTCACTCATTTTTAATGCATTTGTGATATTTCTATGAAGTGTTTGTAAGTCGTACCTGGACTGCAAGTATTTGGTGACGTCATCGCAATAGAAGGCTGAAATTGACTATTAATGCCAAAATTATCTGTTAAAAAATGAATGTACAGTTGATAAGGATATGTTTTTTCATGATAGTTATGATCATAAAGTTAAATGAAATATGTTGCTCTACCTGGATAAGTATAGACATTAGGTTCCTCTTTAAATGATAAGGCTGAACATGGCAGATCTGCACAACACAAATAAGGTCATTAAATTATAAGCCAGAAATAATCTTAATGACAGAATGCTGTTTATTTGTTAAACATTACTTACCATTTAATTCTGTTTTAATATCCCCCACTGAAAACATATCTGCCATGGAACCATATTGGGCTGTTTAGGTGTAAAACAGAAAATGAAAACTTAATAAGTTTTTGAGAGTTAATCAACAACTTTATTTCATTATGGGAAGTTGATTTTCTGTTTTATTTCCCCAACTGAAATTAGTAAAACAAGTTTGTCTTGGTGTCACACTTCAACAAAGTAGTTGTGTAATAACAGATCACCAAAGTTCACAATGCTGATCCAATAATAGTTCAAATAAATGAAAAAAATATATAAACTATATAGTTTAATTGCTACAATTAAATTATTCTAGGAATTTTCAATATTTTCAGCATTCATTTAGTATTTTTATTATATTACAGCAAGCATTTTGCTTGTACATATCTTGGCCTCTAATAAAACTACATTAGTGCTAACAAACAATTGTAATCATCCTACTCAGAACTTCCCAACGCGTAAGATGTGTTAGCTGTGTGGTTAAAATACTCTACGAGCAATCCCCACCACTGCCAAGTTGTCAGATTTGGCATTTAACCCTAAATGGTTGTGTTTGGTCCCAACTTACTGGCAACTTACTACTCCTAACAAAACATTAAAAACTGCATGCTTTAATTAATGCATTTTATCTAATGTAGGCATGTTTATTTAATAAAACTGATGATGCATTGTTATGAAAATGACTTTTTAAAGTGAATTTATCATGAATTGATTTGCATAATGCAAATCTTCCCCTGCTTACTTTAAACCATCAAACCCTTTCATAAATACAGTTTTACTTGGAAATTAGTGAAAACACACCTCAGAGGCCAAAGACTTGGTGGGTCGACATTTTATGGAATTATATCTAGTACTATTCCCATTAAGTAAACACATGTTTTGCTGAAAAGAGTGATTCAGGAAACCACAGCAGCTCTGAAATATTGTAATTTACTATCAAGTCACCAAAAATAGCTAAAAATCTTTACATGCAGTACTAAGAGCAAGGTTCAACAATTTAAAATAAAGACAGTATAAATACAGAAACATATTTGATAGTAACATAATGAATAGTAATTATTAAACAGGCTACTTTGGGCAGGCTTACTGTACAAATTTGAAACACGAAAGGCAGAATTTGAGCAAGTTAGCCTTTCTTACCACTCCACTTGAGATCAGACAAGCTGTGATAGAGGATAGGCCCGACAGATCCAGCCAAATTAGTGAAGTCCTGGTAACTCATGCTACAGAGCTGCCTTCCATCAAGGTCAAAGTTACTAAAGGGGATGGACATGGTGTCAATCTGGTGTACATCCAAGGTTTGCTGAAGCCACTCCCAAACCTGATATTTAGACCAGAACTGTGGTTGAAGCTCTTGAGTCCACAGATGACCCATGTTTCCAGACGTTCCCACAGACACTTTAAAGGAAAGGAAACCAGAAATAAGTTTTATAGTTTGACTGGTACATGGTTGCACATTGTATTATCTTTTTTTTAACAAACACAGTGTTGCTTTGCTCAAACAATATGCCTAAGACACATTGCTGTAGTGGTATATGCTGGGGAATAATCACTTAAAAGTAATAATTAAAAAAGAAGAAAACATTGATTATCTGGGTACATTTCAATATACACTATTCACAAAAAGTTATGGACATTTGGCTTTTGATGGAAATTTATGGAAAACATTAAAAGTTCACGCTAATGTGATATTATATCATGAAAGTAGGGCATTTAAGGGCATTCAAATGTTTAGAGAAGGTCACATTAAGTTCACTTGTAAAGGTGAGAGTGCATTTTAGGTTCATCCTGAAATTTCCATTTAAAGCCAAATATCTCTAACTTTTTGTGAGTAGTGTACAAGTGAACAGTCGGTGTTTGAGGTACTTCTATTATTATGTTTTCGAATCAAACAGACAAATAACAGAATTCTAATAACTAATAATGTCGTATTTTGATGGCTAGACTCCATAACCAAAGCATTAGTAAAACTGCAGGCTTTGTTGATTTTTCTGGTGTTAACCTGGACTAGTGTCATAATCACACAAAGCCCATTGATGTGGGGAGTAAAGGATAGACCAGCTGCCTTACAGAGCTTCTGTACAACAGACTAAAAACATAAAGTTCATCACAGTGCACTGTGTATGGTGCTATAGGTCAGCTGGAAACATGTACCCTTGCAGAACATTACCCACCTCTAATGTGTGCATCAGAACTGAACCATGGAGCAATTGAAAAAAGGTTTCCTGATGTTATTACTCACATTTACTTTATCATCATGTTAAGGACCAGGTACATTGCTTATGTGGGGAAAATAATGCACTGCCGGAAGAATTTAAGTGCAGAGGCAGTGTGGGGCTTTGGGAAATGTTCTGCTTAGAAATGGCAGCCACGGGATTTTATGTCAATGTACCTTAAGTTGTGCAACATACCTAAAAATTCTTGCATACCAAGTACACTTCTTTATGGTAATGATATTCTTTAATGACAGTAGTCTCATTCAGTATGATAGTGCACCCTGCCATGTGTAAAAATGTTCTGCAATGGTTTGAGGAACTTGACAAAGAGTTCAAACTGTTAAAAAACGAATGAATACACATCATATAAGCACATAATATTCATAATATTAACTGGTATTTTTGATAATACATGTGCCATCACAATAAAATATTGTATTTTCTTTTACCTCTTTAATTCAAAATTTAAGTGCGCATTAAAATATATGCAGTTAGAAATACATGTTAAAATGCAATTATAAAATTATGTTGATGAAAGAAATGTAACAATGCAAAAACATTTTTAATGCTGGTTGGGGCAACAGAATGAATTCAACCCATCTTTTCCTTAAGTTCAAATGCTCGCGACAAGCAATAAAACAGGAATCTTTCATATTCTGTATTGTTTTTACAATTTTTACAATTGATGTCTAATAGTATTAATTGAGGTGAATGTAAAAATTACAGACAGTACCATCTGGGCAGTCATAGCTGGGGCTCCAGGAGGCTGGCAGCTGGCTCTCAGCACTCACATTGGCAGGGATGCTCATGCTGCAGCTGCTTTGCAGGACCATGGTCCAAAACTACAAACATGGATAGCATTACTACAGTAGGTTTGCTACAAAGCTTAAAAACAAATGAAAAACAGAGGGAATTTAAGAGGAACAAAAATCAGTCATACAGTGTAGTGACATTTGAGGCTCATTGCAGTGATCAAATACTGAACTTAGATAAGGTAAAACACAGCCAGACATGATGTTTTAAAGATAAAGAGGATCTGTATCCTGTCTAAGAAGTGGACAGTAAGGTGAGTGGGTGTAGTTTGTACCCTGCTCAACCGCACACTAAGCCACATTTACACAGGGATGACGGTGTATGCTTTGCATAAATAAAGGTTCATCTGTTTTCTTTACTGCTTCAGTTGACAGTACAATCAATGCTTAGTCATAGTCTTCTCGCTCTGTATGTATGAGCTATCAGACAGTAAATGTCTGGCTGCCATAAATAACTATCTCAATTTTTGTGAGTAAGAAAATGGGTATATATGTGATACCTTATGACGGATAAGTGCCCCGCACAAGGTGTATTTGCCCTTTGTGCCCTTTGTCTTCAAAATAAGTGCCATTAATCTTGATACTCCACTGCACTAAATGTGGTTACATTCCTTGTCCAAGTATAGTGTTGTAAATTTTGTATTTAGTTTATCATCAGTGTTAATACAAGGAATATAACCATATATAAGAATCCTCAATACTGTGGCTAAAGATCCATAAACAAAAATGAAAATGAAAGTAAGGTGTTGCTTAAACAATAGTATTAAAAGTATCAAAGGAATATGCTCACAAATAAGATTTGTTTGTTTATTTGGATTGTACTACCTTATTCTACACTTGACTACATTCACAACAGAAATGTTACACGGGATTCATCACGTCACAAGTTTATATTGAACACAGTCATAGACAATTTTGGATTTCCAATTCACCTCACTTGCATGTCTTCGGCCTGTAGGATGAAACTGGAGCTCTCATTGGAAACCCTCACAGAAAATTGGAGAACATGCAAACTCCAAACAGAAACCACCCAAACGGGATCGACCCCAGGACCTTCTAGCTGGGAGGTGACAACCCTACCAATTTATCTACCGTGCCACCCTTTAAACTAAGAACCAAAGAACAAAATATGCAGACGACTATTAATAACACTGTATATGGGAATGATACATTTCCCACAGCCAAGCTACATGGTAGGTTGGCTGTTACAGTTTGTTACTTTAAAATTACATTATTCGTAAATTTAATTGATTAAAACATGGTCACATAAAATAGTAAAGGAAATGTAGCATACACTGCCAGTCACTAAAAAAAGGTTGCACACTCTAATATTTTGTTTAAATGCCTTTAGATTTGATTACACATTCACTGTAAATTAAAACAAATTTCTGCAATGTCACAGCATTTATTTCTGTCCAGAGTTGCATTAATTTACCCCCAAGATCTTGTATTGATGGTGGAAATTTGGACCACTGCGCAAAGTCTTCTCAAGCCATCCATGTTTAAAAAAGATATCTTATGCTCTCTCACAATTTGAGCTTGATAAATCCTGACATTGTCTTCTTGAAACATACCCATGCCATCAGGGAGGAAAAAAATCCATTGATGGAATGACCTGATCGTTCAGTACATTATCGCTGTCCAATGAAAAACATTTCCAAAACCCCAGCTTTTAGGGAGAAATGAAAAACTCAGCGAAACATAAAGTTACCTAGTAAGTTTTTGGTTAGTTTGTTGTTAGGTAGCAGATAGCAGTTAGCACCAGAGACACCGTAGGAAACACACACACATGCATGGAGGGGGGGAGAAGATAAGGTTTCGCTACACAGATCTTGCAGCCAATAGAGAAACTAGTTACATAGAGTGTGTGATTTTTTTCCTTTTTTTTGTCATTTTGATATTCGCTTTTAAACACACAATCCTTACATGAAAAAAAAAGAAAAACGCTAAAAATGGAGATACAGGTTTTTCAATGGGCAGCAACGATATTCAGGTTGTCAAATGACCTTATTCTTTGGGCACATGACATTGCTGCACTTATACCTGACCAACTGCAGCAACCCCAGATCAAAGCACTGCCCCCACAGGCTTGTGCAGTAGACACTAGGCATGATGGGTGCATCACTTCAGCCACCTCTCTTCTTTCCATGATGCACCCACCCCTCTGGAACAGGGTAAATCAGACCACTTGACATTCTTCCATTGCTCCAGAGGCCAAGTTTTATTCTCCCTAGCAAAGTGAAGCCATTTTTGCCCAATAGTATCACTGACAAGTGGTTTTCTAGGCTTTACAGATGCTTAGTCCCAATCTCTTGAGTTTCTACTGTTTTTTACAGTTTGATTTTTGGTGTATTGGGAAAAGTTCATGTTTTTTTTAATTTTATCATGTACACTATACACTGTTGAAACAAAACAACAGAGGTGGGTGTATAAAATAGGATGCTAGCATAGAAATGTATATACGAAAGAACAGTAAAATAAAGTACAACAAATTAGAATAGGCACAATAGTGCTGTAAGTAATGAAGAGTATGCTTACCAGAGTTGAATAGTGTCCACTGGTCTGTACACAGGCAAAGCAGGCAAGGTGTTGTTGTCACTGTTTTTCAATCACTTTACTCTCAGGACTAAAATAGAGAATGTGATTGCTTGTAACCAATGAGATTTTTTTACTTCACTACTTCCTTCTCCAAGGATTGGGTTATTCTAACAGGTAGGAATTTGCATACAAGGGGGAAGAGAAATACACCTGTCTCTTTTTGCTCCGTCTCTCTCTCTCTCTCTCTCTTTGGTATGGCTTAATAATCTTGTAATCTTATCTGTAATCATATATCATGCAATGTGACACCTGTGCCCATCCAACAATGAACAAAGGCTCTAAATGTGGAAGATTTGTGATTAATAGGAAGAGCAACCCCAATTGTATACCATTTAAAATGAGTTACACAAATTATGCTTTTACAATGTAATATACTTCTTTACTACTCAGTTACCACTTTTCCTGTGGTGTTATTATTCTGTAAAACTGTTTATTATGAAAACACACCCTGTTAGTACTCACTGTAGGCATACAGTTAATGATTAGAGCTACTTTTGTATGTTTGAGTTAATATTTCTGATCAATATTCTTCTTCCAGCATTACCACTGATGTCTCCCTGCACTTGATAGTTTAAAAAAACAAGTTTTATGTGATCTATGTCCAGATGTGGGTCGACTTCTCTGGGCTCTGAGGTATTTACGATGAGCCAACACAATGTTGAAATGTGTTTTAGGATTAGATAAATCAGCATTCCATTGTGTGCTCCACAACCAAAGATGAAAATGAGCATCCACATTATTATCAGCAATGAGTTTGAAAAAAAAACCCCACTAAATTTGAAAGTAACATTTGGTTGCTTCTGACTAATAAATTATGGCCGAAGGAGACTGTGATATTATTCGCGATCACACACAACCTCGAGCATTCAAGGAAAATAAATCAAAGATATCCAGAACTGCTTAGTGAATATGCTTTAATATGGATAATACCTTCCGCCAAAAAGTAGTTCCACAATGAATGAGTCTGTAAAGCACTTCGTTAAATGCCTCGCAGAATTATGTTGTGTTTCTCGCCACTTTATTCGCCAGTAAAAAAAAATTGGTCTACCACTTTTTATTCCATAACCCTCAGGATCTAAACGGTGATGGCACATGATGAGAGGCCTTGCTTATGCACCTCAACATTCCTATCATTTTCAAAGTCAGTGAGCTCTTTTGCGTTTGCTATCAGAAGCACTGATTTTGTGAATACTTGTCAGAAAATGACATGGAATCATATGTTTGTGCTTTTAAAAGCTGTGGTCTTAAAGTTTTGATCAGCTGAAAAAATCATGTTTGAGTGTAAACCAGAGGAATAATAAATAAGACATTAAAACATTTGAGCTTTATAACATGATTTATTAATTGATTTTTTTTACGTGTTTTAATTCAGCAGCCACTGCTTGCTGAATATTTTAGAACATTCTAAAATCAGCTACTAATTGACTGCTTTGCTGAGAATAGTCCACCACCTAAGTAACCACTAAGCATTTTTTGTTTACCTGCCAGAAAATCTCAACGCAGTTGCAACTGCATTGTCTTCCCATACATTTTCTTTATCAAACAATCAGCTGTTATTGTATAGGAACTTTGCTGATCCAAAGCACAGTAAGTTTTAAACTAGGATCTCACTGGTTGTTGTCTGGCAGACTAAGATGTCTGTACTATTTGAATGCCCATGATTTGCTAATATTAACTTTAATGTTTCATTAAGCACTTTTCAATAACTCAAAAAGACACTTACATTAGTGTCACATAAAACAAAACACAAGACTGGTACAAACAAAAAACAGACTTTACAGAAAGGCTGTTAAGACTTATGACAGGCTATATGCTGGTGGTAAAAGTTATGTTTTAATGTTTGTTTTAAATACAGGAGGAGAGTTTGATTGCCTAACCAGAGTTAAAGAGAGTTCCAGAGTCAAGGAGCACATCTAGAAAATGCTCAGTCCCCAAAACTGGAAGATTTTTGAGAGCTTTATAGGTTAGTGGATGGATTTTTTATTGTATGGAATATTTAACAGGATTCCAGTAGAGATAAGTTCAAGAATAGGTGAAATAAAGGTTGTGTGAGTGAGAATTACAATATTTTAAATGGTTGGAAATAAAAGCATAAATTAGACTTTTAGTGGCGGCCTGAGCAAGCGATGGTCGGATCCTGGCAATATTGCGCAGATGAAACGAAGTTCTAACTATTAATATAAGCATTGAAACAGCGGGTTGAAGGATGGCACCCATATAAGTGAGGAAGGTGAGACAGCTACATCATCAATGCAGAGTGACAGCAGGAATTTTACTTTGATATAATACAAGCAGCTCAGCCTTTTCACTGTTTAACAGAAAAAAAATAAGTCAGTGGGTGGATCTTTAATGGATTTAGTACTGAAGTAAATCTCAGTGTCATTTAATGACTTTGGTTAAAGCTTTGTCAGTGCTGTGAAGTGGATGAAAACTTGACTGGAAAGATGGTTTATTACTTGATACTTTAATATCTATGTGGCAGCAGTACGTTCCTTACCAGATAACAAGGAATGGTTAATATAGATTGTGAAATGGCGGATCCACGGTAGGTAGACAGTATGTTAACCACCTTTTCTTACACTGTTCTGTTGATTGTAAACTGAATTATGAAAATTGTTGGATTTGTATTTGTAATATTTTTTTTATTAATATTTAAAAGAAAATCTGGGGTTTGTGCAGGTGTGTGTGTGTGTTAATACATATATTACTTGGTGTTACTTGGTGTTTCTTTGTAACTTTTTGTAATTACATACATTCGAAAATTTAACTCCAAATGGCAAGTAAAATGGACTGAGAACTGCTAATAAATGTTACTTTATTCTATGCACTTGGGCACAATTGCCATAGCAAGTCTGGATTTGTTCTATAAAAGAGTTATGAGCTCCTGGTTTTTGAATCACTAAGGTTGAGCAAACCTTGAAAAGGTAAAATTGAAACATAAAGTGACATAATATTCCGATCACTACATAGACTTCATAGT
The DNA here is from genome assembly GCA_034509265.1 of Microcambeva bendego. Taxonomy (NCBI): domain Eukaryota; kingdom Metazoa; phylum Chordata; class Actinopteri; order Siluriformes; family Trichomycteridae; genus Microcambeva; species Microcambeva bendego. The sequence continues at coordinate 11,031,093 of JAYDZG010000001.1, read as the reverse complement.
TACTACCACAATGGTTTTTTTTTTATATTTGTCTTAGGTGAAAGATAAGGATAACTACAGTCAACCAGTTGTCCACTAATTTGTAAATATTTTTGCTGCAAAGGTTCAGGAAAATTTTTAAACCTTTGAAATAATAAATTTTGTTGTACTGTGACACATTTATATTTATGTATATTTGAAGCAGGTTTGTACCGGCTAACCTGACTTTACTTTAGAATTTCTAGTTCACTTCAGATAGAATTGTGAGTAATCTTTACTTGAAGTTATGCTATGTTTTTAAATGGAAACACCTATTTTTTTATTACCTGTACTTTTCCTTTGTACTAAGTGTTTTGTACTAAGAATTGTTATGAGCTACACTTTAAATAACATCTGCTAGGAAGTAAAAATAAAGAAGCTAAAACACTGTGTGCTATACTCATATCATAACAAAGCAGTTTTAGATGACTTATATACCTTTTAATTAGTTGAATAGAATGTTCTTCACCCAAGGGAGAGTGCCTTTCTTTACACTGTTCATGCAGAGAGATTGAATTAGTTCAGTGATACTTGCAGAGACTAGTTATGGGTCTTATGACTGACACATTTTAAAAGACGAAATGCATTCATTATTAATTAAATAAATTATTAATTACTTACAAAGAAAATCAGATATGCATTTATGATTACAGCATTTAGCAGACACCTTTATCCAAAGCGACTTACAGTACAGTATAGAGTCTAAGCATTGAGGGTTAAGGGCCTTGCTCAAGGGCCCAACAGCAGCAACCTGGCAGTAATGAGGTTTGAACAGGTGACCTTCTGATCACTAGTACAGTATACTAA
>JAYDZG010000001.1:11017139-11030168 GCA_034509265.1 Microcambeva bendego | reverse complement strand
AGTCTAAGCATTGAGGGTTAAGGGCCTTGCTCACGGGCCCAACAGCAGCAACCTGGCAGTAATGAGGTTTGAACAGGTGACCTTCTGATCACTAGTACAGTATACTAACCACTATGCTACCGCTGCCTCAGCTTCATGATTTAAACCTATGCTGGTGAACATCTTCCCAGTGGAATGCACTCCAGTTGACCTCATTATCTCTATATAATCCCCCACACATTAAAAAGTTGAACCAGTGTTCTCGCCTTCATTGTCCAAGTAATAAGTAAGCAGAAACACTGTAGCACATAATTAAGATGTTCGACAACATGTAAAATCCCAAGTGATAAATGAAATCCACACTTATAATGAAGATAAAATTCCCTGTTGTCTTTATCTTAGGACGTGTTAACCAGTCTACACTCAGTTAAACGTTTTGTATCCAGTAATGCAAACTATACAATAACTTTGTATTTGCTCATCATAAATAACACACACACACACACACACACACACACACACACACACACACACACACACACACACACACACATATATATATATATATACTGTATGTGTGTGTGTGTGTGTGTGTGTGTGTGTGTGAAGTTGAAGAGAAAATGTCACTACAGTATAATTATAATATACAGTTAAATAAAATAAAATTATAATAATAAAATAGAAAATTCCTTCTCTTGAGACTGCCAGCAAAAAGAGAGGATTGTCTTAGTAAATAACAGATGCAAATTACATTTTCTTGGTATAAATTGCACATTTATTTTCTTTCAGAGGGGAACAATGGGTCGTTAATTATCGTAACGAGCTTCGCGCTAGTGGAATTATTTATGCCCAGACAGTATGGGTGTATGTTTTAGGTGTGTGTGTGTGTGTGTGTGTGTGTGTGTGTGTGTGTGTGTGTTTTCTATGGCCACTTGTTGAATATTTCGACAGTTCTGTGTAATTACATGATACGATCTACTGTCAGGAGTTAAACCAGGTGGTCATATGCTGCAGTGTATTGTGACTTCCAGTGTCCGATTTGGCAACGCACACTACATTTTTGTTTAACGCCTCTTGGTGGCACTGTTGCCCTGTCCGAGGTAGCAAAAGTGGCAATTAAATCAGAAGCTGTTTATGAGAATGTTTTAAGTAAGCAGTTGGATTTTCCGAGTGTTAGATGTTTTATTGGAGACGCTTATATTTATACTTACATTTTACAGTGTGAATATTGGGCTGAAGCTTTGAGCTGATTCATAGATCAACATGCGATAATCAAATTTGTTGAAGATTCAAATAAATTGGGAAATGTGTATGATAGGAGTAATACAAAACAGATAAAAAAATGCAAATAACAAGAAAGTAGAAAATAATGAAAGATCGAACAAAGGACTGGACTTCTAATTAAAACAAATGTATGGCTTCAGTGAGCTGTGAATGGAGTTTTATAAGGTCAGGCCATGCGTGTAAATGAACACAGCTCTCTGAAGAGCCATAAGTCTTTGGGGCTGGTTGTAGCCCAGCAGCCTGAAGGCGCCATCTCCAATCATCCTCTCCTGAGCTAGCTGCTGCTCTTATGGAGCCCCATGGCTTCTGACTGTAGAGGGCTGGGAGCTGGAAAAAAATAAACAAGGAGAACATAAAAAAGCATAATGCACCAAGATTTTTGGGGGCCAATATTTCACATTAGAAGCATAGCCAAAAGCACGGCCTTCAATCCTTAATTACTTGCAATGTATAGTCTAAACTGTTAGTCGCGTTGGATAAAGTGGTCTGCTAAATGCTGAACATTTAACGTGGCTACTAAACATGATAACTTTGGTTGCTAAAGGATACATAACCATGACATAAATGTACAAATTTACATAGCTGTTGGTGTTTAGTAACCTTTGGTAATCTGGGCAGCACGGTGGCTCGGTGGGTAGCACTGTCACCTCACAGCAACAACGTCCCAGTGCAGGTCCTTTCTGTGTTGAGTTGGTATGTTCTCCCAGGGTGTGTGCGGGATTCCTCCGGGTGCTCCGATTTCATCCTACAGCTGTCAGGTTAATTAGAGACAGTGAATTGTTCTATGGTTGCGTAGCCACTAGGATGCATAAATCAGTAGATTGTAGTGTAAAGACCCTGATAAATAAGGAGGGTTGTGTCAGGAAGGCATTCGGTGTGAAAACTTCCGAATCAATAATTATGATCCTCTAATGGGAGCAGCGAAAGAAGAAGAAGAAAAAAAATCCTATTTTACATGTACGAAATTCTGACATAAACTGAAATGTGGCTACTATGAAATAATTTTTAAAAGAACATTATGGACGATAAACTGATGCAGGTCCTATAACACCAACAGCACATTCCTCTGCAAGTGACTATCTGACTGACATTTTCGCTTGTGGGCTGTGTCGGTGGTACGTGAGAGAGAGAAAACAGAAGTAAATGGGCTTTTTATTTGAATGCCAACCTGTCTGGAATTTATACTATGTGGATTACAGGTTTACTTAGTTTATTTTATTACAGGAAAATACATATAAAACAAGAACACTAAAAAATGCTGGTAAAAAAGTCTACATACTTTTAAAGCCACAATTCCTTTCTAGATACGTAGGTTAGATTACTTTAAAAAGCCTTAGTAATGGTGAATGCCACAGAAGTCTACTATAGAAAATGTGCATGTCTTGTACACTGCCCGCAAGCCTGATGGGAAATGAAAGAAGGTTACAACAAGCAAACAAATGAGTTAAAACACACAGTTGTTCTCTCAAAAGCATATTTTTCATAAGAATGACTTCCTGTCTCCCGGAAAAAGTCCCGCTACAGTTCATGTAAAGTATATACGCACTGTTCACAAAAAGTTAGGGATAACTTTAGGGCATGGTGGCTTGGTGGTTAGCACTGTCGCCTCATGGCGAGAAAGTCCTGGGTTTGATCCTCAGGTGGGGCGATCTCGGGCCTTTTTTGTTTGCATATTCTCCCCGTGACCATGTGGGTTTCCTCCGGGTACTCTGGTGTCCTCTTACAGTCCAAAGACATGCTACCAGGTTGATCGGAGACACTGAATTGTCCTGATCGTACCTGCGATGTACTGGTGCCTCATCCAGGGGGTTACCATTTGCCTTGAGCTCATTGAAGAGCTGGGATAGACTCCAGCACCCCTCCCAGACCTAATTAGGATAAGGGGTTAAATAAAGGAGGGACCCGGACTGCCCCACCTGGAAACTGATCCCAGGACCTTTTCGCTTTGAGAAAACAGTGCTACCCAGCATAGATGATGTGCTGCCCACTCAGCCAGGAAACACAGTACATCAAGTCCTGGATAACATTTTCACCCCTGCACAGCTAATACAAAAACTACTGTCAAAACTTATTTTATCAAAAGGAACATAAAAATATTGTTCGTTTTCACCTTGCTGGAATCAAAGTTAAAATATTTAATCAATTTGTTACACATTCCAGGTTCTTATAATTTATTTAATAAAATAAGTTAATATTTTATTTTTTTTACTCTTTATAGCACAATCATGCAAGTACTCATGGCAGGTGCCGTCTTTTTATGCATGCTTTTAGTCTGAAGTTGTAAATCCTTCTTATCTTACCTCAGGGGGGTTTTCTCCTCTGGGCTGCAGGAAACCTTGCAGTTTGAATGAGTTTGGGAATTTGTTATGCAATATTGGATTCAAAGGTACCAAGAAAAAAGATACAAAAGTGCAAGTAAGTACATAATGTTAATATGAACCAAGAACTATAGCCAGAAACTTTACAACATTATATACATAATTTAGTAGACCTTAAACATGAGGGATGTCACTGACTTTGCTGCAACTAATGACTGCCCTGGTCATAAGAGATTCATTGATTCTACACAGAAATACAGGACATGGAATACGCCTGCTGGTGAGGATGGAAATCAGTTGCAGGGGATCATATGTTAACCCACGTCTAGTTTAAACTACACAACGTATGGAGCTGTCAGGTTACTGTACAGTTCACCCTAAACACCTTGATTTCTTGTACCTGGGAGTCTTTTTAGTCATATAGTGGTTTTCACACTACATGTGAAATCAGGGATAAAGGATCTCACACCTCCCCATCTAACATCAGGAGGAATCACAGATGAATCTGTTGATCTCCCGAACTACATTTTTTTTTCATAAAAACATGCACAAAGAGTAATTTGTGCATGTCCAGAAATGCTTGTAAACTATAAGCAAGCAATCAAAGTTGATCTGCAGCATAAAAGCAAGGAGGAAAAGTATTTGTTTGCAATGGTGTGCCATGTCTATTGTGGGTGTAACTTCTGCACAAAAAGGACATACATAACAAGAAATGTGTAACACCTTCTTCAGAAAACATGGAGAAGAGGCAGACTAGTAGTAGTTGGGCTATTCCTTTAGGAATGATGGCAAAACACAAGTGAGCATGTGGAATAGAGTTTTGTAAAGCACATGAGCAAGAGGGCAATTAGCTTTCTGCTAGCTGTTTTCTGACTAATCATGTGTGAGGTAGTGAGATATGACAGAGAGGCTGTTGAGTGCTGTAATGGGATCCCTGCTGTTTAATGAACATGTCACACTTCTTTTGTGAGAGCCGACACAACGACAGCCTTGCTGATGACCACCAGACCACCAGCTGAGTGAGTGAGCAAGCAAGTGTGAGGGTGGGTGACTGAATCAAATGTGTATTCCCTCAGAGTTTACCATATGGGACCCATAGGTAATTAATTTAAAGCTAACACATGTACATAGAAGTGTACAGCAACTGTATTCAGAATATATCTGAGCAAAAGCAGACATATAGGGACCTATCTTGCATGCATCACAATGCCCATTGCTATTTTACATCCTGCGGACAGCCTTGTGCCGGTTAAAACAATTGCTATCTTGGGAATGGAAAACACAGGTGCACCACTGATCGAAAAATAACCCTACACAACAGTCTAAAAGTCAGACATTCATTGCTATATTAGCAGTCAATTGTCAACACAGGTGTGTGCCTAACACATATACACATGCTTATTACACTCGCTTGGACACGCCGGCAGTGCACAAATCCACACCGCATGCTCGTTACATCAACAAGAAAAAGAAAACAAAATACAATAACTTTATTGCTAAATATACCATATATCATGCCTAAAACAGTGCGTGAAATAGCTTTCAATCGAAAGCACACCAAAGCACGCACTGTAATAGATCATGAAAGTGAAACTTTAAAGATCAGCTTGCACAGGAGTCAGCTGTAGCCTGGTAAGTAAATGAAATGATTTGATAAATTATATTTAATACATATAAGTGTTTATATAAGGGGCCTTAAAAGTCAGGAATGGTGTACTGATACACAATCATATTGTATTTGGACATTTAAAGGACACTTTGGAGTTATTTGATCACTGCATTCGACTGCATATCTCATGCATCTTCACAGCATGAACAAGGTCGGATCAGGTCAGTTTCCTCTGCTGAGAAGCATTGGAGAAGTTCAAGTGCAAGTAGCTGTGCAACTTGAATAGTAAATCCCGCCAGAGTCAGACCGCACCAGACTCTTAAAGGGATTTTTTTTTGCATGTTATGCCCAAAACACAATCACAAATAATTAAGAGACATAGTGCATCCCCTTTGCGTGTTTCACGCCATGCAAGGCACACTTTTTTTGTCGTTAAGATGGCAAAGACACACTGCCATACCACAAAAACAAGCTGTGCAATGCATTGTTGACGGCTTGACAAAAATCAGAAATTGCTAAGATAGGGCCCATAGTGTGGCACTGGAGTTCTAGCTTTCCAAATTGAGTGTCTGTGAGAATGTGTGTCTTTACAGTCAAAATACATTTATTAACTCTGGCAGAAATTACCTATTTAACCAAGTAGTCTGTTGTTCAAAATGTAGCAAAAATGGTAGGAAGTAATCATTTTTTAATCTGTCAAGAAGTTGTCAAAAAGTATTTTAGTGGCTTTGTGAACTATTGAATACATTGCTGCAAAAGTCTCAAAGTCAGACATACAGCATATGTCTGTATACCTGTGATAAATAGGAGCTAACAAAGGTAGCAGTTTTATCAGTGTTATAGTGTTATAGTTATATATATATAGTTCTGAAGCTGCTCTAAAATAGCTGACCCCAGCTTACAAAGAACCACAGCTTCTTCTTATTATTCTTCTTATTATTATTATCATCATCAGGGGTTAAAGTATGTTTTCCGCTGTCATCTTATTCTCTGTGTTTCATTTTATCCGAGAAAAAGTGCAAGAGCACAGCATTTTTTTTCAAAACTTTCCACACATTCTCTTTTAAAGTACATGTACTCTCTTCTTCCACAGCCTTGCCTTTGTAATACAGTATGTGCAGCATGAGGTTTTGCATTGTCTTGTTGAAAAATGCATGAAAGCTGCCATCACAGAAGTAAAAATGACCTTTTCCAAGGACACTGACAGCCCCATACCATGACAAGCACTGACTTGTTGCTTATAACAGTCTAAATAGTCCTGGATAGAGCACATACACTCCATTTATTGCATCCATTTTTTAAAAACAAGACCTGGAATGCTGATTACATTGACCACAGTACATGTTTCCACAGTGTGATTGTTCATCCTGTACCCCGATCCCAAAAAAGTTGACACCACTTCTGGACATGGTTAACATAAGTCTTCATTTTTGCACAGTAAAGTGGTAATGTAATTATGTAATAATATTATGCACTGTATATGAAGAAATATGCAAAGTTTCTCCTTTTCTTGTTTTTAAACATATTTTTTACGTATTAAATTTGTTGACAAAATGAAAATACTGTTCATCTTTGCTCATCAAAGCCTTTCCTGGATGCTGCCTTTGAACCAAACCATGTTCAGACAAAACATGAACTATCTTGGGTTCAAACTGTCCGTAACAATTAAAAAGTGGGTAGCATTGTTGCTTTCTGTCACTGTAGAAGACTTCTTCTCTAGCTAAACATGATTCATTTTTCTGACAAGGACACTCACAAGCAAGTAAAAGTTCTTTTTCAGGTCCAGGAGCTTATGAAAATGTCAGACATTTTGAATCATATCATAAGAAATTATGAGAATCTGAAGAAAACTTATAAGAACCATTGTCACTTAACACAATGAAAATGAAACTACCATACAAAAACAAAGGCATGTTTACATTAAATCCTGATGCCTTTCAGTTTTCATCATTTTATTTTCACTGGACAAATGAACAGTTGGAATCTGTGCTGTGGTCAAATAAGTCTGCATTTCAGGTTGTTTTCAGGATTGGTGACAGGCAATAAGTGAAAAGTTCTGACAGAACCACAACAAAACAGCAAAACACATTCATGTTTTCACCATGACTATGTAATTTCAAATATTATTTAATGGCTTTTGTTCTTGAATGTTTTTTTTAATCAACTTTAGCCCCAATTTAGGCGACTAGTCGCCACTTGAAATACCAGCTCAGCATTCGCTCAGCGATCGCCTCACTATCCTGAATGACTCTCGAGCGCAAGAGACCCAGTCATGTAATGTGAACTGTACAGCGAACGGGCAGTTAAATCACTGTATTTTTCTTTAAACCAGAAACTTATCTGCATGAATCGTGTTTGCACCATTGAATGCTAGTTAAATTATTTCATAAATTGATTGTATTTTTAATAAATTGTGACAATAGGTGTGCTGCAATTTTGGAGCTCATCAGAATAAAATTGGCTATGGTGGTGAGATAAAACCGAAATTATACAACTGTCCCTCTCCTCTCTTTGCTTTTACACATCCAGTGTGCTATATAGTGTATAATGCCAGAAAAGAAAACGAGGAGATGGTCAGTGTCTACAGAAAGAAGAAATGAAGATTAAAGAGAAAAATGACCAAATACTTGCCAAATATTTGCTTTTTAAAACCCATGCTGGCCTTTCATCCTGAGATCAAGTCTCATCTCTGAAAGTTGGATGAGAGCACTCTGAACTGATTTTATTTTCCTTGTTCTTTCATCACAGCCAGTGTGTGGATGTCTATGCCCACAGGGGCAGCAGCCTCTTCACAAAACTGAAACCAAGCAAGCCTTGAGGAACTCATTACTGGGTTAATGCTGGTCCTGCTAGAATTAGGATTAAAGCTGAGACTTCCATGATAGGATGGCCACCACTCCTTTTCACAGTATTTATTTTTTACTTCTAGGCCTTAATCAAAAGTTCTAAAAACACAAAAAGTTACTTTTTTATCATTTCTACATGTGTGTCCCTGTTTTTTGTCACTAAATATTTTAGATTCACAGCACAATTTAAAATAATTATTCATACAGCATAAATATTTTGGCAGGGTATGAAGTTATTCCACATCAGAACACTCTACAAGGTCTTCTATCTGGTAAGATACTGAAATTTGAATTGAACTAAGTCTGAACTAAGTTTTTTTTGTTAATGATGTTAAGTATTTTTTAAACAAAATTGTGTTTCTGCCATTAAGTATGCGAGCCAAGCCTCATTAGCTTTAGCTAAACAGTCACCTGATACTAACATCAGTTAGCGAGTTAATGTTTTTTATCCAAAATATGTGATAATATAGTTGTGTGTATTTCTCTCTCAAATGCAACAATTCTATGTTTTTGTACAGTTTTTTTTTCATTGCATGAAGTAAGTTTAACTCATTTTGCCACTAATTTTAATTGATTTCTTTATTTGAGTTGGCCTGTTATAATATTAAATTAACCTAATACACTTAAGTTGATAAAACAAACATTAAGATTATTTAAGTTAAGTTAAACTTACTCATTCATGTTGAAATGTTGCTGTGATTTCTTTGAGTAAGTCTAACAAATCCATATTGTTTTTTTAGGTGGGCTGTCGCCCTCTTCTTGCTCAAAAGAGGTTTTTGGTCTAGTGGTCCTAAACTCTGTTAAGCTGCTTTGAGAACCTATCTTACCCCTTGCACAAGAGATCTGAAAATGGCTATGCACCTCCCCATCCAACCTGATGGAGCTTGAAAGGTTCTGCAAAGAAAAATGGGATAAATTGCCCCGAAATAGGTGTGTCAAGCTTGTAGCATCAAACTCAAAAATATGTGAGGCTGTAATTGCTGCCAAAGGTGCTTCAACAAAGTATTGAGCAAACACTTTGAATATTTATGTACATTTTTGTAGTTTTTTATTTTTTATAAATTTGCCTCACAATAAGAAGTCCTGTTCAGTTTTTTAGACAGAGAATATTAAATTACACTTTCTGAGATGCTTGTTTAAGCAAGGGTGAAAAGGAGTACAGAAGGCTGTAAAGAATGTCTTCTGATGCCAGAAACATGCATGAAGCCTCATCATACTCAGAAAAAATAGAGCAACATGCTCAGAAGGCACATCAAGCAGAGCATCCTCCTCAGCAAACACATTAAATGGACAGGCTCCATAGGGGAAGTAAGAGAGAAGAGTGTACAGTTTACATAGCACCGAATGATGCTGGCTAACTTGCACTGATTGTTGACCTGCTGCAAGCCGAGTATTCAGTGACAGCAGGCACACAGACGTGAAACCACATGTGCATATCATTTTTATTACCTAATCTGGGCTAATTAAAGAAACACAGTATTGATTTTAGCAGGTGTCAGTAAACAAACAAGTGATTGTACAAAAATCAGAAAAGTAGGATGATAATACACACAGAAAATTTAGATCACAAGATTCTGTATGTGCATGGCAAAACAAAACCTAGACAGACACAAATAATCGGATGGAACAGGCGCAAACAATTACCAATGATAAAGATCATGACACATGGACCATTATCTCAGAAATGGAAGTGCTATTGGAGAAAAATGACAATACCAAATAGTCATGAGAGTCATATGGCCGATTATACAACCCAGGCTTTGAAAGGCTGTAATAACATCAGGGTTTACACCGGTGACCTGCTGCCAATTTGAAATAAGATATACAGCTGCTCAAGCCCCAATATCAAGCTATTTCCTTCATGGGCCTTTAACAAAATGAATGACATTTAGATTGATTTAGTTAATACTATGTAAATATTAATTCAATGTCAGATTAAGCAAAGAGGACTAGACTAGGAGTCAGAAGGTTGTTGGTTGCTACTGTTGGGCCCTTGAGCATGGACATTAACCCTCAATTGCTTGTAAGTCACTTTGGATAAACAGGTAACAAATGTAGTGGATGTATTTGACAAGTTTCTTGTTAATGATATTCAAGTTGTCTTGATAAAATGTTGTTTTTTTAATGATTAGGATTTAAAAGTGTTTTATGCTTTTGTAACATTCATGGCAGACACGGATCTATTACACAAAAATCAGCAGTGAACATGTTTATGTCAAACACAGTCATGGGCAATTTTAGCATATCCAATTCATCTCACTTGCATGTTTTTGGATTGTGGGAGTAAACCAGAGCCCCCGGAGTAAACACAGGGAGAGCATGAATACTCCACACAGAAAGGACCCGGACCGCTCCACCTGGGAATAAAACCCAGGATGTTCTTGCTGTGAGATGACAATGCTACCAACTGAGCCACCGTGCCATCCCCTGTTGAGATGTGATGAAAGGGTGCTTGATTTACCATGGTCTTTAAAGAATGTCTTCCCTTTATGAATGCATAGATGAAATATTTTAGACTACAGCAATCAGTATAATCCAGTCTATAGTTAAATAAACTGCCTTTATTTATTTATTTTGGCAGTTTTAGTAAGCCTGAACAGAAGGGCTGGGTAATGAGGAGACAAGATGAACAAATAGTGATGATGTTGATTGAGTTTAGTCCATGAAATATTAGAAAGAGATAGAAATCTGGAAGCAAGAGAGATATTTCTAGATATTTCTATAAATCCACTTCATCTGTCAGATTAGTGCTGTGCTGCCGAGTGGTGTCCAGGGAAATGGCTTCTTTAAAATCAAACCCAGCAACACATGGGTTTAATTGAAAAGGGGGCTTTTGGAGAGTCTATGCTCCCAGGTTTTTTATTTAAACTATGATCCAGTAGAAGTCTATTCTCAGACACGCGTAAGCCCCAATTTGCTGTTTCCTGGAACGGTTTGGCTCAGTATTCAGAGGTAAAGGAAATCTCTTGACATTTCTTATACTTCATGACCATTCAGTTAATTTTTTTGTGACTTACAAAGTAATTAAACTTTATTTACGTGCCAGAGTATACCTTATTTAAAAAGAACATTTGATTATACAGTACTGTGAAAAAGTATTTACCTCTCCCCCAGTTTCTTTTAGTTTGCAGAATGTAACTAAGCAGGTGTTCACTGTATCTGTTAAAGCTGTAATTGTCATCATCATGCAAAAACAGTACTAGTATTATTCATTTGTAGTGTCTAGATCAGGGATGTCCATTCTTGTGCTCTACTATTCCAGTTGACGGGTTAACAAAATCTACATTTAAGGGTTGGCCTTGTAATTCAAAACATTTTTTGCTTTTTTTTTGGCATATTTAACACCTTATCAATGAAGTCCTCTTGTCCTCTTATTGCTGAAGTCTAGTTTGACTACATTTTTAAACAGAAAATTTACCTCAATACCCTAGTGCCTATTGGTATACTTGCAGTATCAGGGACCAGTGGGCATGGCCTTACACCAGGTTGTACGGGTGAGTTCACTTGTAGTCGATTATAGCTATATTATTATATTATTATTAACACCGAATTCACCTAACGTTCATGAAGGCCTCACCAAACAACTGTGCCAAACATGCTTTTCCCTTCTTTTTCTTCTTGAAAGGTTTCAAGAGAATTAGTAGACTAGAGGCTGAGGGAGGCTTTATCTAACGATCTAATGGAGGACCCAATGCTGTGACAGAACCTGTTTTGTTATAATTGGTTGTTTTTTCAGTGATGGGTGGGTGTACTCTGGGTACTTTCCTTCCACCTCACAAAAACATGTTGAAGGTAAATTTGCCTTGCCTTGTACTGTCATAAATGAATAAATGAATGAATAAATAAATGAAGAAATGTGGTATATAGGAATCTTTGTACATATATTTAAAGTTGAACTAAGTAGAAGGAATGAAAGCAGCGAAGGATATATAGATGTTGCATCCTGACATATCCAGATGTCTGTCCGTGTTCTTTTTTCTTGGTTATTTATAGGCATGAACTATGAAGAATGGCAGTGTGGCAGAAGCCCTCATATGTCTTTGTCTCAGTGACCACCACTTTTTATGATCCTGTACGCTGCTGTTTGTGCATTTTAGATTTTTTTTTTACCTTAAGCTTGAAATTGGTAATGACAAAAATAAACATCATTTGTTGCCGTCACTAAGTAAAAAGATCCTTATACAAATTCTGAAAGAGAAAACTTGAGCCGAATGACTGAAGTGCATTACTGTCTGACGTACTTGCGTATGTTTTTCCAAGGGTACACACACAGACACACACACACACACACACGTAAGCAAAGCAACATAAAGTGGTGTTCATCTGCAGTGTATCTTTTCAGCTTGGCTGCCCGGATAATCTGTCTCCTTGAAAGCCAGATATGAGTCCATTCAAGCGTGTTGATAAAAGCCTGCTCATTGTGCAGCGGCGTATCGTAAGAGCTGAGTTTGTGCAAAGCCCTGCTATCAGCCTTACCATACCTATGTGTAGAATCCAGGTACTTTAAACAGGAGATTATTTAGGTCATGCTCATTGCTGGGATTTACTTCTGCTAATTCACCACATCTTTTTGAGGTAGAGAGCAGAAAATAGAGCTATACACATTAAAAATGAAAGAACTCTCGGTGGCAGACCCCCAGCTGTTTCCTCAGCACCACACAGCAGTCATAAAATGTGCACCAGCAAGCCAGCCTGACAAACAGAAAAAAAATCTGATCGGCTGAGCTAAGCTATACTCCCCGGAGCTCAGATATGAAAAATTCCTTATTGTGAGGAGTTCCTTCCATGTTCTCCACATGGGTTTTCTCTATGTGCCTACTTTGCACCACTTCTCCAATTCATTTGAAATTGGGACTGGCCACTATTAATTGTCCCTAGATTAAAGTGAGTAAATGGATAGGTAAGTGTAATATTCTCTACAAAGTGACTGGTTCCTGATGTGTGTGTGTGTGTGTGTGTGTGCGTGTGTGCGTGTGTGTGTTAGAGCTGCTGC
>JAYDZG010000001.1:10972805-10982844 GCA_034509265.1 Microcambeva bendego | reverse complement strand
CCTAAGATGAAAATTTCAGACCCCTCCATTATTTCTAAGTGGGAGAACTTGCAAAGTCGCAGGGTGTTCAAATACTTGGTCTGTAAACAACATACCAACAATTGTTCAAGTGGCCAAGCCTGCAGGCAGAACTGAGACTTAATACGATGTATTCAGAGTGGCACACAGGCAATCTATGAAATGCATGCTTAAAACACACATAAAAAAATATGGAACCCAATTTAGCATTATTTTCTCTATCCTCTGTGGTTTCCCATGAGTTCGGGATAGAAATTGACTATCCTCATTTTTCATTTTTACTAAAAGATTTACGCTTGAATTAATACCCCAATATGTGTTAAAGGTCATCCCATAAATACATGAATGTTTTTTCGCTTTTCCCCTTTAACCGTTACATCTATTCACAAAATTAAAGTCAAGTGTTTGGGCTGTTTGGGGGCATTTTATTTTATAAATATGAGCTCTTCAGCTATTAAGACAACATATTATTTATTTATTTATTTTTTGCTTGAAGAGGAAGTTAATGGAGAAATATAAGAGTATGTAGTCAATGCATTTACGGTGAAGACCTTTATTTAAGCCTTGGTTGTGTTTGAGGTCCCTGAAATGTATTTGAGTTGCAAAATGTACTAAACCATTTTTGATTACCTTTTAAATCTCAGTTTGCAATCCTTGCAGTCATTTTTAAAACCATGTGAAAAGATTTCCCACACAATGAAACCTGATGTATAGGAAGTATATGATTTTACCAATAGTTATATAGTTTAAATATCAATATTAAACAATTTAAAATTAAAAATCTTCATATTTCTTGTCACATTTGCATTTTGGTAAAAAAATCTGGCACTTTCTTTCATTTGCCTCTCACTCCCACAGCACATAGGTGTGAGCCTGATAAATGAATCTAATTGTTTTAGTGGCAGGCCGCTCTTATGTCAATGCTCCAATCAGACTGAAAGGGAAATGCCATAGGGAGGTCATTAGCCTTTTTATTGTGTGAGAGGACAGCTTGACATCACATGTACAGTGCTCCCTTGAGAAACATGGACCACACACACTATTCTCATCATGTGACAGGAGCATGGCATCCACAGGTCTTTTTGCTGTCTGTGACTTTGGAAAACAAACAAATGATGGATATTTACATTCCTGTCATATCATTTTCACTAATTACACATTTTCATCAAATAATTTTGTATCAAAGAGCTCCAGTTTTTTATACAACAACATTATATTTATAAAGTTTGAACACACAGTATCTAACGCCCCCTAATTAAAATAATTTCCGCTACAAAAGCACCACTCCATTCAACACTTGCCATTGTGCTTGGGGATGGAATAAATACAGCTGATCATACATGGAAATTCATGTCATAAAGCTCCTAGTTACTGTTTTTCGGCTCATGTCAGAGTTGGTTTTTGAGTCTACAGATTGTTGGCAATGCATTAGTCACCACATCACATCTCTTTAATCTCAGATATACGGTATATTAAGTTATACATTTATTTTTTGTTCCCAGCTACACCCGGTAGGGGTCGCCACAGAAGTTTATGAGCCGGATTAATGATTTGGCATATTTTTTTACGCCGAGTGCCCTTCAGACACAACACTCCCGATTTGGGACTGGCACTACAATGCACTGGTTTATGCCTCCTAATGGCTAGGTACCTAGAGGAAAATTTAGTGTCTTAACCTGGACTGTGGAAGGAAACCAGAGTTCCCAAAGGAAACCCATGCAGACACGGGAGAACATGCAAACTGCACTCAGAAAGGACACGGACTGCCCTGCCTTGGGATCGAACCCAGGATCTTCTTGCTGTGTAGCAACAGTGAGGCACCCTGCCTCCCTGAGTGCAAAATGAATGCAGGATACAAATTAAATACTTTCAGTCTTTTGAGGAAGATAACAGTACTTGTCACAAAATAACATGTTTTTAAATGCATTAACCACACTGATAGCAAACTAGGTAAATAAAACACTTTCCTCCCTATCCTCAATTCTCTCCATTTGCTTCACCTTTTTGTTCAGTAATAATAAATATGATTGTATAAATACACAAATGTAACTGAATGTTGAAGTGAAAAAACTGGAACTGGTTTAAAATGAATATGGTAAGTTTGCAACTGTCATCCAGTACGGCAACCAATGCTTTAGATGCCAAAACCAGACATTCAGTATACAAACTGTACTCCTGTTAGGTGTGTTATGTGACATCAGTTACCAACTAACATATTTAAATTGGTCATTGTTGCATTAGCATTTTTTTGTAATTTATGCGCCAAAAAGATGCAAGAGAAGGTGAAATAAATAGCTGCGCTGTTTATTGATGGAAATTAAAAATATTGATCAGTAGGAGTGAAGTGGTCTCTGCAGAGGTTTCTGGAGTCAATATTGATCTCTGTAATTATACATTAACAGGAACTATTCTCCAAGCTGACATGCAGCCTTTTTATTTTCCTTGTGACATATATAACAATTTGGTGTAGTGAAATGTCTTTGGCTATGATGGGAGGGCTAAAAACATAAAATCACTTTTACTGTGGTTTAATTTAAATACCTTTAGCAAGTAAATGGCTGCAATAATGTAAAACATTATTTTTATGTCTAATCTGCCAATAATTTGCAACTGAATTCATCCAAACTACACAAATAAATAATTAAATGAATAAGCTAGTACTACTTATAGGTAAAACAGTAATGATAAGAATAGCAAAACAACAACAAAACATCAATATAATAATATTAATAATAATAATAATGATAATGATAATGATAGTTATAATAATAATAATAATAATAATAATAATAATAATAATAATAATAAAAATAATAATAGAAATAATAATAATACTAATGATAACAATAATAATAATAATAATAATAATAATAATAATAATAATAATAATAATATATTTTTGGAACAACATGCTCTGTGTAAACGACACCAGTTCAACAGAAACAGTCAATGCCAATTATTTCTCCACTTAGTTAAAAGATGATTTAGCTAAAAGTCTTTACATAAAACTGCATTAATAAAATAATGAAATATATTATTGCTTGTGTGTTACATTAGTCAAATTTAGTTGGTTACATACGTGACAGACAACAGAGGTCAGTCGTTAAAATGTTTGTCTTTCTTCCATCATTTATATGATTACTTCTTGATTAGCGCTGCCAAAGTCGTGAGCAAAAAAGAAATAATACACATAAATTCCAACATTGCATTTTTATCCAGGTATTCATTCACAATTCATTATTTATTAGGAATATTATAGGCTTTGCCAGTTCTATACGCAAAATAAGCTGAAACAATTAAAAAAATTCTGTATTACTTTTTGCTTTGTTGCATCAAGCACACAACTCCATGCCATTTGCCCATATTAGCATTGGCTGTGTCTACAACATGTATTAAAGTTTACAATATTAAAATGTATTGATCAGTGTTTCATATTTATATTAATTATTTCTCCCTCTGTCCTTGCTGCACAGACCAAACTGTTAAGTCATATGTATTTGAAACTTGGTCAACAGGTAGTAGTCCCTCATAATTTGTTTATTAGGACTTTATCATCATGTTTTACACTTTGGTTACATTCATGACACAGTAGTTACTCATTACACAAGATTCCTCAGTACACAAGTTTAAATCAAAGTCATAAACAATATATTATTTTTTATATATGTTGTCACCAAACTGGAGATTCAAATATGGTGTAACTGCAATGCTATAGCCTGCAATATATTGATAGTCAAACAAACATTTTTAATTGACATAAAATCTGGCAAATTGCTTTGTCATATCCTCCTTTGGGAATGATCTTTTATTATTATTTCTCTTTTCCTCTAAAATGAAATACACAAACCAAACTGTAAGTTTGTGTAAAAGACTTGCTCAACAGATAGTGGTCCCTCCCACTGCTCAGGTGCTCAACTTATCCCGAATGGCCTAATGTTATAGTATATCAATAGCATAGATTTAAGGTCCAAATCTTCTACCACCTATGATGCATACACAGCCCCCTCAGGCCCTACAAAAAGGCAGGATAAAAAGTGTGTTAATGGCTGTCACTACAGTGGCTAAGAAAAAGCTTTGGGAGGTAATTGCTATTGACACAACTGTAAGAGCAAAGCTTAAGTAAGCCTGTTCAGGGTCCAGAGTGCCTGCCCATCCTTTAATTCCTCCAAATCCATATCTGCTAGCTGGGAGAATGTGAGATAACACCTGACACAACAAGAACAAAGTTATAACCAATATACTGATTTGCTTGGGTCATGGTGTCTGCTAAGAGCCTGGAGTCATGGAGGGCCAGTGGGGCATGTGAAAAATGTAAGGCCTCGTGAAAAAACGATGAAAGAGGACAAAATTGCAAAGGATTTTAACAATGTTGAGATCGATACACAACAGTCTAAAGAGCGGAAAATAGTTTAAAATAACACTTTGTTTGCTCCTCAGATGGACATCTAAATAACATTAATATTCACTCTTCTTTTTTCACTACTCTATTTATGTGATTCGTCTTCTCATTTTGTTAACAAATTGGTTCTTTATTGGTTATAAAATAGCAAAAAGACCAATACATTGCCATTTTTCTATGTGCAAATGTTTCCATGTCTATGTGCATAATGCCTATTGCTTCACTACTGCTGATAAGAATAGTCGGTTTGAATACAATTATTAAGCTCAATATTAAGCAATATACATATATAATATCATTAGGCAATCTTCAACAATTCTGAATAGAGTCTGAAGCCTATCCAGAAAAACTAGGTGTACAGTAGAAATACACCCTAATCAGGCTGGATATGCAATGAACCTTTAAAAAATTATGTCAAAATAAGTTAGAAGTCCACAATAGCTTGGTAACCCTTTGACTTTTTGACATTTTATCACATATTGTTTTCTCTTTAAAGGTGAAGTTCTGATGAATAAGTTCATTACCAATATAAAACAAGCATTATACGATTTTAAATGCAGGATGGTCATACTTTATTGTAAACCATTCAAGAGCAATGTGTGCAGAAAAGGTCACAGTTTAGTCATCCATATAATACAACACATTCCCCCTCTGCATTAGAAATGGAAATGGAAATGGAAAAACAAGTCTTTCTCAGCATTTTTTATCCAATTTTAGCATGACTCCTTCTTGGACCTCATACATTTTAATAAAACCCCTGCATGCAATTAATATTTGTTTTAGTTTTACTCTGATTCATAGTTAACTCAAGATGATGAATATTTTATTCTTTGAGCAAACATTCTTAATTGTGCAGAGTTTGGGTAATTGGTTTACATTGTGGCCTATTTTTTAATGAGATGTATGAAGGGTAAACCGTGTATCATTAATTACAGGAAGGATGCACTAGTGTGCTGGAAACTTATCTTCTGTGGAGGGAGTCTATAGTTTCTTTAACTATCCTATCCAAAAAATAGGCTATCCAAAAAATAGGCTGGTTTATGAAAATTGGACACCCAAGAGCATCAGCTTAGACAAACCAGTGCATTGTAGTGCTTGTCCCACTAGTGGTTAAGGTACTTGACTAGTATTTCGAAGGTTGCCAATTCAAACCTCACTTCTACCAGGTTGTTACTCTTGAGCAAGACCCTTAACCCTAATTGCTCAGACTGTATACTGTACTGTAAGTTGCTTTAGATAAAGGCATTTTCTAAATGCTGAAAATGTAAATGTAATGTCCCTGTGTCAGGAAGGGCATCCAGAAAAAAATTATGCCAAATCAATAATGCAGATCAAGATCCGCTGGGATGACCCCTTCCGAGAGTACCAAAAAATATTCACCCTATAAAGTCCTCAATAAAGTCTAACAAGAGCAAGGCAGCTGATTTCACTCTGTCAAGTTGAGTGAACTTGAAGAGCAGACTGGTTGCATTAATGAGGGGGTGGAGCTTGAAATAATTGTCTTTTTCTGTTAATCATGGTTACGGCCAGGGCAACATGTGCAGTCATCATTGCTTTGCATCAAAAGGGCAAGGGTGTGGCAGCTTGTAAGATTTCAGCTAAATTAACCATATTGGATCATCCAGAACATCAAGGAGAGAGGTTCAATTGCAGTGAAGGTTCCAGGGTGCCCAGGTCTGTATACTATAAATGATTTAACTATGAGACTGGGCCACCACCTGTGCAAAGCTTACTCAGAAATACCTGCTGTGGAAGGTGTGAGTGCTTCTGCAATGCACAGTGAGGTGAAAGATTTTGCAGGATGGCCTGCTGTCAAGAAGGAAGGAAAAGAAGTAATTTATCTCCAAAACGTAAAAATACTAAAGTAATAAGAATGAAACAAGACAATACAATGTTCAACTCAGCTTGTGCTCTGATTGTTTTGTTTAATACATTGTTTTATCCTATTACATCTTACTTCCAGCTGAAATAAAATTGTAGACTGAAAAGAATACAATGTTTCTGCTTGGCTTGATAATCATATGGTGTTGATGCACTGTACTGTTTTCTCAATTCACTGTATAATGAACTCAGCATGTGGTTTAATTTTGAGATATTGATCAGCAGTGCTCTTGGTCTTTTTCATAAAAATAAGTGCACATATGATGTGCACATAATTAAAATCACAAGGAGCATATCTCAGTGGTCTAATCATAAAAGCAATGAAAGAGTGGAACATGTACAAAACACTTGATATCACTCACACTTGCCAAGCTGTAGGATTCTAGAATAAAAGAGTTTTCAGATCTACTGTTTATTATGTTCGAATGATGTACACCTAAAATAGTGTACTCTTTACATGTTCCTCTATTGTTCATATTGGCTTCCAGAAGAACATTTAAAAGGTCTGGTAATACATGTATTATTAAATAATCTTGATAATAAAAGATAACCCTGTATAGCTGATCATGTCAATGTACGTGTCAGGTCAGCTAAAAGCACCTGCTACGATTCCAACTGGCTAGTGTAAAAGGCCATTCCTCCACCCAACATTTATTTCTGTATTTATTTATAGTGGTATCTTGTAACTTGGTATTCACTAAACTCCAAGAAATTGAAAATCCACCCTTGAAATTTGACATGCTTTGTTCATCCATTAAAATATGTGTGTTTAATTTCAACTTAACAATGAAAAGGCAATTGTTTCAGTGCATAAATGAGACAAATCTGGTTGTGAGAAATATTAAGAATTATCTTTTCCATGTTTAAATGCTTATTGTAAAAAAAAAAAGAATTTGTTTAATGAACTAATAGGGGAGGAACTCCTAGGTTGCTGCTGTTGGGACCTTGAGCAAGGCCCTTAATGCTGATTGCTCAGACTGTATACTGTAACTGTACTGTAAGTCACTGTGGATAAAGGCGTCTGCTAAATGCTGAAAATGTAAATGTAAAACAATGTGAAAAACTTACTGCTTAAATTCTCTGAACAAATGAAATTCCCCATTCCTTGTTTAAATACAATTTCTATGTAAAAAGACAGAAATACAACTCAAATAAATTATAAATTAAAATAAAAATGCAATAAAACCTGCAACATTTCTTTACCTTATTGTTTCCTTGTGCTTAATGTGGAGATGCATCTTGAAATATTTTATTGCATTTAGTAAAAGCGCATTCACCGGCTGTGCACAAATCTTAAAAAACATGGAGAAGCGCAACAGTTTGTCAATACTTTTGTTACTGCACATTTACAGAATATGATACTAAGAATTAAAAGGAAACGACGCAGAAGTAAAGATAAAGTGCATTTTCAGTGTATAAGGGTAAAAAAAATACCATTATGTATGACACTCAGCCCAAGGCACACATTTTGATAATTTAGTTGATTCATTTATGTATTTACTGATTTTTTTATTTTGATCTATTGTTTTTGTCTGTCTATATGTAAAATCCCTAGTTAGTTTATCTTAATCACATTCTTAAGATTAAAAAGAAACATTTTGAAGAGGATTCTAAGTCTGCTAAAGGAACTAAACAAACATGACACTTTTAAGTTAAAATTTAACAATGTAATACTGAAGCTTTAATTTACTGTATAATAAACCTTTGATAAGGATTAGTGATGTTTTCTCTTTGTGCTCTTTTTATGGAAAGCAGGCTGCAGAATATTTTCACATTGGTATTACACACATCTTAGACCTGAACTGTTCAATGCATAAAGTTCTTCTTAAAACAGTTTTTTTTGACTAGCCAACAAATTTCTTCTTTTTTCTAAGTTTACTACTTATCTCATGACTGAGTAGGACTTGCTCTTACCACACCACTATGAATCCTTGGTTCTGTTCAGCCGATGTAAAAGATTTATCTATGTTTTTAATGGTCCAGTCCTGTCCCGGCCTACATATAAACACTGATGAAATGGGTTTGACACTAGGGGCACAACAGCAAGATGAGTTCTTTTTACAGTCTTACTTTAATAAATCTTTTTACGTTCTACATATGGGGACCAAGGCCAAGCAACAGAAGCTACATTTTCAGATTTACTTCCCTGTTTATTTCTACATGTTTTATTGCTTAAACCAATTTAAAGCAGAATAGATCTCAGAGAATGTTACGAACGTACAGTACTGTTACCATTGCTAAGACATATTTTCTATTCATATCTTAACATAGAGGCAAAAATAAAAAGAAGCTTGTGGCATGTTCAAAAGCAGATGACCTAAACTTAGCTGAATTCTTTCACTTAATCTCTGCCCGGTGGTGAAGAATTAGATACTTGCACTACATTATTTATGCTGTACAAGAGCTTGTAGCCAAGTGACACATTTTGATAATATTTTGTCTTTTTATATGTAAAATAACCTTATTTTGGTCACATTAAAAAAATCTACAAAAAAGTTCTTAAAATATTCTTAAAGTCTACTTAACTTACTTTTAAATTCATTTTTGTTTGAAAAAGCATCCATGTATTCACTGAAAGATTATTAAAATATAAATTTGTCAAACATACAAATGTGTGTGCCCATACAGAACAGGATATGAGTTCATGTGCAGATAAGGAATTTTATAGGGCAGGTAAGGGTATGACACTTAAGTAAAGGGAAGGTCTAAAGCATCGATATGGGTTTACAGGGGGCCGAAGATCATCACAGCAGAGGAGGAAAGAAAATCTCTAAATTAAATCAGTCAAGCCACAACTATACTAATATTGCAAGGCAAGAAGTGCATGCAATCAGAGCAACTGTTACAATCACTTTCAGTTCACCTGTGATGACTGGATATTCAGGTATTCAAGCTCTAACGTCACCCCACGGTAAGGTTAGTCAGGTGGTAGATGTAAGCCATACTTCATTACATAAAACCAGTTAAAAGCTATTTTTGTTATTCATTATACCCCCAGTGTATGCATTTACTTGAATTTTAATAATTAATAAACATGAATACAGATATAAAAATCATTGTAGATACCAGCTATAAATAACATCATACTGTAGTACAAAGCTGTGGTTGACAATTAAAACCTGAGACATCTACTCTAATGAGGCAGATCACACCTGGCCACTGTCTGTGTGGTGTGTGTGCACAAATTAAAAAATGAACTAAATTTACAGGATGGAAAGGAAGGAAAAACAATACTGTAGCTCAAGAACCACATCTAAAAATGAAAAAATGAAAGACTAAAATAAATGGGTGGTCAAAATAATTAGTCAGTAGGTAGATTAAATGTTGGGTCATCTTTTAAGACATTACTGTCTTAGTTCTGTTGTGACGATCCCAGAAAAAAAGGCTCTGGCATCTGTGCTGATCTAAAACTACACTGGATTGAGCCCATTCTCCCAATTACAAGAGCAGGTTGAGCAGAGAAATTTTTTTTTACCTTAAGTAAATTAATGCTCAGTGAGGCGCAGAGATTCTCCATGAAGGATTTCATTTAGTATATCACATCCTGAGTTTTCCCTGGCAAAGTATTGAACTTTGTATTACAAAGCATTTCTTTCATTTCTTATAGCAAAATGATTATAATTTTAAATTAAAGGTCAAGTCTGCATCTGTAATGATGGTCCACTTGTAGATTACGAAACCAGTTTTATTGACATGCAAGGTTTTGCAGTGACTCTCTAGCTCTTTATTGAAGCTTTTCTT
>JAYDZG010000001.1:10919240-10935102 GCA_034509265.1 Microcambeva bendego | reverse complement strand
ACCATTTTAAGGCCTATGCAGGTGTTGTGAGTTAATTAGCTGATTAGAGTGTGGCACCAGGTGTCTTCAATAATGAACCTTTTCACAATATTCTAAATTTCTGAGATACTGAATTTGGGATTTTCATTAGTTGTCAGTTAAGATCATAAAAATTAAAAGAAACAAACAATCGAAATATATCCGTCTGTGTGTACTGAATGAAGATAATAAACAAGTTTCACTTTTTGAATGGCATTACTGAAATAAATAAACTTTTTCATGATATTCTAATTTTATGACTAGCACCTGTATTTTAGTTCTCTTTCCTCCTCTGCATATTCAATGGATGACCCTGCACTCCAAAAAAGTTGTGGTATGTGAACTACCTCAGAATGGAATGAAACTACCTCACAGAAAGTAATTGAGTTTTGTATGTTTGTGCTACTTTTTAATGGGATCAAACCCAGGACCTTCTGTCTGTGAGGTTGCAGATCAATTGGCTCTCAGTTAATTATTATCTCTAATATGATTGTATAAAAATGGTTATATATTAGTTTCTGAATATTTTTATACTTTATTTTGTTGTGTTAGAGAGTGCTCGAATTCTTTGTGGCCTTGTGACTTTTAACACAGATGAATCATTTCCATTACACACTACTTTACACATTTATTTTTATGTATTGTTACATTTATTTTATTCTTTGTTTTTCCATTTCTTTTTCCATTAGGTTGTTTCGGAATTATTTTTAAACCCATTTTCTGGTGTTTAGCATGGGTATAGCTGTACAAGTTGAATGGGAGACATCCAGCCTATTAAATTACCAGATAAGTGGCCATTTGTCTTTGCAGAATATGCGTTATTAGGAATGTTTGTAACTAAAATATCCTAATGCAGTTTTATGGCTGTATATGAGGAGAAAATTGTTATTAATAATCACACTTGCTCTTTTTGAATGGAAATATACGTATAATGCAGTTAGCCCTAAGAGTAGTGTCAATATTACCATTCATTTGAATTGATGGGATCAATTAGATAATTCCCTACTAAACAATTTTAATAACAGCTGAAGCTGTAAAGTGAAGCTTTTAAAAGGATTGAAAGGACTCATTACCATCTGTGTATTATGCATCACAGAGTATACAATTACATTCATTACAGGACCATAATTGATACACATCCTCTGACTCCAGATTCCCAAAAAAGCTGGGATGTGCAGAATGAAGAAAACATATTGTGTTATGTATGTGTACCTTAAGCCATATGGCATTAAAATGTTTTAATTATGTCGTTCTTGTCGATGGAACTTTTTCAATTGCATATTCTGTCCCTTCACCGTGTTATACAGACCAGCTTTGTCTAAAGCTTGTTAGATTGTTTTCATACACACCAACAATCTCAACCTACAGCCTTATTAAGTTTCCATTTTGACTTTTTGATTAATTCAGTTTAGAGGGATTGGCTTGTTACTCATTTTAAACGTTTATGCATGATTAACTTACGTTTTACTTTGATTTTGAGATTTTAATGTATAAAATTACTACTGTCTATTATAATTTAACTCTGAATTGCAGTTCTCAGTTGAACATAAGTTTAAATATTGTCAGTATCAGGGTTTTAAAAGGTAGGAATGAGTCTCACCTGACCAATTTTTGCTAATTAAGGAAATTCAGCAGAGCATTCTGTGATGTAATTGCATCCATTGCTCCTCTGAGATGTCACTGGAGAAACAACAGAGCCAGAAAATAAGCTGATTACAAAAGCACACTCATTAACACAAGACATATTCAAATTTTATTACTTTATTACACATTACAGCTGCTAAAATAATTGCATTAATTTAAAGCCAATTTATCAATTTCCCAGGTAAATTTAACTATTATACAGAGTAAATTAGTAAAAAAACAAATGATAATCATCAGTTGTTTATTTTTTTTAATTAATTCCTGGTAAGGTCACAAGGTTTTGTACCGCCCAGAAAATTAGACACACTGAAAAGGAAACTGTAACAAGCACATCTGTTGTGTCGATAAAAATGTATGTAATGGATGTAAATAAAATACATTTATTTACATTTACATTCACAGTATTTAGCATAGCTAAATACTGTGACAGTATACAGGCTTAGCAACTGAGGATTAAGTGCCTTGCTCAAGGGTTTACCAGTGCCAACCCAGCAGTGGTTTGTCTTGAACCTGTGACACTTTGATTACTAGTCCAGTACCCTTACCACAAGATTACGATGTCCCTATTACTTGGTTTTCTGGGATACTTCCACAACATGGCCCTGGACAGGATAATGTTGCTATTTACAATAAAGGGAACACTTAACAACACAATGTCAATCACACTTCTGTGTAATCAACCTGGCCGGCTAGGAAGCAACATAAATTGGGAAACAAGTTTACCTGCGGTTGTGCAAATGGAACAGACAAAAGGCAGACATGAGAGGCAATAGCAAGACAACCCCTATAAAGAAGTGGTTCTGCAGGTTGTGACCACAGACCATTTCTCTGATCTCATCCTTTCTGGCTGATGTTTTAGTCCCTTTTGCATTTTGTCAGTGCTCTGACCTCTAGAGTTAGCATGTAGGCGGTGTCTACAACCAACATAAGTTGCTCAGGTAGTGCAGCTCATTCAGGATGGCACATCAACGTAAGTTGTGGCAAGAAGGTTTGCCGTCAGCACAGCCATCAATGCGCTAGCCAGAGATCCTAAGACTCAATGTGAGACCATATGCTGGTGCAGTGGGCCCTGGGTTCCTTCTGATGCAAGACAATGCTTCGCCTCATGTGGCTGAAGTGTGTCAGCAGTTCCTGCGCAATGAAGGCATCAGTGCTATGGACTGGCCTGCCCATTCCCCAGACCTGAATCCAATTGAGCACATCTGGAACATCAGGTCTCGTTCCATCCACCAACACCACATTGCACCACAGACTGTCCAGGTGCATGCCCAGACATGGAAGGTAGGTCATACACGCCTGTGGAGGCCCCACACACAACTGAGCCTCTTTTTTACTTGTCTTGAAGAATTTCCACTGTATCAACCTGTAATTTGATTTTCTACTTTGATTTTGAGTATGATTCAAAATCCAGACCTTTATCGGATAGTAATTTTGTGTTCTCAACACATTCCAACGCATTCCACTATATAATGAAGATTTTCGACTGGACTGTTTCATTCATTGAGATGTTATTTTTGTGTTCCCTTTATTTATTTTTCAGCAGTGTATTATAAGCACACAAGCTAAACATAAATTTTTAGTACCCAAGTAAACATTTAGTAGCAAGTAGTGCCTGAGCAGTACAGCCTGGATTTTCTCTATAATAGTATTTTTTTCCAACTCAAAAATTTTAATTGCATTGGATAAAAACATTGTATTATTATAACTAAATTCAAGTGTGTGATGCAATGCAAAGACATACTGCCCTGTGTAGGATTGATGCATCTTTGTACTTGTTCTTTTACTTAGTATGTGAAGTAAAAGAAAACTCTTTTTCACCACTGTGCTTTACACATAAAACTTTTCCACCAGAACCGGTTCTTTTCGCACTGAAAAACCAAGTATTCTGTGGAGCCAGAGTAGAATGCTAGTTCATAGTGGAAACATGGGCAACTGGTTCAAAATGATGTCAGTGAATTGAAACAGAACCGGTACTGTGTTGGTGGAAAAGTGGAGGAATGTCTTCTCTTTTGTCTTGCATTTCGACCCCATCCGTGCAGTGAAACACACATTAGTGAACACTAGGGGCAGTGAGCACATGTGCATGGATCGGTGAGCAGACCTAGCCATGGTGCCCGGGAGCAGTTAGGGGTTGGGTACCTTGCTCAAGGGCACTTCAGTCATGATATATTGGCTCTAGGAATCAAACTGTCAACCTTCCGATCACAAGCCCAGGTATCTAACTACCAGGAGGCACTGCAAAACCCAGTCAATGCGTGGAGCAAGTGAATATAAATATGTCCATAATAATATGTTAATAAAATTAAAAAAATGTAATTTAATGTGAACTGGCGCTCTGTTCACCATGTATTTTTCTATGCACAAAGTATTGAATATCCATTCTGACTAAAAAGTGGTTTCTAATATAGTCATGGATATATTCATAAATGCAAACATGCTATAAAATAAAATTTACACCAACAAAGTAAACTCCATGAAATGTGAACTACCTGCAGTAATGGTTTACTCTATTCATAGATAGACTGCATGCAGTGTAACTGACAGCAAAAGGGCCAATACTGGCAGTGAAAAAAGACATCAGAAAATGCTGACATGGCACATATTCATGCTAGCTGAAAGGACAAATGAAATTGTTGATGACCTATTGCACCCTCTTCATATTTATCAATTTCACTTTTCTCTTTTTTTTATTTTCTCTTGTTTTATGCTTGACTAGCCACAGTGTATGTGGGTAATTATTTTACAGTTGAATAACTATGATTTGAGCAAAGTGTCAGTTTCATTGACAAAGGACAACAAGTATACAACTTCAATTCTATTTTCTCCCTACTAACACTTTCCACTTAGAAAGACAAATAAGAAAGAAAAATAAGCTTTTTGAAGCTAGTATTTTGTGTGGTTACATCTCTTTTTCCACTGTTGTTGATGCAGTGGAGCTATGATTTACTTTTGTACAAATAATTTTTCAGGCTTATTGGCATCTTTGTATGATTTGCACAATGGAGGACACACAGAACAACCTGGCAGCATGTGAGTCAAGGACACAATTATACTTTGCTAAAACATGTAAAACAGTATCTTAAGATGAGGAAATGAAAAAAATCACACAGATCCGGCATAACATTATGTGGTCATTTTATGTCTGTTGGGTCAAACCCCACGGACCAGTCTTTGCTCCCAATTGCATCAATGAACCTTGGCCGACCATGACCAGGTGGTCAGTTTATCACTGTACCTTCCCGGGATAGAGTATATTCATACATACTGACCACAGCAGACCAAGAAGACCCCATGAGAGCTGCAGTTTTTGATTGCTTTGACCCAGTCATCTAGCCATCCATCTTTGTCTTAAAACTTGCTCAAATTCTTACAATTTCCTTTTTTCTAATGCATCAATTTTGGGGATAAAATGTTCACTTGCTGCCTAATATAGCCGTCTCACAGGTGCTGTGATGAAGAGATAATCAATGCTATTTACATCACCTGTCAGTACTCATAAGGTTATGCTTGGTCATTGACAATCTGTCTCACATCAAAAATATATGATGCATTATCAACAGCAACCACTGACTTGTATCAAGAAAAAAATAAAGACAATTTGCAGTCCCTAAACAGTTAAATAGTATCAATAATAGGAAAAATGAAAACAGAGTGCTAAACATATCTTAGTTTCAGCTGATTTCAAGTGTGTTGCAGGCATCAAATTCAATGCCCAGTGTCTATCACTATTTTAGTGACAATAACAGAAACCAGTGGAACTATATAACTGACTTTTTATTCTCTTGGGACCATCAGAATCACCAGTAGTATATGCTTGTTACAAAGATCTGAGCTTTGGCAAGCAAATAGTGTAGAAGTACATCAATCTTGCCCAACCCCCTGTAGTTTTGAACCACAGCCATAGTTCTGGGTCGATGAGCATCAATTCCCCCAATAATGATGCAGTTTAAAAAATTAAGGAAATGGAACTTCTTTGCCTAATCTGATTACTATGACCACTGTTTGTAATTGAAAAGAGATAGAAAAACCAATCAAGATCCCTTTAGTAATTAGCACTGTTATTTTGATTATAGCTGTTGTTTTTAAGTTTGCTCATTAAAAGTTTTACTCAGTAATACTGTAATGCATTATAGAGAACTTTGCATAAAATTCTAGCCTTACATTTCCATAGGTGTCACAAATGATCACAAGATCCTGGCTATGTGCTTTAAAAACAAAAATATATATACACTGTGTGGAATACCCTCTTAATTACTAAAATTGCTGACAGTTAACTCAGATAATGAAATAATTGACAAAATCTGAGGAAAAGCTTTGAAATCTGAAGTTTAGTAGTACTGCAATTACAGTTGTTGGCCTGTGAAATGAGGATAATAAGTGAGTATGGGTGTACTTAGCCCTGAACAGCTTTTTGGTCTAGAAGGTGGGACTCTCCATCTGCTTTGTGAATGACAGGTGGATTATGGAGAACACACTGATGGAGGCATCTAACACCTGGAAGAAGGCTTTCCAAAATTGGCTTGTCAACAGATCAACATCAACAGATCAACATAATCGGTTGTCACATCAGTAGACCAAAGTACTTCTTTCTGAGACATGGAAAACCACCTGAGTGCACAGTCAACCCTGAAGCTATGTTAAGGAGTCTGAAAACCCCAAGATGTAGAATTTGGGTGATATTCTTAATGTGGTTACCCAGACATTTGGACAATGAATTACAGCTAACCACTCTTGAGGCCAGTGGCTGACCACAGAGGTGGTAATGAGTAGTAAAACTGACATGCCAGCCATGCCAGTAAACCCAATTAAATCTTTTGTTGCCTGCTTCCTGCACTTGCACACAAGGGGGATGCAACGTCCATAGAACAGAAATATGTCATTTGCAGGGCCCCATTTGAGGTGAGCTCTTGTTTAACTGTCTTTGTCTACAAGAAGGTAGATGAAATCTCCAGAATGTACTTGAGCTTGTGTGAATCAGCGTTTATTATCTGCATGGGACAGGTTCTTTCTTTCCCAATGTTGTCATGGCTTTTTGGTAAATCAGTCCAAAGAGCAACAAAGATGGTCTTAATTCTCCCACATAACAAGTCCAGATAGTGGGGTAATAATAAAGGACACATCAAAATAGTAAGACATTCAGAGGGCTGGGGGCAGAAAACACTGGAGCAAAAACACCCATGTAATGTCTTTTTCTGTAATTCATCCTTTTTGTGCTTTTTTCTCACTTTCCATATTCCATTAATGTTTTTTTCCAACCCATTACTTACACCACTTTTAAGATCTAGATCCAGTTTTGCAGAATGTTTCTCTGTATAAGGGTCTACATCTGCAGTCTTATTTGGAAGAATAACTTATTCAAGTGTGTCACTTTAAACTTGAATTTTCAATTTGTGAGCAGATGGACAGTGGTACTTTTAGTAATCTCTACAAGAAAGTTTTTCGCTTTTCATTTCAACCAGGGATAAAAACACACGTTTGTGTGTTGCAGTGAAGGGACTACTATCTTTTGACCAAATCTCATGTTAGTTTGGCAGTTGAATACTTCCTTTAATCTGATAAGTTTTTTCCCTATAACACATGAACTTGAGTGACATCCCATTCTTAATCCACAGGGTTTAATATGATCTTTTCCCACACCTTCAACAGCTTCAACTGTTTTAAGAAGGCTTTTCATAAGATTGAGGAGTGTGTTCATGGGAGTTTGTGACTATTCTTCCGAAAGGAGCATTTGTGAGGTAAGACCTGGATGTTGGACACGTAGGTCTGGATCACAGTCCCCACTCTTATTCATCCCAAAGGCGTTCTATCAGGCTGAGTTCAGGACTCAGGCCAGTGAAGTTCTTCCACACCAAACTTACTCATCCATGTCTTTATAGACCTTTGTGCACTTGTGTGCAGTCATGTTGGAACAGGAATGGGTCACCCCTAAAATATTCTCACAAATTTCAGAGTTTGAAGCTGTCTAAAATATCTTGCTATGCTGAAGGATTGAGTTTGTTTCACTGGAACTAAGGGACAGATCAACTCCTGAAAATCCACACCACACCATAATTCCTCCTGCCCACAAAAGTTTACAGTTTTCACAATGCAGCCAGATAAGTACCGTTCTCCTGGAAGCTGCCAAACCCACACTCAACCATTGAATCACCAGATGGAGTGTGATTCGTCCAGTGGCGGTGTACTTAACACCATTGCATCAGTCAGTATATATATATATGTCAGCCACTTGCATTGGATTACAGTACTTGGATTACAGTACTGCTGCATAACACACATGTGTATGCTGTTTATCAGAAAATCCTGAATATAAAGCTCAGAGTGGATCAAACTATGAACATTCTACAGAATCCTGAGAAAGTAATCACACCCAGCATTTGTTTGGTAGCAGGGTTTTGTGCCCTGCAGCTCTGGCATGGATGCTTTTTTCTGCTCAGTATCTTTCTTATTCTGAAATCTTGTACACTGACCTTAACTGAGGCAATTCCTACAGTTATTTACATGTTTATTTATGACCTCCTGCATGAGTCATCAATGCATTTCAGGAAAAGACCATCTGGTAGGGCTTTTTTCACTACATTTTCTTTTCTCTTTTCTTTTTTACTATGATTTGTTTAATTTTTGATGCATTGGTAATGGCTTTACATATTTTAATGACTTTGACACATTAGTATTTGTAATTGTATTTGAACATATTCAAATTAGGATTTGCGATGATTGAATGTTGTTCATATGTTGGGACAAGCCGGATAAGGTCTCCTCATAACTGAGCGAGCTACAACCTCTGTTAGCTGGTTGATGCCATGCCTCTCCCTGCAAAAAGCTGATCAGCATGCAAACTTGTTTCATGTGGGGAATAATTTGTGTGATTACTGTGCAGGTGCCAAAGGGGACGTGTGGCAGTCTTTTTTCAATTGTGGCAGGGAGTCGGCTCAAGTAAAGAGGAAGCATAACAGAATTGGGTAAAAATAAGGAGAAAAGTGTTTCAACGGGCGCAAGGCACACAGTAACACCATGGAAGGGGTGCCAGTCCATAGCAGGTCCCTACAGGACAATTCAGTGTCTCCAATCAGCCTGGTAGCATATCTTTGGACTGTTGGAGGACACCGGAGTACCCGGAGGAAACGCAAACAAACACAGGGAGAACATGAATTCTCCGCACAGAAAGGACCTGGATCACCCCACCTGGGGATCACCTTCTCGCTCTGAGGCGACAAAGCCACCCACTTAGCCACCCTACCGCATCAAATTATCATGCATTATATATAGGCCCATATCTGTGCAAACTATATATGAAACCTATAAGTATATTTTGACATAAATCTAACATATAAGTCAAATATCTGTTTTTAAAGCTATCACAAGGGTGTAGCACAGTGACACTGAGAGGGTGCCAAAGTTTAAATGAGGCTTGTTTGACCTAAATTACAGAGACATTAGAGAGGTTTTGGGTTTTGATACTCCATATCACTAAACCACTGCAATGCAAAATTAGAGAAACAATACCTGGTATTACGATTCCTAACTGTAACACAAGTACTTACCATATAATGAGGATCTTGTTGTCATGGTAAATTTGCAGAAAGATTTGAATGTTTTAGTTGGGATTTTAAACAGTTTTAAATTAAAGCAAAGGTGATTTCCCAAATAGTTTATTCTGAAAGAATGGATGGTTTAAATTCCATTAGGTATTTGTGGGGGGGCAGTGACTTCATGCAAAAGGAAAGTAAAAAAGTAAAGTGAAGACTAAAATGTTCTACATAGGACAAGTTATAGTAATACATAACTTCATCATCCTTGTAGCATAAACTGGCCTGCATAGATCCACCACCAAATTGGCTAGCAAGTCTTTAAGAAGTAATGGTGGATTTTGTCTTATTGTCATGTGTCCACTTACTTTTTGCCATATACTGTTAACAGGTCTGATATTACAAGGAGGTATATGTTGGTGCATTTCTCAGGTGAAACATTACACCGTAATAAAAAACATCACTTTCATATATAAAACATTGTTATTTCAGACAACACAGGCAGTAATGTCTCAATTTAAATGAATAATTTATCTTAGCAGCTATTTTCCACAGAAAGTAACAGCACAGAGGCTATAAAGCTTTTGCAGCAAACAAATCAGCATAATCTCAGTAATCTACTCCAAGCCTAGATATATACAAAGGGTAATTGAAGCCTTGCTATTTCATCAGAGCAAGCCTGGCAGCAGAGACAATGAAGAGAAACGTATTGCTGTAAAGCTGCATTGCTTCAGTTTTTCTTCTTATGTCTTCTCTCCCTTTGGCTTCCTAGTCTGAGCTGCATTTCAACCTTCTTCAAGATTGACAATAAATTGCTAGTGTGTAGAGGTCAATATGCCAATTTAAAGCTGGGTAATGGCCCTTGAGTGAAGATACTTAAACTTATAATTCTACAAAATGTAATTCAAAATATGGCAACATTGACTGCGCTCACCTGTAGTCATCACAATGCAAAAAGTCCAGAGAGCGGTTCAGATTTCACTATGTGGATCATTGATTTTCAATTTAAGTGGTACAATGACCTCTTTGTCAAAGGTACTTAAGAAAGGAATAAAAAGCTCATTACATATAATTCAGAAAACTGCATTAATTTGTAAACTGTACTTTGCAGTTGACTTAAATGGAATAGCATTAAATAAATAATGGATTAATTTGAACACAAATTTACCCAATACACATAATACAAAGTGAATCATGTGTAACTTTTCGGATACAAGCACAACAAATCAACAGCTAAATGAACTCTGAACTTGGAAATTCAGTGTTAGGAATAGAATACACAAAATAATGCTAAAAGTAGTTTTCTAATATTTAATAATTTATTTTAAATGTTATGGTTTACATTTTTCTGTACTTTTAATTAGTTATAAAAACAGCTCTCCAAAAGGGAAGGTGCAAACTTAGGTAGCATGGCAATACTCTTTACACACACATTTTGATTCTCCTCCTTTTTGGCACAGACTGCCAGAGGCACACTCCATCATCCTATGTTCAACAACCTTGTAACATCTGTTCATTAGTGTTGACAGATGTAAAGAGAAAAAGGAGTAAAGAAGAAACAGCTGATGAGAGAGAGGTATACTATTAATTTACAGGAGGTGGAATGAAAACGATTGGCATTCATGCCACTAAACTTTTGCTGGTTCCTGATCGTAGCTGAAAAGCCATATTCTACATACGATGTATGGAGTTGTTGGGTAATAAATGTGTATGTATCAGTATGGCTGCTTATACATTGTCAGTATTTATCGTCACTTTTTAGTACTAGCCTCATTTTTGTGCAAATCAATAAATGTTACATGTGGCATATTTATAGTTTGTTGTAATTTATAAGATGTGCTGATTACTATTGTAATTCTACTATTGTACTATTGGTAATTGTTATAGGGGTGTGGTATTCCCACAGATGTGTCTAATGTTTAAAAATGCTTTAAAAATGCTAACTAAGAGTAAGGCAGAGAATTTGGTGTATCAGATAAATATATAGGCTATGTGAGTTATTTGTTGTAAGTGTTAGAATCCATGTATGCCATGCAGTCCATGTATTAAACCCACTTCCATGCCTAAAATAATAAAGTTACTGTATGTTTAAAACAAGAATATTCATAATTTCATACAATGATCAGACATATCATGCAGCCTTTATTAGACAAAATCACAATAAATCAATGTGTTGAAGAATGCTATGCACTACTTCACATGTGTGCGGTGAGCTGTTGTTTGCAGGCGGAAGACAACACTGAAAACAGAATTTCTAAATATCTTCACCCTGGACTGAATTTTGGAAAAGGTCAGTTTTCAGTAAGCAATTATGCAGTTTGCGTGTGGATGAAAACGTTTTAAATACCCATAAACTTGTGGAATAGGAATAAATATATTCCTGTGGCTATGTTTGTAGATTATTCTTCAATTTAGTTGCATCTTTCTTTAACTTGACAGACAAAATGTTTCTGTAGGCTTCTGAGTTCGTTATACTGCTGCTATCATGTGTGACATTATCAGTGAAGATTAATGAGCCCATTAGAAGAAGCCATGAACGCTCAAGCCATGACATTACCTCCACTGTGTTTCACAGATGAGCTCGTATGTTTGGGATCATGAGAATATACAGCCGTGGAAAAAAGAGACCACTTAAAAATCATCGGTTTATTTTAGTTCATAGTTTTTGGCTGTGTGTTTAACCAAAATGATCAGAGTAGTTTTATTCTATTCTAGTTATTATTCTAGTGTATAAAACAGCACTGCTCATTTTGTATTATCTAATAAAATCAAAAACAAGTCAATGGGTAATATTTACTTGTTTCTTCTTGCGTCAGTGATTACACCCAAAGTTTCAGGGTTTCATATCATTTACCACTGTCAAGAATGTCAAATTGCCAGTGAAATTTCCTGTGGTCTTCTTTTGTAAACTTTCAACATCATTAGCTGGCCTGAATGCCCATTCATGCCTAATATTATCTCTGTATCTTGCCTCTAAATCTTGCTACAACAATGCTTTCTCATGATTACCTTCTGTAGATAGATAGGGATAAGCAGTCACTGCAGTGCCATTATGTATATTCGCCTGAGAGGCAGCGTTGATGAAAAAAGTGCTGTAAAACTATAAAGCCAGGGTCTAAGACAGTACTGTGAGTATAAGCTATTGCGTGCAAACGTTCCCCAAAAATTATGTATGTTACATTTATATATCAAAAATTGTTGAAAGATTATGAATATATTTCTCTGTCGTCATTTTTTTAAAATCAAACCCATAAAATCTTGTGTGCTCCTGTTTTTGTGATTTTTTTTACATGCCTAGCATTTCGCCTGGCCAAGTTCTACAATCCAAAGACTCTTGAACAGGAAAAATCTGGCAACCATAAAACACGTTGGAAATGGGACCATCGGCAAAAGGCTAAGATATGCTAAAGTCATGAAATTTGGAACAAAGATCAGTGAAAAAAGCATTTTTTGAGTTTGGATTCTAAATGAAAATTGATAATTAATGATTAAAAAAATACAAGTATAACTTACATGGCATTTGTCATTGCACAATGATTCTGCTTATTCTCCACCTGTAACCATCAATGCTTCTGTATGGAGACATGCCAGTGATAGGTTAAACATGCCCGGAATTGTCATAGCAGAGGATTCATCAAAATGGTTAGCTCTGTGCAGAGAGGGAAATGAGATGTAAAATTCTGGATACAAACCAACATAGTCTGTTGACAGCTTAAACATGCCATCTGGAAAGGGACTAGGTTTAATAGTGATCCAATCCGTTTCACATCAACATGTTTACTATGTGCTGCATGCCTGGCGCACCTGGTGGTACATCATGATTCATCAGGGAGATTTTTTTTCATGTATGGCTTTGGTTATTTCCCAGACAAGATATAATACATACTATAAGGCCAAATGAATGTAGATCCCCCAAATGACTTTATATCCCCATCACTGCGGGAATTCTTGATCTAGTTTGGTCAGAAAAGGTTTTGTAAGGTAAGGTATTAATGTCAGTTTATTTCAAATGGTTATGGTCAAGGCTTTCACATGACATATGCACTTTCTAATCATTAACCCCTTTAAACCATGTTTTTATGTATACATTCTACACAGCGGCACAATCATGTAAGAACAGAAAAGAAGCCCCAAACTGTACCACAGAACAATACAATGTTATAGTTGTGGCTGACATTCACTTTTATATATACACAATTATTGTGTAAGTGTAAAAATATTATATAAATTACTGATGCTAATACATTGTGTGTAATTTCCAAACTGAGAAATCACCAGGTAAGATTTTCTTTTTTATGTAGTTCAAGATCTGAAATTCATGACAATCATTATTCTCTTATCATTCTCTAGACAGTTGTGCAGTTTTGAAAGGGTAGCTTTTCACCTAGTTACACTACAGCAGAAAAGTTTTTCTACAGAAAAAATGGTGCCTATATTAAAGTGGGCCGGGTCTCTGTTATTATCCATCATAATAATGTGTAATTTCACTTGGCAGATAATGAGCCCTTTCTCTTTCAGCCAAAAGAGTGAGTGATTATTTATCACATTCACATGCAATCTACTATTACACCCATTCAGTGACACATACACATTGCACCTCATTAAGACTCCATTACGCCAGCAGTGCATTTTAAAACCTTGACTCCCTGTGAAACTTATGAGGTGAGGATAGGTTTGACATTTCTGGGTCAACCAAAACACCCCCTTCATAGTTATCTGATTGATCACTGTCATTAAACATTTTTGGTTGCTCCAAAAATATGTGTCTCAGGATGCCAGTATGGTTAAATGAGTCATGATGCTCATATAATTATACATATTTTAACAATAATAATAAATATACATATTTTACATTTGCCTTTACAGATTGTGTCCTGAGTTCAGTATAATTAAGTAAATATTATCAAATTTAAAATTATGAAATAGTTTCCCACTATGATTAATTATGTATATTAAAATACAGCAATGGTCATAAAATGTCATTAGAATCAGGACATAATAATGCAATATGAAACCACATTCTACCTAAACTAATAGCATACATACAAGTTTTTATTTTCCTGCTGAACAGTTTTATTCATCACATACAGTCATGACCAGTGGGGGTCTAAGGTGTAAGCAGAACAAAGTATGATTCTAACTACTTATTCAAATCCCTTACATGTTGGACCTCGCTAACTAATTGTGTACTTGGAAAAGCATTTATAAACTACTGCCAATACACATTTTTAAACAAAATTAAATTGCTGTAGATCACCATCAAGAAGCAAGACCATGTTTCAAGTCCATACTTGAATAACGGTGAACAGTAAAAAAAAAATGTTTTTAAAAATAGCTTAATATTTACAACCATGTATTTATGTAGTTGTCTGACTAGCTGATAGCACTGTCGACCAAAACCCGGATCCCAGCAGAAGTGGACTAGTACAGTTTTCCACTGCACCACCCAGGCAATCGTAATAAA
The DNA here is from genome assembly GCA_034509265.1 of Microcambeva bendego. Classification (NCBI taxonomy): domain Eukaryota; kingdom Metazoa; phylum Chordata; class Actinopteri; order Siluriformes; family Trichomycteridae; genus Microcambeva; species Microcambeva bendego. The sequence goes on along the minus strand of JAYDZG010000001.1, from coordinate 10,920,450 downwards.
GTATTTGAATATGTTAACTTAATAACTTAGACAGAATGTACTTTAGTACTTGAGTTTAGTAATATTACTTAAATGTACACCAGACAACATTCTTTAATCAAACGAAGTAATGAAGACAACTAAATCTGTTTATGCCAGTCAGATCTGTGTATGTGTTTTCTCCTCCCCATGCTCTCTCTCTCTCACTCATTCTCTCCAATCAGGAGCTGAGAGCCAACCTGAAAGATCGGAGACTTCTATTTAAAAACTGCACAGCCTGAAGGCTCACTCCTTATGCTTGCCTTTGTTTGTACCATGAGGTAACCTTTGATTTTTAAACTATGTGAAACATGCTTGTATTCCAGTATAAGTATTTTATATACAGTTTAATTTTTTTCTGTTTAGAATGTTAAATCTGGCAAGTGACTTTTCAATTGTTTGGTAGTTTTGTTTTTCTCCTTTTGGTTTATACTAGACTGGGATTTAGAGCAGGTTAGTTTGTGTGCACCCTCACATGCCACCACATAGGTATTTTACATTGTTTAGACACACCAGATTAAAGGGTGGGTGCCAATCCTGTATTTGGGTATGTTATCTTAATGCAATTTGTAAACTAAGTTTAAGCTATTACAGTTCATCCTTTTTATGTACGGAGCAGTACCCACCATTTAACAATTTCCACATTTAACATTTGTAATTTAGGGGACGTAACTGTAACAAGACCTTGACCAGAGATGTGCTTATTAATAAGCTACCTGGTGATTAATTGCTTTGTTATGGAAGAACAAAGAACACACAGAGAGTGATGTGGGCTCAATGGGATTTCATCATGGAAAAGAAGCTGTTTAACACAAACTTCAAATAAATGGCTACACAGATGGGCTGAGGCAAATATACACATGCCCTGCTCATAAAAATTTAGGGCTATTTAGCCTTCAATGTAAATTTTAGAATGAACCTAAAATGCACTCTAACCTTTAGAGGTGAACTTAATGTGACCACCTCTAAACTTTTGATTGCTTGTGTCCAACTGTTCAATGTTTCAGTACTTTTGGAACATCTTGCTGTTCTCTAACAGGGAGCTAAACAAAAAATTCATTGATGATTCTGACTTCAGTAATGAAACCAAATTAAACCAAATACATTTTGGTATAGATAAAGGTCAGTTGAGATATTCCATGAATTTCTTGTTATGTTGTTTAATACTATGCAATATTTTTTTATTATTATT
>JAYDZG010000001.1:10902591-10914735 GCA_034509265.1 Microcambeva bendego | reverse complement strand
TCGCTCAAGGACCCAACAGTGGTTGCCTAGCAGAGCCGGGATTTGAACCCCCAATCTCTGGTTGATAGTCCAAAGCTATACCCACATTTTAAGAAAATTAACTGAACTGAACTTTATTTTCTTCTAAACATCTAACAAGGTTGGACAAAACAGAACAGTTTTTGTTTTACGTAATCTCTCCAGATCCTACAGTCCTATCTTTTCCTCTTTACCTTACTTCTCATTTTTCAGTTTGGGTTTCTATTAATTAATTGAGGAGCATATAGCTCTTGTGAATAAAAGCATAAGGGTTTATTGTGTTGTCTACCATTAAATATACGGCCAGAGAACCATTGAATAGTTGCACCAAAGAACTTTAAAAGATATAAATAATTTATCTGCCTCTGCGTTCTGGTGAATGAATCAATAAAAACTTCACTACTGTCGGAGTACAACTGACTCTTTTAAGACAAGACCAAGGTCAAAGCAGGCAAAAAAGATTGATGTATTTTGTATGACGCACTTGCAACAAATTCATGGTTCATGGTTACTTTATATATTTAAAGTACTTTATATTTGTGTCAACATTTTTCCTTCACAACTTAATTTTTAAATACTGCACAGTTTCGGGTATTGACTACTAGACCATAAGCCAAAACCAAATATTAATTGGGCTCTGTTGTATTAATGAATTCTCCTTCACATACTAATATGATTGAAATATATTCTGCATTCTTGATTCTCACACCCTTCCTGATGCAACTCTCCTATTTATCTGAGATTGGGCTGGTTTGTCCATCATAGTGTTAGGGTGGCAACCAGTCAACTGGCAATGCCAAAGTTCAGACTCTTCAGGTTAGTGTTCAGTGGAAAGTGCCACTACTTCACCTGGGGTTATTTTATTGTTTTTTACTGAAAAATAAAAAATAAAAATATAAAGACCTAGTGTTGCCACTTGAAGGATGTCACACACTAGGTTGCGATATTGAATATGGGAATGTATTGGCCATTTGACAGTTTAAAAGCTGTTTTATTTTAGTGCACTTAGAAATTAAGATAGAAACGATAGGTCATTTGGCCCCTGGGTCAGATACTAGACAATCTTTTATTAGATGTTAACATATCTCTTCATTAATATTTAAAACATGTAATTCCATATACCACTTGTCATTTTACATTGGTACATTGTACATTAATTGCATGTTTTTAAATTAAAAAAATTACTTTAGTTAAATCAACCAAAACCATACCAAAATAATAATATTTTAGTAGTTTATTCAGTGTTGTGTTTCTGGCTAATTGGGTAATCCCAGCTTTCTTGGTTAATGCCTGTTACACAAATAGAAGGATCAGGCACAGGACAAGCTTCTCAGCCTCGATGGCTGAGAGAGTGACATTTATTCATAGAAAAAATTAACAAGCAATCTGTCAGGTATAAACAGCACAAGTGTGACCCTTCTGCTCATTGACAAAACACAGAGTTGTACAAGAATTTCCCCTATTGTACAGGCCTACGGCCTTATTTTTGGAAAAGCTGACTGCTGGCTCAATTTAGCTAATAGTTCTGCAAAGACATAATGACTGCAATTATGAACACCTTCTGTGCTCGTGACTTGGCCCATTTTAGCATCTACGGCCATGTGCGGATTTTAAGGTCAACAGGATTATTATTTATGAACAACATGTTAAATATAGACTGGTTTTAGAACTGTATTTCACTCACTCAAGCTATCTTTTCACTCACTGTAGCTACCTAAGTAAGGGGAAAGAAAAAAACAGCCATTAAGTTCATACATTTCCCCTGAGCTGTACATCAAGGGTAATATACTGAGTTATTTAAAATTCTTTATTTATATATGTGTCTATACAAAAAAGGTACCTGACATGCACAAGTGTAAATATTTAGTCTTGTATACTAGGCAGTAATGTATGCTGCTTTTAATGTGTATTACTGTGAATGTAGAAATGTAACAGTAAGGGACCCCAGGCTTGGCTGAAAAGGGAAATGATTATTTATTGTTGCAAAACTAACTACGTGAATCAATATACTTGCACAGTACTTCTCTAAATGTATTACAGTAGTCTATGTTTGTGAAGGCCATATAGTCTTTTTCTTTTTTCTCTCCACTAGATTTAATTCTTTATAACCTTAGCCCCACCCTAAACCAAAGCAAAAGGGTAAACAGAGATTACAGTTGTCTATATTTCTTTATATACTAATTTATTTGTTTTACCACTGCTTTACCCTGGTCAGAGTCATGGTAGGACTGATTCAGAATAGATTCAACTTTATTTTCATGCAGAGTACAGGGTCAATGCTATAAAGTAGAAACCAGAGGTGCATGATTAGAGCTGGCACTGATCTGGAGAGAAATATATGTATAATCTGATCCGGTACTGTTGATTACCCGGCAGAAACACTCCTTTCCAGGGGTGCCATATGAGGCTGACTCTGATCCCACCTTTCAAACAAGTTGGTATATGCAAAATTCCGAATGTACTGTACACCTGTATATTTATAAATCACAAATAAGTCATTCTTAATGAAAATAACTTGTATGAGCAAACCTTTTGTTCAGGTGCAGCAACATATGTGACTTAATCTCAGTTAAAGTGCCTCAGAGAAACCAAACTTTAATGGCACATATTCCACAGTTACAATTATTAAACAAATGCTGGAAATGCCAGGAAAACTGTGTGTTTTTTTTACATTTCTTTCATTTATCCCTCCTACCCAAATCTCTTAAAGAGACCATTTATAAATGTACTTTAAAAAGTACCATTTATACTGAGATGCCAATTTAAAACTGTGGACAAGCACTGGGACAGAACAGATTTATCTAGAAATAACTTCATTGCTTCCTGGACAAATCTGAACCAATAGCCAAAAGCCTAAACTATTATTACCATTATTGGCAGATAATCAATTTGAAGTTTTGGTATCAGTATTAGACATGAAAAAGTCGTATCGAATCAGCCCTATGCAAGAGAGATTATTATTATTGTTGTTGTTGTTGTTGTTGTTGCTGTTGTTGTTGTTGCCTGCTCCCAGCATATTCAGCTCACAGCTTATTATGGAAAGCATGTTTAAATATCCACAGTATGAAACAAAAACATTAAATTTGAAGAAGATTTTACCAGTGCTCTGGTGAGAGCATACACACAGATAAACATAAAAAAATCATTATCATAAAACGTTATCACAAAGACCCCCTTCAACTGTGTTAGATAACTTTTTCATTCACAATTAATTCTCTAGCAACTTCAATGTTTTGACTTGCATGAAGAATCCCAATAATAAATATAGTGCACATAAAACAAACATAATTAGCTGTATTTCATATTTAATTTAGTTATCAGTTAATTTAGAAAAAAATCCACATAAAGTAAGTTTTATTCTAAACTGTTTCACAAGTGGGTGAAGTTCTGTAAAGTTTTTTTTCTATTATAACATTTTCTGCCACATTCCAAAAAATATCTGGCAAAAGCTGTGAACTATTGTCCTTGAAAGTTAATATCAAAAGTAGTCAGATATGTATTCATCACTCTCTCTTAGCATGTTTTCACAGGTCTTTTTTTACATTTAAAAAAAAGAGTTACTTACAGAAGTGCTTCCATAGTAGACATTACCGTACTCTGGTCAAAGTAAACAACAGTTCAAAATTACAAACTCTGCTGAACCTTGTCAGGACCCCCCCACCCTTTTTTACTTCCAGTATTTTAATCAGTGTAAGTGCTTAGTGAAGCGATATGTTTTTAATCATTTTTTTAAGATAGCTAGAGACTCAGAAGTTCAGACACCAACACTTCGGTGCAGGTACAGAGAAGAGCCTTGATGCATGCTTTCCTCGAGTCCTGGGTGGAGGATCGACCAGACTGGTGGCTCTGAGGTTGCATGGTACAGTGCAGGGTTTGATTAAATCCTGTAGGTATCTTAGTGCTCTTCTATTTTTGGATTTGTATGCGAGCATCAGGGTTTTAAACTGAACGTGTGCAGCTACATTGCATGAGAATGCAGCATTGGGGTGATGTGGCAGTATTCAGGCTGGTTAAACACCAGACAGGCAGCCACATTTTGGATGAGCTGCAGGGGTTTAATAGTAGGGGTTGGTTTAATGCCTTCTTTTCTCTATCATAAATTATGTGGTAACTGTTCTTCTTCTTTCAAAGCTACACATACTTTACAGTTTTCTGATATACAGTTCATCTGTTAAATACATGCCTATATAATCTGCATATGCAGAAACGACAGCTTGGGTGGTTATGGGTCCTTGTATATTAACTTCATCAACATCCAAGATATAGCCAACAATAACATGTGGGAATTCTGAGGTGTGTTATCTGTGTTATCTGCAGTAAAATGGTGAAGACAAATGGGGCTAGGGTTCCTCTTTGGAGCCCCTGTGCGTCAGAAGATTGTGTCTGACACAGTACTTCAGGCGCTCATATTGTGGTCTTTATGTGATGTAATCTATGGTCAATGTGGTAAGATGGTGGAAAATGTGCTCTCTGTCTTGTTCCTCAAAAGAGTGAACCTGATCACAAAGCATGATCCTCCCAGAGCTTCATGTCTCATCAAGAAGATTAATGATGTCCCCTTTCACCTCAATGCCTCTCGCGGAAGCAAACTACAGCTGATTCATTGCAGGTTTTACCAGTGCATAAATATAAGTCAGAACCAGTCTTTCCATGGCCTTCATCAGCTAAGAGGTCAGTGTTACTGCTATGTGGCCATTTAAATCAGAGAGGTGTTTAGTCTATAGAATGGAAACAACATATGGAGCCCTATCTGACACTCTGCGCAAGGTGTATCGTGATGCTCATATCTAAAGCCACTTTACACCTTGTGTGTTCATCGATTAAATAGCAACGGTGCTTGCAAATATATTTATAATAATGGGTGTGGTGGTCTTAAAATGTGGTGTGTTCAGGTAAATTTCTGGTGTATTGCTTTCTTGGCAATGGAAAACACAAGTGCACCACTGACTGAGAAAAAAAAAAACCTAGGCAGATGTTAACAGTCAGATGCAGCTATGCAAACTTTTACATCAACAATAAATGCAAAATTAAATAAGATTATTCTACATCCCATAAAGAGCCGTGAAACTAGCAATCTGACAAATTCACTGATTGGTTTCTTGCATGTTACGCCCAAAACACACCCATTAAATATCAAGAGACTTAGTACATGCCTTTTGCACATTTCAAGCCACGTAAGGCATACTTTCCCCGCCACCATGATGGCAAAGACACACTGACACACACTAAATCAAGCTGTGCGGTTTACATCTCGTCTACAGATCACCCAAATAAGGCCCATAATTTCTTCCAGAGGACTGGCACTGTATTGTTTCGGGCTTGAGTTAAAATATTTCTGTTTTTTATCACACATTGGGTCTGTGCATTGCCTCAGCAACACAGGGTTGAAGCCACCCTTACAAGCTGCCTTCCTCACTTTTATATTACTCAATTCCCCCTTCATATGAAGGGCAGAGGAGAGCAGGACTGAGTGTCGGGTGCCAAGAACAGTGGTGTGAAGCACTGAACTGTAGTGGGTGAGAGCTAGTCATTAATAAATGGGAGTCAATGCAAAGGAAACAGTAAACGTGGGAAGCCTCTGCATGAGCTGGTCTGGATGAAAAGCAAATGCCTGACATCAAATCTATTGATGATGGTTTTTTGGTCATCAGTTCATTGAAGGTCTCAGACTGCCATTTGGCCTCTTCAGATTTCACTTATGTTGTTCTGCTGCCACTGATCATCCATCCTCTTTCGGTACCCGGCTTTGCTCTCTCTATTGTTCTCTCTCAGCCTTTGTCTTACTATTCAGTAAAACTTTAAGAGCTGGAGTAACCCAGTGGTAGTTATTGAAATTCACTGCATGTTTTGGTAAACTGCTTTTCCACAGATTTTTTAAGGGCCCTCTTTTAGCGAGCCGTCAAACATGCAGGATCATTTGGGGTGTGGCAGTGTGTCTTTGCTATTTAAATGATGGGAAACATATGCGTGAAACACGCTACAGGGATTAACTAAGTCTCTTAATTATCCGTGGGTGTGTTTTGGGTGTAACCAGTGTGTGTAACCCATAAAAAATCAGTGTGTCACTTTCCATTCCCTATCAGGGAAATAACTCAAAAGTGAGCACCTTAAAATGTCCAAATACATTATGATTGTGCACCAGTACACCATTCCTGACTTTTAATGCCCTTTATGTCTATAAATTAAATCATTTCATTTACTTACCAGACCACAAGTGACTCATCTGCAGGCTGATCTTCACTTTCATGATCTACTACAGTGTGTGCTTTGGTGTGCTTTCAACTGAAAGCCATTCCATGCACTGTTGTAGGCATGATATAAAGTGTAAGCAGGTCTTTGATCTATAGCCATTGGTCCGTAGCAGAATGATGTAAAATGAAGTTATTTTATTTTGTAATCGGTTTATTGATTCTGTTACAGGCACACACTGTGGATTTGTGCACTGCTGCGTGTCCAAGTGTGCGTAACAAACGTAGGTGTACGTACATTAGGCACGCACCTGTGTTGACAATTGATTGCCAATGCAGCAATGAACATATATCTTTTAGACTGTTGACTGTTGTCTATTTTTTGTCAGTATTTTACCTGTGTTTTCCGTTGCCATTATAGCAATGCACCTGTAATTTACATAACACACCCCATTTTGAGACTACCACTCTCATTGGCAAGAAAATAGACTGTTCGTGGGATGTAAGATAGCAATGCACATAGCAACATGACTTCTGCAGGGTGTGAGAAAGCCCATATAGTCTGTGATGCAGTTTTAAAGGCTGTTGGCATCCTTATTGTGCGGATTGTAGAGAACTTCCCAGCCTGATGTTACAAAGCAGTCATTTAGGGCCTGATCAGACCAGCTCCTAACATTTTGTGTATTTTCTGGATGCTTTTGGACAATTAGTTTCTAAACAGGCAGTAGATTGAGACTGGCTGCGTAAAGCAGTTGGATTCTCCTCCTTCCTAGTTTAAATATATATATTTTAAATATCTGTCTAGAACCTTAAAATAGCCTGGTTGTCTAAGGATAGCTGTTTAACCTGCCTTATTAAAGATTTAAACCTCTGTAATGAATGTGTTATTAATGTGTTATTAATTAATGAGAGGATATTAACATCCACTTGGACTATTGGCTCCCTGGTGTTCTTTTTTTAGACATTGTCTAAAACATAGATATATGAAGTAAGTAAAACCACAACTATTATTTTAATACATAAACTATGTTTGGGCTTTTTTTAAATGGGGGTGTTTCTAAAGGTATACATGCTCAAATATATCTAAAGCTTTATACTGATCTATAGGATCACCTTTTCTTGAATATTTCCCTGTGTTTTTGCCAGCACTTTTGCCAATATCTTATCACTGCAGAGTAGCATACGGGAAATTACAGGCCTCCATTTTTATATTTGAAAGGTCCCCTTTTTCTGGCAATCTATATCCAGAAAATGACTTCAAACACAGATGTCAGGCCATTGTTACATCCATTAGGCAGTATTACTGTGAGTTTCTTGCACTTAAAGTACATCAGTATGTTTTTGCCTTGCTACTTCATACAGCCCTGCTCTTTTTTGCTGTCCATTGCGACATTGATCAAGATGCTATTTGTATATCCACCATGGTGATAAAAAGAAAAATAACCAATAGCATCAAAGCAGATTTAGAATAATTCACTACCAATGTTATTGAACGTTACAAAGTTGTAATTACTTTTTTTGTCTGTCCACCACTTTGTCCTCAAAACACCTGTTTTATGCTTTTGACGAGTTAGGTAGTCACTGCGTCTTATATTTTTGCTGTTTTAAGGAAAAAAAACCCTAATTTTTATTTAAATCATATTTTTGATGCACTGGAATAAGAGAGACCTGTCTCACTTTCAGTCTATGAATCATATTGATCGTCCTGGTAAACATGTAATCAAAGTGCAACATGAATTAATGTAGTAAAATGATGAGACAGAATCATGACATTTCTGCCTGTTATTACTGCTTATACAACCGGTAGTTCCAACCTTACAATCTGATTGGTTGATAAGCATTCCAGTCATGCTGAAATTTCGTGATAACAGCATGGCTTTTTTACATCAACTGTATGACTCCGCTGATGTGTAACAAGTGATTAAATAATGCATTGCTAAGTAATGAGTGGTGCATTGCCACAGTCAAAGGAAGGTTTATGCACACAATCACTAGTTGTTTTGTACTTGTGCTAAAACATAACAAGAAATGAATTAATTTGTTTAAAACTGGTTAAAAACTGAATTGTCACCTCCAGCCCATATTGTCAGACCTGGAAGAAGAGCATGATTGCATGAATACGCTGGAACTGGAGTTGTCGTGGAACTAGTTTTTGGCGGAAGGTATTGTTAATATTAAAACAATTTTGTTTTAACTCTGGGCTTCTTTGACAGATTGTATTTCTTTATTTTGTAAAATACTGTTGTATAAATGCAATAGAACACTCAAGGTCATGTGTTATCATGACCAAATCACAACCGTGATGTTATTTCATGATAACACACTCCCAATCGTGTTCTATTAAATCTAATCACTCCTGAATCTAATTAATCCTGAAATTTATCGCTCAGTTACATTTTGTTTTATGTTAAGCATTGTTCATTCTCTCTGGGTCTCTTTAACTGCCTCATATCACACAGTTCATCACTTTGAAAAATCAGCAACAAATTGTCAGAACTCCGATGACAGCTGGGGAACCAAACATTGGTTCACAGCTTAATTGGCATGTGCATTAAGGGATTTATGGGAGTTCCGCTAATCAATGCTGATGAACTCCACCTGCCTTTGTCCTATAAATATGGACATTATGTAAGGTCAGGTTGTCTCACCTTTTGCCCCACTCTGTCACATTTTCTTGGGGTCAGACGGTACATCAGAGTCTCGAAAGGAGTTTCAGAAGCGTAGTGTAGGAGGCCCAGGGTGCTGGGGATTTTTGGCTAGGGAAAGTAGTGCAATGTTTTTGGAGCCCACAAGCTACAGTTTGTTTGTCTCCTGGTTATGTTTTCATGGCGTAACCTGGCACTTTGGGTTTGAGTCTAGTTTGTTTCGCTTCGCCAGTTCTCACCAGTGCTCCTGCCGGTGCCTTTTAATCTGGCTTTTAATCCTTTTGCTTTTGTTTATTGTGTGCATTTTCTCCTTTCTGTTAGTTTTCAATAATAAAACTATATAGTTTCTTCTGCATCCTTGCATCCCTTTTTCTCCTCATAAAACAAACTGGATCAAAATTGAATATTGAATCAGCTAACTGGAACGGCTCCGAAAAGCGTTGGTGGAAAAGAGGTAACAGAGAAAGATAAAGAGGCTGGTTCTAGACATTGTTGTAATGTATTGTAGACAGCATCTGCCAAGAAAACACTTAGGCAGTAGATGCAGTAGCAGAATTTTAATGTATTTATTAGTAGTTTGAGTTGTATGTCATGTGAGCCTAACGGCTACACATTTTGCACTTAGATTCAAAAGTATTTATCTTAACACAGTTCATCAAACTAAACCACATTATTGTCAGTTTAAAAAAATCTAAAGTCTTGAAATATGGATACAATATCATAAACAAACAAATAATTTGTTGTGATAGATTTTCTCTGCTCAGGATTGCTTTCGGTTCATTGCCAATCAGGAACATGGTGCAAGAAAGTTATACTCCTTATAACTAATAATGCATTAGTTAATTACAGGGTAAATGACAAACACATTTTCATTGACAACTTTGGTCAGTTAACAGCCAATTAACACATTCTACAATGCAAATTTACACATACTTACATATTGTCAGATATAATAAAAAGCCACAAAATTATTAATTATTCAATAATAATTATTTGTCGTAAATAACACTGTGGCCAAGAAGATTAAATATAATCAGTTTTTATTCTCCTGTCTCAGAAAGGTGACTTGATCTGATGTATGATTGCACTGGTCTCACATGCAAGCAAAATCAACCAAGCTCAAAGAATACTATATTGCCTAGAAACAAGCTGAGGTTACACCAAGGAGAGGCACAAAGGATCGAATCACAAACATCTGTATAAAAGAAAAAAAAGAAGAAGAAGAAAAAGAAGAAACCTGACCTTGTTCTTCATTCAATTCAAAAAAGCATTTGACAGGGTATGCTATGACTAATTATGGATTAATCATGGTTGAGATGGGGTTTTCTTATAATGTAAAACCATGTCTGTTTAACATCCTTGGAGAACAAGTTGTGAAAATGTCACCTGCATATGGAATGACCATTAGCACTACAATGCTTCTGATGCTCACATCACCAGAAAAATGACAGTAGTTCAAATGTTATGAAAAAGACTATCATGAAATAATAACATGCCGATACATGCATTATAACAAAATGAAAGTAATGAAGATAAGTAAAAAAAAATATCCAGGAGATTATGGTGGTAGGTGGAAGATTAAAACAAGTGGATCTTTTATATTTAGGAAGTAGAGTATAAAATACCTCATAATGTGCTGGTGAAGCAAAGTCATGAATAGTAATAGGGATAAGGATATATAAAAAAGGATGGAGGTGGAAGGATACATTTAGGCTTTTGAGGACAAGTGCATCATAAAAAAATGAAAATGTCATGGGGAAAGATGAGGAACACTGAGCAAATTTAAAGATTCCTTCAACAAAAAAGGAGATACTGAACCACATTATGTTACAAGTTATGTTACATGATTTAGCATGATTAGTACATGTTGTAAGAATAGTCAATTACATCAGTCAGATGTTTGTCTCTTTCTGAGTGGACTAATAACATTGTGTGCATAATAGTTCAGGTTCAGTTCCACCCAAGTATTACTAGTTTAAGCTATTTTACCCCAAACAACAAGCCAACTTTTATGTATAAAGCCATACAGCTAAATTATACTTAAACTTTCAGTAAAACTTGCTATAAAAGCTGTAAAGTCAAACTTACCTTGTGTGCTGTTTTCTTTTCCCCAATTGGAAAAGGTTAATGTATTTTATCCCAGTATTCTAAAAATCAAGATTTTGCCAGCTATGGAGTTTAAAAAGCCTTGGCAGAATTACTTATTTTGTGGTAATTTACTTGTCGCTTTTTAAATTAGCTTCTGTCCTTTTCTGTTCATTTCATTATAAAGCAAATGTGCAGTAGATGAGTTATGTGCAGTGTTGGTAAAATCTAATGTCAATCTTACTGACATGCAAAAATATGCTTCAGCAAGGCATGGCAGTCACACAAGTTAACTGATACTTCATTAAACCGCTGTCATATCTGTCAATGGAAGTAACTTGGTAAAATTATTTTGATTGTTAATCAGCACATTTATGATGTATTGACGTATGTCATACAAAGTAAAGTGAACAACGCACTCAAATACAGAGCTATGTTAGATAATAATTTATAGACAAGGAAATAATGACAGAGTCAACCTGCTACAAAGAATGCTAGGTTGCTAAGAGTACAATTTGAGCCACAGATGACAGACACTGGCTCCCTTAATCAGAACACGGGTGGTCTCCGCACCTTATTAAGTGTTAATAAGCTTTTTCTGCATCAGCTTTGTGTGGCATGTCTGACTTTTTGTCCCTTTCATGCACTGACCTTTTGCTATCACAAGGATACCACTCAATGCAAGTAACCATCCATATCCATCCTAAATTGCTCATATAGTGTTCAGCCATAATAGTGAGTCACTTTTGATGAAAAGTGCCTGCTATATGTGAATTGTACAGTTAACCTAAGCTTCTTTCAGTGTGATAACAGTGAGAAGGAGGGGTGGTCATTTTTTACACCACTGTGAAATGCTATGTGCAGATATGTGTGACAATGTGAAGTCAAGCTTGATTTAGCACCAGTGGCTGGAGAGACAGTAGCCCTGCACCTTAGTCTGTAAAGGCCGGTCCCTCCAAAACATCCATCACATCTGTCATCTCTCAGCCAAACCTCCCCTCTTTCTAATATCTATTTCCACCAACTGTCTACCACCAATCTCTTTCTCTTTCTCTCTCTCTACCTCTCACCTTTGTACATTTACTCTCTCTCTCATACAGATCGCACACACAACGCATACTCTCTCTCTCTCTCTCTCTCTCTCTCTCTCTCTCTCACTCTCTCTCTCTCACACACACACACACACACACACACACACACACACACAC
>JAYDZG010000001.1:10845945-10872664 GCA_034509265.1 Microcambeva bendego | reverse complement strand
CAGTAATAAAGAATGTTACTGTGATTTCAGAATGGATTTAATGACGGTGGGAAAGCTTGTGAGTATTTATATATTATAAGGAGATTATTTGTGAACTATTGAACCGGTTTCACTTCTTTTTCTATTCCATGTCTATTATCATGGGGACCTTCCAAACCCTACACTGGGGGCTCACATACTTTTGTGGCTTAAGGTCTTCTGTTTAAGTCGACAGGTCATAACGTTCTGCTTCTTAAAAAGGTCGGCTTGTTATTTTTCAAAAAACACTTGCAGCTTTGCGCCCGTTGAAGAGCCGGGAAAGGCTACAGCACCCGCACCGACCCTAATTAGGATAAGAGGGTTAAGAAAATGAACTGAACTGAACATTTGCAGCTTTTTTAAATGTGCTTGTGTTCATATATTGATGCTGAGTATTACAGGGTGATCATGGGTCCAGTGTCACAAACACTGGGAGTGAGACAAAAATACACACTGGACCTATCTGTCTGTCTGACCGTCCATCCATGCATCTTTGAATCCATCTATCTATCTGTCCGTCTATCTATATCTATCTGTCCGTCCATGTATATGTCTGTCTGTCCATCTATCTATCTGTGTCTGTCTGTGTGTCTATCTGTCTATTTATCTGTCTGTCCATCTATCTGTCCATCTATCTGTCCATCCGTCCATGTATATGTCTGCCTGCGAATCTATCTGTCTGTCTGTCTGTGTCTTATTTTAACAGGTTAATGTGATAAGATAGACAGACAATCTACCTGCATGCATTGAACCAGTGCCTGGTAGATCCCAGTCTACATAATCTTCCCCCCTGCCACAACTGCTAAATGGTAATATACACAGCCGTGGACACTCCTGTATCTGTAGTTACATGGGTACATGCGATCCGTAAAGACGGATTCATACCCATTATTTTGGCCCACAGTGGTCATAATAATGTGTCAATAAATCAATGCAATAGTCTTCAGATCGCTTTTGTATTTCCGCCTACATCTGCATTGCATCTACTCTAATCATAACTGAAAATGTAAATATTGCACTGAATCAATTGAGCTGATAATGTTGATGGCGACTAGACCTCGGAAAATGCCGTGTCTTCATCCGTCAGGTCTCCGTCCTTCAGAAAAGAAAGATGAAAACAAGATGAAAAAATGAACACGACGTCAAAGAAAAACGCAGATGCCGTGGTGTTGCAAGACCGGTCACAGCAAGTGAGCATGCGTCGATAGAACAGCACCTCGAGCAGCCCGAGTCGGCGAGATTTGCCAAAGCCTTCGCTTACCGGCAAAGACACGAAGCGCCGAGATCTTTCAAAGTCACTCAGCTATCAAGAACAAAAGCAAGCGCCTTTTAATCAAAGTTTGTAATCTATTGAATTAATCTATTATGTTTCTTTTCCACGGAAGAGCTCGGTCCTGTCGCAACAGCTATCGGAATCGACCTGACAGCTGGTGAGAGTAAATCTGGCTTTTGGACAACGCCTCATCTGAACTTCGTCTGAAACCCTACAGGAAGGGATCTGTTATTGATCAGAATTGAAAAGTTGACAGTAAGCTCTCATCACTCAGCTTCCTGTTTAGTTCTCTAAGGTACCGCGGCTGTTGATTAGACACTATATAGACTATAGATTACTCCACTATCATTGCCAAAATACTTCGCGGATCGATGACCCATCAAGTGACCGAGAGTCGGCTGCGACTAAACGGATGATCATTATCAATCATCGTTCATTTCAATACATGGAAGGAGACTTAACTTCGGTAGCTGACTAAGTCGGGAGTAAGACATCAAGGCAGCTCGCTATGTTTCAAGAAGCATAATACATGAAACCCCCTATGTTCCAAGAGCAAATTTTGGAAATCGGGCCAAACAAAAAAGCCATTAAATTTCTACTTTTATAGTTTAAACGCCAAATACGCGACCAAAACACATCACCCTTAAAAAGTTGTTACGTGATCGTGAACGCATATTAATAATATCATTAATAATAGCACGTTTAGTGCTCTCACATTGTCACTGTGTCCCGTAGGATCAGTGAATAGATCACGGCTCTGCTTGTTCACAATGAATGGAGTCAAATAGGAAAATTTCACTTAATGTACATTAATATCTATGTTACAAAATTATATATAAATATGCTACAATAAAACCATTTATCAGTAAGGTTCCGAGGGAAACATTTTGTGAAATCAAATTTCCAAATGACCCCGGTAAAGGAGCACAGAAAGTATAGTGGTGTGACAATTAAAAATGATATGCATGATGGGATACGGAAATGTGTTGCGTGTTGTTCTTTATTATTGTTTATTACGGCCCTGTCTGTTCTATCATCTAAGATTTAAAGCAAAATAAACGTGTATTTATAACACAAAAGATCATACAATATATTAGAAAGGTTGGGTGGCGTCTGGCATGGATGAATTATATTTTTATTTTTTCTTTAGATAATTTGACATATGAACATTTTGACTTAAGAACAGAACTTCAGGACCAATTATGTTTGTAAGTCAAGGTTCCACTGTATTCAGAGTAAGAAAATAAACAGCTGAAGCATTTTTTCTAGTTTCTAGTTTCCTTCTCAGACAAAATGACTCAGAACTGAGAGATTGGATCCGAGATCATACGCTACCTGTCCACACAGCGACGAAGCGCTCGTCCCCTCGTCCAGCGAAGCACTACAGGGAAGAAATATCAGTCAGACTCACCACACAGATCTCCGAGTCATAAGCTTCGCTCATGCATGTTTGATCCGTTCCTGGGTCTTATCAGACATAGACATGGAAAAACCTTCCTGGAATTCTTACAGACGTGACATTTTTGATTACATGATTACAGACCGCAACCATGCAAAATGTGCAAAGTAGGGAGCGATTTCAGAACAGTTGTGGTGTCGTCCTACCCAGCAGACACAGTGACCAATTAATTCAGGCACCAAGAGTTTTAACTGAAATGGGAAACTCTGCTTTTAGTTAGCTAGAATAAGCTTCAGGGGTCTGTAAAAAAATCAGCTCACTGGTGTCACATTAACATTAGAAAATTCAACCCCAACCTCCTCATTTACATTTTAAGCATTTAGCAGACGCCTTTATCCTTTATCCTTACAGACTTACAGTAAATTTTATTTGATTATATTTTAATTTATGTTTGATTTGTTTTATTTAAAGCTAACTTTTACATGATTTGATGTTTTCAGTCCTTTTGTAATCTTCTTTTTTTTTAAATCTCCTTTTTATTGAAACTTATTAAATAATTTAATTTAATTTAATTAATCCTTAAATTTTGCACTCTGTATTGATTCCCAATAAATTATGATTATTATTATTATTAATATTATTATTGTTGTTTAATTTTCTTCTTTTTTTCCTACTTCCTATTGGTCTTTTATGATTCTAATTGTTTAGATAATTACGAATTTTACCTGTTTAATATAAAATGCGGTTAAATAAATTTACATATACTGTCTTCCTGCCGCGAGATGGCGCCCCTGCTGACCAGTAGCAGAAACCAGGAGTTCTAAATCTTGGGGCTAGTGTGATAGTGGAAAATACAGTGTAATATATGCTGCATATAGGTGCACACCAGCCAGGCTCAAAATGAATAACACTGATCATCTCTTCATCATGGTACCTGTTACTGGGGGGAATATATTACCCAGTGAGTGAACATTTTATCCTTAGAGTCGATGTCAGAATATGCTGATATATTGTTTGTGTACCTCCTAATGGCTTGTGATGGAGCTCTCTGTTTACTGCTTCCTCCAGAATGACTGAGGAACCTGCAGAAGAAACCATCACATATCAGACTCATATCAGAGAAAAATAAGACACCATTTCAATATCATCATTTTAATTTGTTCGTTTGACAGTCTATGGGTGTGTGTTTGACCAAAACGAGCAGAGTTGTGTTATTCTATAAGCTAGAATAAGAATTAGAATAAAATAGAATAAAACACTGCGCATTTTGGTCAAACACACACCCAGAAATGGTAAAACGACTGTAAAAAAGAGATCATTTGAAGTGGTCTCTTGTTTCTTTCTATGACTGTATATAATAACAGGTAAACACATTCTGGCCTCACTAATAACACACGTGTGTGTAGATTTCACGTCTCTGTCAAATATGTAGTTGGCCCTGTGAAAGTTTTTATTAACGTCTGTACTTTTATCAGAATAAACAAAACATCTAATAATGGAAATGATAAAAAAAATGTTATCATGTCGATGTGTCCACTATAAGAGAAACAATATATGAGATGTGATGTACCGAATGGAAACGGCTGCTTTAAAAACTAAACACGGCCTCAACCTCTGATGATAAACGAGCTTTGATGACACTTTGGTGTCGATGAAGAGGAAACTTCTCTAAGAAGTTCTGAGGAACATCTTGAGATATGCCTTAATGTTTTTTAGATCTAGACGTTGTGAGTGTTAACCTTCTCGATACCTGTGTGTTTATCAGTACACAATAAGACAAATGTCTAATAATAGAAAGCAACACTGTTGGTTCTGTTTAAATAATCCAGCATCCTGCAAAGAATCCACCAAGAACACAGAGATGACTGCTCTGTGATAGCATGGCCTCAGCTTCTAAGTGAATCGAGCTTGGCAGAATCTGTGATCATGTTTTGATCAGGATTTGACTTCATAAGTACTACATGAACACCCATGTGGAGATTTGCCAACTTGAGATGTGCACTTATGTTTTTGAGTTAGTTGTGGGGCAGATAAATGTAAATAAGAAGTTCTAAATCTAGCTTTTGTGGGCCTTAGAAGAACTGTAGTATAAAGAGTCTAATTTTTTTTGGAACACAATTTGCAGTGCAATAAAAATACTACATAAGAAGGTGATGATGTAAAGACTTGATGATTTTACCTTCTTTAGCCTTTCGCCCTACAATTGTGCTCTGGGTGTTTTTTTTTTTTAATTTATTTCACATACACAGACCTTTCCTTGGAAGCGAAGCCTGAGGACAGCTCGAAATCGCAGCCAGGGCTTTAATCACCTGGTACTTATGGGATAGTCTGGGAACGCGCTCTAGCCAATCATTTCTAGCTTAGGCCGAATGTGTTCATCTGTTATCACGACTCGTATGAAGTTTGGACCACGTGCACACACACAGTGTTTGTTCTGTGCCAGAATGCCAAACATTGTCTGTGTGCAATCCTGCATGCCCACACACACACACACACACACACACATACACTTGACAGATGTCTGGGTGGATTTGCATGTGCAGACATGCCGGTCACTCCCTGTGCCCACACCAGAAAATATGATCATGCACACAAACACACACACACACACACACACACACACACACACTGAAATACAGTTCTTTTCCCCACAAGTCATCAAACTCTTGACACTGAATGCTAAGAACACACATCTAAATAAGTTCAACTGAACAAAATGTTAAAAGTATGTACATGACTTTTGCTGCTGGATTGCAATAGTACTGGGGCGGTATAAGTTGTTACATTACTGTATTACACCGTAATATACAATATAAAACTTTTTTGTTTTTTTCAAGTTTCCATGCGGCCTCTTTGATAGTTAAAATAAATTAATTTATTGTTTTACTTACAATTCATTTTGTTTGGACATAGTTTACTCAGTCTATTTGGCTAATGCATCAGCATTTTTCTTTAATAGCAGTGCCAGTTGACACGAATCTGAGATCATTAATTACAAACTGTGTGCTAGTTAATAAAAAAAAACTCAGCAAGCCTTTCCTGCTGGCTTAAATTCTTATTTATAAAAAACACAGTTGCCGGTTTTGCAGCCATCATAACTGGCTCACCCTGCACTGTACCTCTCAGTTGGCAGAATATTTAGTTCCAATAATGTGAGGTCCTAATTAGCACAATACAAGCCAGAGTTGAGAGATTTCTATGGAAGTAAATGTGTCATAAGATTTTTGAATTTTAAAGCCTTTGAATTTCCAGTACTGATTTTTTGCATTGAAATTTTGATTTTGATTCCTTAAAACTAAATGCATTGCATTTTACATCGACTCATTGCATTTTATATCAGTTTTTGACGTTATCAAAATTAAAAGTCAAAATTAAAACTATATCTTTGTGGATGTTCAAATTCTAATTCAGATCACAAAATACAATCTCAAAAATTCATTTTAAACATCTGGGACACGCAGGATGAGCAATCATCCTTTCTCGGATTGAACCAGTAATAATGTGACCAGTAGTGATGGGAATTAAAAGTCTTTGAAGTGAGCTGGTTCTTTTGGCTTAGTTCCTTTTAAAGATCCATTCATTAAGACAGATCTTTGTTATTTTTTCAGGCAGTGGAAGAGTGAATTTTATATTAATATCAGTGATGAACAATCATATTCACCTCACTGGCATGTCTTTAGACTGTGGGAAGAAACACAGAGTACACTCATGCAGATACACAGAAAACATGCAAACTCCATACCGAGAGGAGATGGACTGCTCCATCTGGGGATTGAACTGAGTGGGAATAATTTATCTGTTTGTTGTTGCTGTTATATAATCATGGTGTAGTTATTGCTGCAAAAATTATATCACATTTAATTTGATTTCTGCTATAGCTGCCCTGTTAACAGTTTAAATTTTACTGAACAACATATCTTTGTCTTCATATTTGTAGTTCATTGTGGATGAGATGTCTATATTTTATTTATGAATGAGGGATAGAGAATACAAGCCCAAGCTGTGGCATAATCACTAAGTCTTTCTTCTTCAAATCTCAAACAGGTACAATACCAGAGGACTATTCCATTGTAATGAATTAAAGGCTAGTATGCATATACAAATGATTGTTGCTGCTGGGGCTTTGTATAGTATATCGTTTCTGTGTCTGGATGAAGACTGGATGATGTAGTGTGTTTGAAATATTGAAATGTCAGATTGACTCCAAAGAAACCATCATTTTTAAAAGTCATATTCGTAGGAATGTTGATTGCAGGGAATACAATACATCTAAACCAAATATGTCTGGTGTTTGGTGTTGTAAATCAACAAATTTACATAAGGACCTGAGAACCATTATCGGTCTTGCATGAACACTGATTTGCAATATCTAGGATTTTTTAAAATAATTATGCAGCTGGTATGATAGATTTTCTATTAAAATTATTTGCTTCATGGACATTTGTAAAAACTTCTAATTTCTGAATGTCTGTGTGTGTGTGTGTGTGTGTGTGTGTGTGTGTGTGTGTGTGTGTGTGTTTCCTTTCACTTAGCAACTTATATACCTCCCTTCAAAGAGTCATAAATCCCATCACTACTGCCAAAACACAATTTGACCTGCTTAATATATCAGTTATTTTGGCATACATGACCCAACTCCCTTATTTATTGATGGAATTAGTCTGGAGAGTCTTACTTATCCCCAAAGAAACTCAGTTGAGCTGCCCAATGTTTCACATAAGTACAATCAAAACATGTTTCAAAATGATAATGCCATATGTTTCCCATGAGTTTTGGGTTGCTCCAGTCATTGCCTATGAGAAGTGTCACTGGTACTCTTAAATTGCCCTTAGATGTTAGTAAGTTAATGAATGTGTTTGGCCTTGTAATGGATTTACAATCTCCTGGGTGGTGCCACACTCACTATGCTACTAACCGAATGTGAAACACAGCTCTTCAACATTGGCTTTCTGACCAACTCTTTGCTTGTGAAAAATTACTGCTTTCTTCTCTTTTTTACACAATAATTGCAAAAGCCTTAAACTAGAATGAGCAAACACCACAGAGTAGGAAATAACAAAAAGCAATCTCCTAAGCAAAATGCAAATCCTGCTCACGAATCGTCACATCACACAAGCTCTGTGTGCTGTACACTTTGCCTAGACCCATGATTTATACCTGTACCACCAACAATCTTTTCAGCAACAGCAGAGGTGACAGGTATGAGGGGTATGCAATCATTTAAACTGTGATTGTCACATTATGCACATTTTAGACAATTTAACACTTGAATTAAGTGTTTTCCTTGAAATATTAGGAAGAGTCAGTATGGGGGGTAATTACCACAGGCATAATATTTTGAGCAAACTTGTGACCTTTGTTTTTAATATATTTTTATGTAAAATAAAAAACTGCAATTTTCAAAGTAAATTTGCAAAGTAAGTATGAATAGTCTAAAGCATATTGAATGTTGGACCAGCTGTCTTTACTAATGACATTTTTATTTTTATGCTCTTTACCCTGCATCTGGGTCACCAAGCACACTTACATGAGGTTTCACTCTGATGATCCCCTTCAGCATTAATTAGCATGGCCATTAATCAAGTCCAGCGCAGATAGCTACTTAATCCCCCTTTAATGCATGTTTCTGGAGTATTGCTTTGAAAGCTAATTGGATTTGATTGGATTGCTATGTTGATTAGATATTGCTAGTTAGTCACACACAAAACATCTTTGGAAATTAATTGAAATATAGATTAATTGTTGCCTTTGATTAAATATTTAACAGTAAGCATGCAGTTCATATAGATGTTACTACTTGGTTTATTTTAAAGTAATTGTTTTGTCGTGCTTTTTATACATTTTCTGCAAAAATCAGTAACATACTGCAATTGTTCTTGTCACATATGGAGGGCTATGACAGACAGACAGAGGTGGAAACACACAGAGATGATTAAGAAAACAAGGATTTATTAAGTATAACGAAAGACAGTGCAAACAGAACTGGGACAAGAATAAACTAACAATGCCAATTATAATCTTAAATCACAAAAGCTAAACATGAGCTCATAAATCAAACAAGAACTAAACTATGCAAACATAAAAGGGCACTAGGCCAGCCAGACAGAGTTACAACAGGCAAACTGACAGTTACGCCAACAATGCCCACCACAGTCTCTCTGCAGGTGATTAATCAGGAAAGGGGGTGGGGGGGTCTGAACATCCTGCTGCTGGAGTAGATGTGGGCTTGGCAGGCCAGCAGGCAAACACAGATGAGCACAGAAGTGGTGTGTCACAGTTATATGTGTACTTTGTATGGTCAACTTTATTTCATTTATTAGGCCTGCAACACTTTCCAAAAAAGTCAAGAATTTACTACTTTCAAATGTTCTCACCACACTTAAAGGGGACATTTTATGTAAAACTCACTTTTTGCATGCTTTTTATTTCTACTTGGGTCTCTACTGATCATTTAAACCATCCAAGCACGAAAGTAAACCCTCTATCCATTTTCTGTCAGTTTGTTAAAAGATTTTGATGTCAAGAATCATTTGCTTAAATGAGCCATTGCGATTTCTGACCACCCCTAACCAGTCAATACCCACCAGAGTCCAGCATACTAGATAAGTTGAAGATCTATGATTTTGGTTAAGTGGTTTTTGAGCTTTACTTTAAGGGCTGACACCTCCTCATTCTATTGCAGTGTATGGCTTTTGGATTTGTTGCTGATAACAGTCTGGATGGGCCAATCTTTCTTTGGTTTCCATCAAATTAAAGATAAGTTGGGACCATGAGTATAAACCATTGGTGAAAATGCAAAGCATTTATGAGTACTGGATGTAGAAATGTATTCATTTCTGTTTTACCACTGTGTAATTATAATCAGGGTTACTGTGACCTTGGCATAGACTACAAAATAAGGTATTTAAAGAATGAAACTTATGGGACAAATTTCAATCCCAACAACTCATAAAGTACTAAATATTGTAGGAACAAAATATGTACCTTTCTATTCTCTATATCCGCATCTCTTAAATCTCTGTTTAATCTCCAACATGCAGTATTGTAACTTGATGCAAGGATATGGAACATGGTGAAACAACTAAAACACATACTAATTATCAGATTACTGGTAAATATGAGAACATGTATGTCTTGATGTACCACAGGTGTATATTATAATTCTGCTACTGCTTCAACAACAAATTATGTTTGCCCTCTTAGTAACCGTACTTATTTTTAACAGTTTTTATATATTATATTATATTATTAATAGTATTATTATTATTATTATTATTATTATTATTATTATTATTATTATTAAATACTTAAATAGAAGCCTTCTGTAAAGCAATTACAGTATTCTTGTATATGTATACAAAGGTTTTTTACAGTTTGTCAGATGTTTGGTAAGCATCTGTGAATCTGTGAATTACCACCTTCCAGTCTCTGCAGACAAATTCTCTCAGACAGAGTAAAAATAATTATAATTATAGATCATACCTTTACTTTCTGCCATCAAAATGGAAATTAGAACCCCCTAGAACTGTAACACTTGGGGGTAGAAAATGCCCTTGTCTTATTTGTTTAATGTGTTGAATGTAAACATTGTATCAGTTATTACTCTACAGTGGACACATTCATTGTTAAAGGCTTCCTGTACATCCATGCATGCAACTAAAACCTTTTTTAACAAGTTGGGACATTTGGTAAAATGTTCTAACAACCATATTTTAGTCTTTGACAGAGATTTGTATTTTCCACAGCACATATATCCACCATATTTTGTCCGTCTGAGATTAAATCAGGCCTAAAAAACATTTCTTTTGTTTATCTAGGAAGTGTATGGCTTTCTCTGCATAATAGACTGCAATTGTATCAATCCATTTCTAAACCACAGCCCTGACTAGGATAAATAGGTTGAGCAACATACAGTGATTTAATTTATGAATAATTATATATCTGCATAGGTTGGACATATATAAAGCGTGATGTTTTCATGTTTCATCGAACACATTAAAGCAGTACATCCTTCACTGCAGCTGTAATTACGCTAATATGGGCTCTTCTATTGAAATTTTGCTGTAATTCAAGTTTCACCATGGAGAAGGGTTTGAAAAATCATAGATTCATTTCTAAGGGTAATTTACTTTGGTACTACTCACTGGTTCTAAATTGCTTTAAATCCATTAATATCTGAATAGTATTTAATGAGCTTTCAATGTAAACAAATGAATACAAAGTACTGCCACTTTTACAGTGACTGGGCACTTCAATGAAGAAAAATCTTTACGTTAAAGTTCTCCTGCCATCTGTGTCTGTGTGTGTGTGTGTGTGTGTGTGTTGGTAGAAAGAAGGCAGGGTTTCTTACATTGAGTTGTATTCAGGTGCATCCACTTCTGCATATAAGGCATGCAGCACATGGGACAGTTAAGTATTTATCACTCTGTAATGTCTTCCTTGCACTGCTGTAATAGAAATTTGGCTCGTTACAGCATTGTCAGAAAGCTGACTAAATAGATGGATGCACCCTGATTATGTCACTGCATTATTGCATTATTGTTATTGTCAAGTTTTGTTCAGGTGCATATACAACGTTTTAGATATGATGTTTGGACCTTCAAGTATCAAGGTAAAAATGGCTATTAATTATTATTTTTTTACATTTTAGGGTTTTATAATAATATTATTATATCTACATTAAGTCATGGCAGTCTGGGTCCTTTTAATGTAAAGTTTGAATATTTGCTGAACTGCCTTATAGGTTCCTAGGGCATACATCAGTGCATTGTTGTGTCTGCCCTAAGCTTGAATGCATAGGGAGGGTTATGTGAGGAAGGGCAGCAGGCTTAAATACCATAACAAAATGCTGTGGTGACACCTAATGGGAGCCACTGAATGCAGGAAAAAAATCTTGATGGAATTTTAACATGAAATAAAGTATGCATGTAAACCAGAAGAGAAATAAAGCTCTGCCCTGAATTTATGTTTGCTCATTGTAATTAAACCTTTCCACCACATTTGCTATTGAACGACGAAAGTGTGTTTTCTGCAAAAAAGAAATAGATAAAAATAAAAAATATATTTTACTGTGTTTTATGACTGAAAGTGCTTCCCACTCACCTAGATCTCTATCCCTATATATTAGTGAGGCTATAATTAAAGTTTTTATTAGTAGAACGGACACGTTCCCAGAAATGAAATATCTTGTGATAAAAATTACTGTCCTACTTTATATGGTTTAGACTTAAACTTTTGCTGACAGATCTTATTTACTTTTCAGTGAATTTTAAGGGTGGCCATAATCACACTGCCACCACTGGAAAAGAAGATCAAGCACAATATCGTGATTGGAGACAAGTGCATTTCAAAGCCACCATCATCTTTACTGTGACAGCACCGAATAGAGTGAGAATAAAAGATCAAAATTGCTGCACCGAAAAAGGAAATCTGAACTCATACAATGCTGGACCAACACAGGCTTAGTGGTAAACAATACCAGCAGCCCTCATTCATCACTATCATCAAATTTATACCACTACCGGCAGCTGCCACACCAATTTCTGCAAAGAAAAGATTTTTGCAATTCGCCAACAAGCCCAACATCTGCCATTCATTCGAAATCAGTAAGAAAGAGAGCCTTTGGGCCTCACCAATCGTGTTAGCCGGAAGCAATGATTATTGCAATTTAAACACAAGGATGGAGTTGCATTTATTTTTATACTTTATTGTGAAAATTAAGTATTTTTATTTGTATGAAGGTTTGCACTGTGTACTCCACATGTTTCAGTTTCCTGCTACTCCCTAAAACATTAAGAAGGTGAATGCACAGTTTTAAGCAAATGTATTTGTTTCTCTGTGAAGGACTGGCACCCCATCCATGGTGTTACCGTGTGCCTTGTGCCCATTGAAGAGCTGGTATAGGCTCGAGCACCCCTACCCAACCCTGATTAGGATAAGTGGTTTGAGAAAATGAACTGATGAACTGTATTTGTTTCTGGGTTTTTTTGTGTTTTTTTTATCATTCAGGTGATTGGTTGGTACAAATCCAGTCTTTGCTATGCAAGCACTATTGGGCCCTTGAGCAAGGCCCTTAATCCTGTCTGCCTTAGAAATGTTGTACAATGGCTGACTCTGTGATCTGACCCCAGCTCCCAAACCAGCTGGAATATACAGAAAAAAGGTTTTATTGATGTTGGTAATTTACACAACCAATAAAGGTGTATACCAATGTTATAGATAGTAGGATGTACCCCTTGACAATTGCAATAAAATGTTATCTGTTACACTGATAAAATTGAGTATACTTACATGGGCATAAAAATATATGATTATGAAAATAATAGTGAATAAACATTTAATTTATGATGTTACAAAAAACTTTTCAAAGGATGTCCCAGCATAAGAACCCACTCCATATAATGTCAGACTGAACTTGCTGAAAGGACATAACGTTCTACCTGCATTTTCCGGGATATTTATCCAGATTTAAAATAGTGTCACTTGTACATATTACCATTGCCTAGAATTCTCCTGAACAAGAGAATGAAAATCTAGTGTATTATATAAAATATGCACAGCTGTGTACCACGTTTATGTCTCTGACACCTTATGATTATCCTGGCAAAAGCATTCAGCATTGAAAGTGGCCTTTTTCCTGAGTTGCTTTAAATGTGATTTGTCATAGTCCAAATGCTGCAACTGTCAAAATTACAACACACAAGATTAAAGTGGTCAGCAAAAGCTGTTTTTGTCAGTTATTGGATACAGCGAATTAAAAAAATTGTGACTAGATGCCATGGATCAGGCTTTTAATGTATTTTTCTTTCCTTCTGTTGGTAAACAGGTTGCAAAGCCTTTAACAGCATGCTGTTTTTTGGAAAGTCTTGAATGTGGCATTGATTATTCATGGATGTAGTTATGAAGTTCAGTGCTCTTCTTATCTGCCGTAATGTACTCCTTTGAAGCTTAGGAAAGTAAGTTCCCCTGAAGTGGGGAAGGCAGATACTGTAGCTCTTAGCTTCACATAAAGTGTTGAAAGGAACCCAGCTGAGGCCTGCTGCTTTGCTACTGTCTCCTTGCTGCTGAAGAGAAATCAGACATAGCATTACACTTTCTGCTTGAAATCACAAAATATTTTATTCTCGAAGGTGGGCCCCAAAAAGCTTTGCAAGTACAGAAAGTACAACATTTAAAACTTAAGTTCAACTTTAAAGGTACTTCACATATTGCCTTATTTGACTTTCAATTATGTGTATAGATTTTTACCACTGACCTTTGTTTTATTACAGACAGTTTACAGTTAGTAATACTTTTTTTGAGTAGGAATAATCACAATTGGTCTTAATAAAAGGTATGAACACAAGAAATGTACATTTTAACTTGTTCCTTCATCATCTTGCCATAATTAGGGCCACGGATGTGATAAAGTTTATTAGCTTTTTAGTTCATTTATTATTTTTAGTATTTCAACACCAATTAATGTTTATGCAGTGAATTATGTGCAAGTATAATTACAGCATCAGGTTAAATCCATGTATTACATGTATATCAACTATACATAACATAGTATTAAAAATACCCAGATATGTTCTTTATTATTTATCATTTTCTAATAGCTCAAAAGGACATTTTGTGGATTAAACGGGTGTGTTGTTTGCTTAAAAGACAAGACATAAAAGTGAGGTTTTCATCTTTATTAAAACTTGTAGTCAACTTAGAATCGTTTAGAACACACAAATGGCCACATATCTTGATTTTGACAAACTGTATCAAGTTTCACTCACATGCTGTCATTTCTCCAAACACATAATCTAGTAAAGGGGCGTAACCAGACCTTCTCAGGTTATGGCAATTAACCAAGTGCACAGTAGAAAGTGATTGGGACTTAAAGTTTTTTAATTAAATATTTGGCCTAAATAAATACATACCAACTATAAGTGAAGAACAGAAAACATATACTTTTAAGTTTACCTTTGTATATAGTAAAATCTCTTATTTAGTATATTTTGCAAAATAAATATATTAAATTAAATGAAACTTAAACTGAAAGTGTAAATTATGTAATGTATTAAATTAAAGTATACTTTTTTTTTTAACTTTTTCGAAAACTATGATGAATGTGCATTTGCAATTCAGTAAAACAATAATATATTTTTTACATGTTTGAAATAAGTACAGATATCCACTAGTTTATGGTATACTTAGACCAACCTTAGTGCAATGTACTACCTTTTGATTCCCCATATACAACAAACTTCACTGAACAAAAATATAAATGCACACTTTTGTTTTTGCTCCCATTTTTATGAGCTGAACTCTCTAAGACTTTTTCTATGGCTTTTTCTTGAAAAAATGTTTAATTGTGTGTAAATCTTTGTTAGTGAGCACTTTGCTGAGATAATCCATCCACCTCAGAGGTGTAGCATATCAAGATGCTGATAAGACAGCATGATTATTGAACAGGTGTGCCTTTGGCTAGCCACAATAATATGCCTTTCTAAAATGTACAGTAACTGTATGGAGGGGGAGTCCGGGGGGCAGAAGACCAGTTAGTATCACCATTTGTGACAGAATATTCAAAGAAGATTTGAAGAAGTCCAAGAACCCACCAATTTGGTGACTAATGGCCAGTTCATACTACACTACTTTCCTAGTCACACCGATCACTATACAGTTCATACTACATGATTGGGTCTCTTGCACTCTGGAGTCATTCACGGGTTTCACACTGCCTAGGCTATCAGCAACATATCAGTACATCAAAACATGTCAACAAAGCCAATATCACACATGAAGAACTTTTATTAGCCCACAAACAAGTCAGCCATGATGTCACAACCCGGAAACGCAAGAACAACAACTTTCGACTGGAACTCTCAGTGGAAGTCATCCGCAAAGTAACAGACACAAAGTGTAATGTACAAATCCCGTACCACTAGACACAAGCTGATTGGATAATAGCCAAAAATTAATACATAAGTAGTGGTAACCCATCTAAAACAGTTAACAGAAGACCATAGTTCAACATACACCTTTGCTTATTTTACTATGGTGTAAAACAGTAATACCTAAAACATTGTTGCCTGTTAAATGCACAAAAGTTATATATGAAATTTAAGTTTAAGGCAACTGGTAATATAAATATACTAATGTCTAAATAATCTCTGGTTTAAATATATGTATTTACTGGATCCTAGTATAGGTGATTTTGGGTGATATATTTTTGACTAGTATATTTCTGGCTCACCTGATCATTTTACAAATCTACTGCAGGGCAACACACTTTCATATAATAATTTGCATACTCCCTCACTTAAACCTAGGGGCACTCTGAAGTGGCCAAATAAAATGAAACTGGAATACTCTGAGATAACTCAAACACTGGAAGACCTTTCTGACAATGGCTTGGGGCAATCACTATAGTAGTGTCACTGTGCTGCCAGTGATAATGTTAGGACAAAGTAATGAGGACAATGGCACAGTGTACTATGAATATGTAATGATGTCTTATAAAAGGTTATTTTTGGTCTTTTCCTTATGAATATTAATCATGGTTTTACCATAGTATGATATGCATGTTTTTTTTTTGGTGGAAAGATAAATATGGCTACCATACAATATCATAGCGATCTAGGTCCGTTCTGTGCGGAGTTTGCATGTTCTCCCCCTGTCCGTGTGGGTTTTTTCCCGGGTACTCCAATTTCCTCCCACAGTCCAAAGACATGCAACAAGGTTAATTGGAGACACTGAATTGTCCTGTAGGTACCTGCGATGGACTGGCACCCCATCCATGGTGTTATCTTGTGCCTTGCACCCGTTGAAGAGTTAAAATAGGCTCCAGCACCCCTCTATGACCCTAATTAGGATAAGGGATTAAAGACAATGATGATGATGATGATGATGAAATAGAACAGAAGAGTGCACACATTGTGCATTTTAAGCAGTTCACACGCTAAAACCCCTCACCTTGTACATTTCCCGCACATAAATTACTAGAAAAATGCCCACCAAGGTACACCAGTATTTTTTTAACTGTGGATGAATATCTGGCACCAAGCGGTTCCGAAGAAGCTTGTAACACACCATGTAATAAATTGAGAAATGTTGCTACCCAACCACCAATCAAAAAATAGCATCGTTCTATCCGGGTAAAAATGTAGATGATCCTGCCAATAACTTTCCAAAAACGACATTGGACGATGCGGGAGCGCCATACTCACCTCGAGACTTCACCTCGAAGCCAAAAGGAGAAACCACACCTCTCTTTATGTACAAATTATCATCACAGAAATTGGAGCACAGATACTGATACAATAAAATTCTTGTCAGTCACATAAAAATGTGTCTTTAAAATTGTGAAAACATGAGAGTATTTATTTAGCTTAATAATTTTTTAAAACAGCATTCATGGTAAACTATGCTTTTACCATGGCAAGTAGGAAATACCACAGTTAAACCGTGGCTAACTTTGTTAAGGGTTGCTTTTTTGCCATAGTTACAATGTGCTGTGTTACTGTAATGAACAGTTAACTCCCCTAATATATTCCAAGCCCTAAATATGAATATGAATAGGTTTCCAGTCAATAAGCTAAATTAAGCCTTTTGTGGATTTACCAGTTGTTTTGCAATTAAGTTCTATTTTTCATATTTTTGTTATCTACTACCAAAAACTGCAACTCCTCTGTAATTTGCAGTTTGTCTGGATAATTTATGCACATTTAGCTTCTGTCATCAGACACTTACTGTCACAGGAAGTGCTCATTGATTCATCACAGCAAGAGGCAGTGAGACATTTCCTTTGTGATCACACAAGGATTATACAAGAATAAAGCTTTCAATTTAAATGAAAGATTTTATCAATTGGTTTCTCTTTGGTCATGATCATAAAAATAAAAAATAATAATTATGCAGGTATTTGAAGATAACAATCACTGTGCAGAAAATGCAAAATAAGAGCATAATTCAATATTCTTCTTAAAGGTTTATTAGCAAGATCCATGATCAGATCAGTCATACTTTTACTATTTAATTCAAAGTTAAACATGAGAAACAATAAAGAAAATGAACAAAAGCACTTGTAGAAGACCTGCATGTCTAAGCTACATGAGTATGGGTGCCAGCCAGCAAGTTTTCTTCCATAGCTACAATTAAAATTGTGTAGCTTACTATTGTGACTGGATAAAGGGCATTGCTCATGGTTGGTATGGTACCGACCACAGTTCGGCTTCCGGCGTGGTCACCGTTACAGTTCGGAATCATAACAATGGTAATGTTTATTAGATGTGCTAAGTACAGTTAACTTGTAGCATGGTGTTAATGTGTAATGACAAATAAAGGCATTCTATTCTGCATTATATTCTAAGCATTTGTTATGTTTTTTTTGCACTGTTTTGTATACCCCTACCTTCATGAATCATATTCATGAATTAATGCTAACCTCCCCCAAAATGAATGAAGCCACATGTGTATTTATTGTTCCAGGTTCTGTTTTCCCGGAATTTGGTCCCGGAACATGATCCTGGTGGCAAAGACTTTCTTCTTCAAAGCCAGCTCTACCTGCAGAACATTCTGACTGACTGAAACTGCTCATGATGTCTTTTCTGTGGTGCTTGTGAATGAACAACACAGCTGTGGTCTAACAAGGAAGCTTAGCTTGAGTCGGTTCAGGTGTTATAGAGCCATTTGAGACCATAAGTTCCAGGGAAAAAAGACCCTATTGGTTTGGTGTAGCAAAGCATACCTCACCTCCTGTGCCCATTGGAGAGGTTCGTTGTAGTAAATAGCCCACTCCAGCAGATGCCTGGCATCAGTGTTCACAAGTTCCCATTTCCAATGTGATTTGGGGGCTAGTGCCGACTTAGGATGCTCTACATTTTCTAATTCTTCTTTTTAAGTCATCCCATGTAGAAAAGTGCTTTTTGCCAATGTGGTTTAAGTGACAGTACCCACTAAAAGTTCCATTTGCCTTTCATTATCTGTATTAGGAGCCAGCCAGTATCCCTGCTTCTGTTCTTTGCCTTGTTTTGATCTCATAGCCTCTGTGTTCTCTGGTTCAAGTTCCAGGAGTTTTCCATGCCAAGGGTATAAAGTGATCTTGCCAATCTATTTCACTCAGTCCAGTAATCGAGGCAGTCTGTCATGTCTGGTCTTTATTTATCTGTACCAGTCCGTAATGTGTTTTTGTCAGGTTCTACTTGTTTTGCCTGTAATAATGTGCCTTTAAGTTAAAATATATTTATTCTCTTCCTTGTTCATCTGTTTTCATCAGTCAGTTCTGTTGATTGCAGTTTGGAGGTGCTTCATTACCCATCCTGTTCCAAGTCTTTACAAGGCACGGTGTTCATCTAAAAAAACCCGAGTGCTTTTAATCTGGACCACCTTGGATCCCAGATTTCACTGGCACACATAGATGCCAAAACTAGGTTTCAATCTTGATTCAAGGGAAAGCATATCACCAGGTTTTAATAGCTGACAGATCATAACAATTTACCACATTCTCACACCTTGGGGCTTGTATAAATTGTTGGAAAATATTACTTCAGAAAACCCATCTCTGAGCTCCTGCAACCAAGACCATTAGCTGAATTGTTGAGAAAAATAAGTACAACGAAAAAGGAGTTCAGCTACCCTCTAGAGACCCAGTCAACTAGAGGCAGAAATAGACTTCCTTTAATAAGAGATTGCGTTCATGCAATCATGCATCACAAAATCCAAATATATTCCTTAATGGCAGTGTTATCTTCATAAATATGCACTGGTCACCCCTGCACTGGGCACTGGTGCATTATTATGGCATAACATATGTTAAGGCCAGTTACACCTTTAATTAATAGTTTATTTAATCCATTTTCATATTTACCAAAAAAATTAAATGTTTTTTTCAAATACCAGCTGAATCATGGACTACCTACAGCACACATTTTTATAAAAAAAAAAAGAATTCAGACCATCTGAGATGAGATTTGGAGAATACAGAGGTGTGGAGAATTTGGAGAATCCAGAGGTGTGTTTCTGCATGAAATGGATGTATGGCTTATTCATAAGGACTTTTGGGTTTTGATGCAGCAATAAACTTTTTAAATAAATGTGTTTTCTGAAGTATGACCACAGCAATCACAGTAGCATACTGGTGGCACACAAGAGCTTAAAGGTTATACACATTTAGCAGCTTTTTCCAGTTATTCCCTTCACAGACTGAAATATCTCCAGATTCCCTAAATCTTTTAACAATATTATGAACAGTAATTGTTAGCAACCTTGCATTAAGGACGGTCTTTTTAACTGAATGGCATTACTATCCTTTAGTCTGTGACAAAGTAGTGAACCCTGATTCATAATGTAAAGACTGATCCTATAAAGATTTTCCTTTTTAGACCAAACTATGAACATATATTTTAATTTGTTATAGTAATAGTTGTAATAGTTTTACTCCAAAGTATGCCCGACACAGAAGAGTTTTACTAGTGAAACTTGTGAAAGTGAAATTACCCTTTAATGGTTCTTGCATTGGGGTACTAGACAAACATGCTCTAAATGGAAATTATATTATCTCTACTTTAATTTACTTAATACTTCACAATCAATGATTTAATGGGTTCTAAATGAATTGAATTACCAAGAGAGGACCTCATCTACCTTCATTCCACAGCAGTAGCTTTCTTGAAAATAATTAAGAAAGGTTAAAAGTCAGGCTCCATTAAGCATTATCACACATTACAGGTAACAAAAAGACATAAGGGCTTTGTCCTAAGTAAGCTAACAAAAATCAATGTGAATAAACAAATGTCAAAAAAATCAACTTTTGCCGTTTTTTCTTGAAGATACAGAGTTTTCTTGAGCTCTCGGAGTAAACCCACGCAGACACGGGAAGAACATTCAAACATGCCATCATATATGGTAGAAAAGGACTTTTCAAGCCTGACAGAACAAATGATTAGGAATGATTTTTGTGTGCAGAAATATAAATATTAAATTCTTGTCAATTCAAGGTGGAAGTGATCAAAGAATGCTTTAAAAATTTCAAGACATTAACAAGTCAGGAGCAGTGTTAAGAGTCAGTGTTTTAAAACACCAACAGGCTAAATTAATGTTTTATTACCTCTGTTCCAACCCTTTACGGTACTCTGGTCTCTATCTTACCCTTAGCTGGGTATGTTGGTGCTTTGTCAAAAAACCTTTCCATCGAGACTATGAATTTATCTTTTGCCTCACCCCACAGCAACCCCCTGGGCTATGGCCAATTTAACATCTTTCGATCAAATGGTGGTGGAACCAAATGGTCTAGCCCAGAGGGCCTTACACTACCTGTTTGATCATAATAGGGGAAGAATTTCTGTGCCAAGCAAACAACTTCAATTTATTAATAATAGTGACCCCAGAATGACTTAACTGATGAGGTTTTGTTTATTTGATTAGTAGTATTGTACTTATTGCTACAGTGTGACTTACATGGAAATGACAATATCATGAAACATTTTCTTTGGGAAAGAAGCCCCTTTACAAAAGTGATCAGAGAAAACTTGAGTAGTTTAAGCTCACAGGAAGGCTACATCATCTCCAATAATTGCATTTTTACTACTGTGGTGAGCAGAAAGCATAATACATAAAAAAGGAAGGGGTGGCCCGTCAGTGAAGCACAGTCTCAGGAGTGCAGATGATATCCCAGAACATGGGCCATTACACAAAGAGATCTGGACATGTACATAGAAGGGCAATAACCTAACTGCAGGACCACTATCTTCTCTTTTTTGCAAGAAGGAACAGGGGGATGAAAGCCATGAAAAACATAAGCTTTAGGGTATAATGTCTGGGACAATGTCTTCCATATACATCATCCAGCAAGTTTTGTCATTTTTTCACTGGGGTCTTAGGCATTTTTGGGTATTGCACCAACCTTCATGTAATACCCATAATATCCTGACTGCCAATAGGCTCAAGGATTAAATCAATTAGAGCTGTTACAGGTACAGGATGATGCCCATCTCATGTGGCCAGAGTTTTTAGGTTCACCTGGATGATGAAGACATTGATACCATTGACTGGCCCTCCAACCTGGATCCAATTAAGAACTTCTGGGACATCATTAATCAGTGCATCTATCACTGCCAAGTAGTACCACAGATCACTGATGCTCATAGGAAGAGATCCCTGAAAACACCATCTGCTGTCTCATCCTCAGCATAACCAGACATTGTCGAGACTGCATACATGCAAAGGAAAGCCATACAAACTACTAATTCACCTTATGAGAGGCCATGATGATATTTAAACACCATTGAATTAGCCTGTGATTCAAGGTTTTTTTTGCAATTTGATTTTGGTATGATTTTAAATCCATTATTTATATTAAGGATTTACAATTATTTATATTAAGGATTCTGGATTCTGACCTGCATCTAATCAATGTTTTAATGATTCACATATGTAACTCATGGACAATATACACCATTACATCTTCATTATTGCAAAGGAAAACTGAGAGGTAAACTGATTTTGCAAGAAAAATAAAATCTTGTTTAAATGTGAAGATAAAATCATAGTTCAAGAATAACCAATAGTTAATACGATGAGAGGGACTTATGAACACTGCATGCAAAGAAAGCAGCAGGGGCAGATGGTATCACAGCTAAAGTACTAAAAGTTGAACAGATAAACTGTGCAGTGCCCTGTACTTGCTTTGGAAGATCTCATTATTATTCTAATGTCCAGTAACACTGGCATTGCAATCAGTCATTGACATTACAATGGGTGTTAGAATGTCAACATCATCCAGCCCTTCCTCTGGAGAGACATGCTTTGTACAGTGCAGGCAGACCCTGCCCTGGTGTCCTGAACTACTGACTACCTGACTGGAGCCCTAATATAAAGCAGGCTATGAGCAGCCTAGGTGTCACGGGAGACTACTCCTATATCTTAATAAAAGTAATTAATAAAGTAATCAATCTATCTGCCTGTCTGTCTATCTAGCTATCCATCTATCTTCACATTTAACATCATTTCCAATTGAGCATGTTGAAGGCTCCGCTGATGCACAAACCCCTAAACTGGGTAGACAGGTTATCAATTAAGGTATGATGCTCACCCAACATCTGCCCCTGAGAAGACACTGCGGAGATAATCTTTTCAAAGTTTGCTGTCTACATGCTGGTGAAGTATTCTGTCAAACTCTAAACAAATGGGTTAGATGCCTGGGGGGAAAGATAGAGGAAGTTTTAATAAACACTAATAGTACTGATCAAAATCACCAGGCACAATTGACATCAAAAACTGAACACATATAAAAACAAACAAACAAACACAAATCAAATAGCCCAGAGAGTTTGTGGAACTCTCCCAGTTTCTGCGTGGGTTTCCTCAGGTTTCCTCCCACAGTCCAAATACCAGCAAGTGAGGTGAAAAATTGGCCATAATCTGTGTCTGGCTATTTAAATAAATGAATAGATAGATTGAAACATAAAATGATCATTGTCACTAAATGCATTGTCACAGTGGTTACTGCAATGAAGCCACGTAATCTATTTTGTATACAAAAGTCACCAAGCAAATGCAATTAGTTTAGAATTCTATTAGTGTGCCTTGCCTGTTAAACCTACTATTGGTGATTGGGTACCAGGTAGTACAATTAGTCAGCATTGGTTTCCCTGTTAGCAAGATGATTTGCACTGTTAGCAAGATTTGAAACATGTAATGCACCACAACATCTATCAAACCACTTAATGAATGAGTAACTGCCTTGCTGTTGTAAATGAGTGTATTTGATTATTAAATGAGTTTGCTAAACAATTTAACCTAATATTATTCTAAAGTGAACTTGCTTTCACTTCAGCCTTTAGCTTTTTGGCATTTAGATTTTGGGAACATAAATGAATGAACAAATGCAATTACAGTTAGATTCAATTAAGCTGGTATGCCACTATTAGTAGGTGTTTTATTCAGAACTGACACTTCTTATAATATTCTTATAATAACATACCATTAAATGAGCTCTGGAGATTTATACAAATGTAAAATGTTGTCTTATAAAATAATAAAGTGAAAGTTCTGCTAAAGTGAAAAAGTTCAATTCCACTTTTTTGCTTTTCTTTTTGTTAAAATTTGCTGGAATTTGCAAAATTTGAAATAAAATCCGCAAACTCTCTCTCTAAAAAACAAAAGATCTTCAACAAGTTCTACAAATGAAGCAGCCAGATGCATTGTTTTTACAAGATTATGTATTTGTCATAAATTGTCACTACTCCTCCACAACCATTAAGACATGCAGTGTTTAAAGGTACATGAGGATGACAGTCAGAGGTTTAAAGCAAATTAAATAATCATTTTTACCTCTTTCAACAAGAAGATGATCTTGTGGAATGTGACCAATAACATAGAGGTTTCAAAAGAATTACTCTTGTTATAAAAGCATTGTTTGTCATGAAATACACTCCTCTACAGTATTTTACTTCAAATGTAATAGCAAATTAGCAAAAAATCTCTTTAGAGAGAACTAAAATACAAATGATCCAATGCCCATTATACTTGGTATATCACTCCTGAAACATCATTCTTAAGTGCATTGATTTTGTTTTAAACAAGCGATAGCACTAAATGTTAAGCCGATATAAAACATTGGGAGATTATAACAGACCAATGAAGATCTGCAGAATTGTTTTTTGTTATCTTTCTCTGTGGCTGACTTTCATCTCACTCAGCAGTCAAGCCGACAGGACAGAAGGTCAGAGTCACTCCCTCAGCCAAAACTCCCAGGATTTCCTCTTTTTTTCTGTCAGTTCTAAACCTCCTAATGAGACTAGGCCTCTCGGACTTACCATCTGCTCATCTATTTGCTTTCAGTATAAATGAATGGGTACACTGCAAATAAGCATGAAAACACCTTGATTTCCAAAAGTGGTTCATGAATTTATTTTGCTAAATGAGATATGGTTTAACACTTGTATGTTTTAAATTATGCTAGACAGAGCAAGGCTAAAAACCAATGTTATATTAGATGATTAAATGGGAGCACAAAATGACAAAAATGATCTATTAATATGGACGGTAATGTAGAAGTAAGTAAAACAGCGTTCCATAGGAGCCTGTGGAGCGGCAAAAAGTAAATATATGACAATTTTGAAATAATGAATAAAACAGCAAAAGCTGAAACCAAAGGTACGCTTGCAAATCAATGTAATCAGATTTTTAAATAAAAGCGGGGCATGAATCAGTTTTTTACATGAAAGCAGGATATTTGGGACATTTTATGGGCAGCGGGACATACGGTCAAAGGTGAGACTTTCCCATATAAATCGAGACATCTGGTCACCTTACCCTGAACTGTGAGTTTAGCTATTACCTTCTGTATTGTTTGCCTGATCAACTGATTATCTGGTTTTAACCCTGTACCTGCCTCTTGACATGTTTCTGTGTGTTACCAATACACTTTGATTTATTCTGAATCTGCGTTCTCAGTACTTCGTTACAGCTTTTATAATGTATATATTTTTTCAGATTTCAGGATGGATTTAGATAAGGTTAACAATCAATCTGCTACCAAGCTCAGTGCAGCCCTAAAGCAGTGGTGTGAAGATTAAAAGAAAATGTCAAATAGATTAATTTAACAAAATGCAATGTTTGATTCTAACCACATCTTTATTGATGACTATGAAGATAGAAAAATCAAGTATTTGATATAATCAGTGGTGTGCAAAATTAAGGCTAATATTGCCTTTTCCATTTGTTCACTTTGTAAAATGAACTAGAGTTTCTTCATTGAAACAAAAAATTATGTCAGATCATGTTAGCATTGTTATGCTTGAAAATATTTCATACTGATTGTGGGGGATTATAAGGAATGTCAACCGTCAAGGTTTAAATTATTGTTGTAGTAGGCTTGCTGTCAGATATGTAGAAACCTTGAGCCCATAGCCATTTAATGAAAAGCTATTAAGCTGACATTTTAAATGAAGCCACATGAGCTCCAGAGTACACCATATGGACACAGTCCACCACTGAATCAAGAAATATAACCTGAGACCTGAAAAAATAGAAAACCATTCAATGGTTATATGCAGAACCAAATGCAGGTTTTATGGGCCCAAACGTTATTCAGATGGAGCAAAAGACAGCTGAAACTTCAGCAATCAATTTTGAGGTATTGTCACAGAGGCATTTATAGAAATAATTATATAGGTATAAACCTTTAAAGTGTTCCCCACAGGAATAGGATGTAATGAAAGAAGCTTGGCACAACATTGAACCTTCTACTGGATTGCCATCTGGTAGAACTGGGCATTCAGACAAAAGAAGACTTGATGAGGGAGGTAAGAAAGAATGGCCACTCTAAAAGAGTCAAGTGCAGAAATGACAAATCCCATTGAAAAGATGATTGTTACTGCAACACTTCATAAATCAGGCCTTTTTTCTTACTTGAGCAGAAAGGTTCACTGTGGCGTAAAAGCCATTTGAATGGTTGCTTGGAGTATGCCAAAGAGCATGTAAATGACTTTGGCAAGATAAAAAAGATTATCTGGTCTGCTAAGGGGAAAAATTAATTGTGCAGAACAACAAGCTCTATGTCTGTAAAGAAAAAAACAGGTCACTGCACACCACCTGTCTGGCTTCTGTGTTGTAGCGACAGGCAGACTGGTAAGAATAGAGTAACCAATAAATGCAACAAAATAAAGGGATGTTCTTTAATAAATCTTCAATAAATTTTAAATTCATTACAAAATACTTTTTTGTAATGTAAAAGTCCTTACATGGCCTAATTCTATAGTATTTTAGTGAACTTATTAAGCAACACAACCCAGCATGTTTACTTTGTTCACAAGGTGCTGGGCTACTTTTAGTTCTTAGAGTTAAAATAACAATCACAACTGGTTGAAGAGCCTCTTCTTATATCTCCCCTTTCTCTGTTCTGTTCTCAATTGTTGACTCTGATGTCTCTCAAGGTTTCTTTCTATAATTCTGTAAAATATGTGGAAGACCACATATTTGGGACCTAATTGTACCAATATAATAATCTTAGAGGCCTATTGAAGGATGTCTCCTGCAAGGTAATAGATGACAAA
>JAYDZG010000001.1:10832941-10845845 GCA_034509265.1 Microcambeva bendego | reverse complement strand
GCGAATGTTTTGCCAAACTGGTACTCAATGGTGCTAAACAGATGACGGGGTGTCATAGAGTGTTGTAGGCAAGTTCATCCAAAGCACATGTTAAGACCAAGAGATTTCTGTGCAGGATGGGACATGGAACAGATGTAAAAGACTTGGAGGTTTTATTGATCATGAGTAGTGAGTGAATATATGATTATTTTCAGTAGTATTAGGTCACCCACGAAAAAGCCATTCATGTCTGTTGACACAAAACTGTATTACTATTTGTATTGGGAAGTTATAGAACAGCTTCCCCAAATGGTCTATTTCTACATAGTTCTTAAATTGTGCACAATTTACCCCATTAGCCATAGGTAATCATTAAACAGTGTATAGGTATACATTTTACCTATAAAACACATTCTACATGTCTGTAGCCAGTCCCTTAGGGACTGAAAACTTGCTATAGTGCCTTTCGCTGAAGAACATTGAGCTCAATGCTAATGAAAGAACTTACCTCTTAATCTGTCCTCTTACATGTAATTCACATGCCCCACTGATTACAGCCCAGCTGTGTATAGAAAGTTGATAGATGAAAAGATTAGTCTAATCAAGGTTGTTCAAAATGCAATCAGTGAGCAGTTGGTTCTCATTCGCATAGTGTTCATTTTTCTATTAATATAATTCTATGGAAATGTGCAGTTCAACATGATGATGAAGATGATGATGACAATGACGATTATTATTATTATTATTAATATTATTATTAATTAACAGTCATATTCCAGAAAAATATTATTTACCAATCGTACTACTACTATTAACAATACTACTACCACCACTACCACTACTAGTAATAATAATAATAATAATAATAATAATAATAATAATAATAACAGTAATAATAATAATAACAGTAATAATAATAATCATATGCATTTATGCTTATACATAATTAATTGTAGGAAGTTGCCTAACTGTTGATGTTTTTAGAAGCATGATAATAAGCCAGATATACAAATTGTACTGTGTATGCTTGATACAGCTTTTGCTAATAACTTCGCATTTAAATCTTCATTTCAATTACTGGGAATAAATTGGCCTTCCAGCACATGACAACAAAGGAAAGTGTAGGAAATGATACTAAGCAGGAGAATTAAGATTTATTTGTAGCGAAATCCAGTTCAACACAAAATCCAAAAGGACTGTAGGGTAAGATTGAGGGCTTACGAAAAGTAGAAAGATAAAAAATAAACTTTATGTATGAATTCATTTTTAAGTATAAATAATGTAAAGCCACAGAATCACCCCCACACCCCAAATGAATAAATACTAAAGCTGAATCACCTCAGTTTCAGGGTCTGGCATGAGGTCTGAAAGCTCCCGATGAAATTTAGGCATCAGCATTGGGTGACTTTGATGATTATGGAAATACAAAAATCCAAACAATAGACACTCCAAAGTGTTAGTTTATGTGATGCTGCAGGTTGTATCTCAACAACGATTTGCCATGTGCAGATGACAATGCACAAGTGGCACCTCATCCCACCAACTGGCACATCTAGTGTGGGGTATTTGTGCCAACCGTGGGACAGCTTGCTTACCCAGGAAATACATTGTGACAAAAAGAACAGTGATCGTTAGAAGTATTTCCATCTGGAGCAAATCAATCAACATAGCACATGTGATTTATGTGAAATTATGAATGATGAAACAAATTTATACTCTGTTCCTTCATGCCCAAATGACAGCCATCTTTGGAAAGACAGATTTCATAATTTTAGCCCCACCACAAATCACCACTGAAGGTGGACTCATTAAGGTTCACTTATTTTCCATGCTATCTGCTGATTATGGTAGGGACTGGTGTTATAAGAAAATGTACAGTTTATGTGTATGACAGGAATAAGGCTAAATCTAGAAAATAGAGAGAGATCGTGGATCAAATGGTGGGTGGAACCAGAAAAGTTTAGAGGCTAATTAAAGTGTTCACCGTCGACAAACAAAACATGTTAATTAAAAAAGAATCTTTTGAGATAAGCTGAAGAATGTATAATTGGTTGGTCTACTAGTTAGCCGACGAGATTGTCTGTCACCTTGTGCCATCCTTCACTCTGGGATTTTTGCTCTTTCATAACTGTTCTTTTTTACCTTTGGCCATTACTATTCCACACGAGCAATCACCTCTGCTTTTTCCAGCTTCAGAACAAATACCTCTACCACTGATCGGCTTGTACTGATGTTACCCTTATATGTACGTACTGTCATGAAAGCATTATTTCTTTCATTTTCAGGTATAAGTACATTTTGCTGAATTTCTGGGAATATTTAAGATCTCAATAATTTCGCATTAAAATGCATGGGAAAATATATATTGAAAAAATGCAGAGGATAACAGTGTGGGAGGTTTCCGCAAATTAATATATTTAGGTTCCAATGAAAAATCTGTGAATAAGCCAGGGTTCACTGTACACCAACATAGTAAAACACACTCTCCTATCCCCAAAACACAAGAAAAACCTAGATAAATACCAAATAGGGAATACACTCAAAACACACACATGCACACACACACACTCAAAAACACACTACCTTAATCCATCCAGTACTACACAACTAACTGTTCAATAGAGCATGCATCCACAGTGGCTGCAATACCCAAAGTGCAGCTCCTGATACCCATGCATACTGCAGCACTCACTCAGACTCTCACAGTTCAGCCAGTCATGTGAGTACTGCAGTGACAAAGATTTGTTATCACTGTGTTAAAGTAGATGTGGTGTTAGGTCCAGTATGATTTCGTGCAGCATTTTATGGCGCAACCACAGTTCTAAAGATAAAGCGGGTGGCAAAAATGAATGAATAGCTGCATTCCTTTACTGCCTGCTGTGTGTGCGTGGGTGCGTGAATAGATGGCGTTGTGAGAGTCAGTAGATGGCAGTCGTGTCCCTTTTGCTACAGACATGAGGCGCTCCCTCTCTCCATCTCACACACACGCACACTAACCGGCTTCGCAAACAGCGCCTCTACGCCTCTGTGCGCTCAGATCTCTTATTCATATCCAACCTCTGCGTGTCTGATGGCGGGTAATTGGATAATTATACTTTACTAATCTGATGGGTCGTTGGTTGAGTTGTTATATAAGACCAAACTAAACTAAGAACTGTATGTGGTGCTTTTGGAAGGATGCGCGACGTTTAGCGAAGAAGTCCATTGCTCTGGAGTTCAAGTCACGTTGCATAAGAGCAGATGCACTCAAAAGCTGTGGTGCTCCGGCGAGAGCAAGTGGACTTATCTGGATCCAGACCCAATCTAAACCTGATGGACCTCAACACATTTTCTCATTGTTTTCTCAAAACGGCATTGCAGAGTATTTCCTACTAAAGGGATCTTATTCATAAATAACCATGCTGTTTCTTCGTTGTATTGTGAACGTCGGATTGGAATAGTGGGTGAAAATGTAATTCTCCCTTTGTGCGCATCCAGCTGTAATTTGCGTTGAGCGCCGGGACGCTATGGGTTAGAGGAGTCCCTGATGTGCCATCAGTTTGCGCGGAACTATACTTTTTGCTTTTTTAGAAATATGCGTAACACCGCGCACCACGTCGATGGACAAGGGAAAGTGGTTGTTTGATAACCGCAATGAGTTGTGAGGAGAAATCTAATCAGATTCTACCCCAGCAAAGGAGATGAACAAAAAGTTTAAGCGGAAATGAAAAGAAAAGTCAAATGAATGATGGAATAAACCATGCTTGCACACTGGTTAAAGGATAACGCGGAGAACGTCTGAGCAATAACACTATACGGAGAATACGTGAATCTATCACATAACATGTAGTATAGTGGTGGTACTTAAGAAAGGATATCCACTAAACACAATTAGTTTTATTCTTTCCTTTGATTTGACACTTAAAATCGGATGCGCCGACGGACAAATCGGTGGTTATGCTTTTGCACTG
This sequence comes from Microcambeva bendego, assembly GCA_034509265.1. Lineage (NCBI taxonomy): Eukaryota > Metazoa > Chordata > Actinopteri > Siluriformes > Trichomycteridae > Microcambeva > Microcambeva bendego. The sequence goes on along the minus strand of JAYDZG010000001.1, from coordinate 10,841,916 downwards.
CTTTGCTATCATGTGCGTGTCAGTTTAATGGAGAAAGCGCAGTGATCAGAGGATGGATACGCATAATTTCCCATTTAAAGAAGAAACGAAGCATTTTGGGCTCTTTTTTATCATCAGCATCATACCCATAGTGAAAGCTCAATCGGTGATGGAGGAGTTTGGTTCAGGAGTTTCAGTACGCGCTGTCATTTTGACTTCTGGATTAAATCACTCAATTTCACCTCTTTGAGAAAGTAAGTAAGATGTTTTTTTCTTTGTTTTCTCGCTTGTTTCTTAATTGCGTGATGGAGCTTCTGTTTGTAGTTGTCGATATAATACATAATAATGCACATTGGTTCTTACACCGATTCTTCTTTTAGGTCTCGTTTATTTTGTCATAGATGCTTTTGAAGCACATTAATTAATTGACTATACTATACTATTGACTGACTATACTTTTTCAGCTATATAAATGAACATTATACATTTCACATGTACATTATGGTGAAATGTTTTATGCTATTCCTAATCAGACTTGTTCAATGTGTTATTCTGTGATTTAATTGTTTCATTTTATTGTGCAGCAACTTGGCCTGCACATCAAAAAGGGATTTACAAATTAACAATAAATTAACACTTTAAACACTAATCTGTACAAGCACTTTGTGAAACAGTTGCTGTAACAAAAATGTGCGAAGACCTAACTGTTCACCATCCTCATCACTCTTGCATACAAACACTGTTCATATGGCTGTTAATCACACAGTGACTTTGGCAATATAAATTCATTCCCAGATAACGATGCAGACTGTTGCTTTTTGCTTATCACCTACCAGACTAGGTGATCAGACCTTATATGACATGTGTTGAAAAAAATGTAGCTATTGATTTTGTGCCAAGCATTGTGAAGTTGGCAGATAGTCACCAATCGACCATGGCCATGGTGGCTTAAAATGAATGAAATGGTGCTTATTGGATTAGTGTAATCCTGTGAGAAGCTGTGTTGTGACTTTTTGCCCTTTACCTTTGGTCATGACTGACATCTATTGTACAAGTAAAGGTTTTTGGTCCAGCTGCACATAGGGAGATTGTCCACAAATATACTTGTGCTGGAAAAAAGTTTTATCTGTCTGTCTATCTATCTGCCTGTATGTCTGTCTGTCTACCTGTCATCTGTCTGTCTATCTGTCTGTATGTCTGTCTGTCTAGCTAGCTATTCATCTGTATATATGATACAACGAACAGTTTTGATAACAAATGTTATAACTACAAGTGCAAGGCATCTAGATCTCATCACAAGTATGATGTGCACTACCAATAACACCACAGCCTCAGTTTTTGCTGGAACATTATTTTGCTCAAATTCCCTTTATTAAGTGATTTTCAAAAGCTAGCAAGTTTGATAACCCATCGTTTTTAATCTTTTGTTTTTTCATAGGAAAAAGTTTATTAAGCTTTGCACTTTTGTTTCTTAGTTAAGAAGTGCGTGTGTGTGTGTGTGTGTGTGTGTGTGTGTGTGTGTACGTCATGTAGTTATTGATTGTTAAGGGATTGTATAGTTGTCAATGACACATTTGTGTCAATCCTCATTTGGTCATCCTGCAAGTCTTTCACAGTAATCAGTGGTTTTACTTTGTAGTCCTGATGAGATTAAAATGGTCTGGATATGTTAATTAATGCTATTCCAAGACCAATGCCCATACCTGTTGATGCTTATCTAACACATCCCATATTTAGCAAATTAAGAGTTGTTACTGAGAATTTGTTCTTACATCACTGAAGCCCTTCTGACATGATAAATACCCTGATCCAGGAAGGTTCATATTTAAATCATGTTGTAATGCAATTTAGTCATTCAGATTGGAAGTACATAAGATCAACATTATGGGTTGAATAAAAAATGCATAGACGTTAAAAAGCAGACTAACACAGAAACACTGGAAATACACAGACTGTCAGAGTCCCGAAACAATCACATTTAAACACTGGATAGAAATGCAGACGCAGCACAAACACACCCAGACACTAACAAGCCAGAAGATGAGATATATTGCATTCATACTGTCAAAGTAAATGTAAGAAACAGTTCTCTGTCCTTACTTTGTTTGATTTGAAGTTGCATGCCCTCATATGTACTGCTTTGACCATACTGTAACTACTGTAATGGTTGTGTTAATAAAGCTTTTTGAATTGAACTGAATTGAATTTAATTAAAAGAGAGAGGGGGGTGGAAGAGAGAGAACCAATTCCATCAGTGCAGTGGAAATACTCCATTTTGTCTTCAAAACAGCCAAGGCACTCTCACCCACACACTGTCATCCCTTTGTGAGAGCTTCCTGTTGGCAAAATGCCCAAGCTAAGGTTTAGAAGGCTGTGTCAATTCAAGCTCTTTTCGCTTTAGAGCTTTTAGGTACCCAAGTCATGCATGTCTAGTACATTTTTATACATTTAATTCTCTTGTCAGGAAATCGTACTTGCGTCAGTGGCTAGAAAACAAAATACAACATACTTAAATAATAGTGATGTGAAAAGCAGAAAACTAAATATAATGTATTTAGGTACATCGACAAATGCCATACCAAATATTACTTTACCTCATTGGTTTACAATACTAAAGCAGAAAAAAAGAGTTTTTTTTATTTCATTTTTTTCATTAGACAACAAGGGTGTGTTTTATATGGCCTCATGGTTTTGCAGACATAATTAGACAAATGCTTGACCAGCATTGACTTTATTTTAATGCCCATCGATTTTCATATATTACAATTCTACCTGGCAGCAAATTCATGGTGAACATGACCAGGACAAAGTTTTAAAAAAGAACTTAGCAAAAATGAAATATCCTTGTTGACATTGTTTTGAGCAGGGTGGAGTGTTCTATTAAAATCTTTCTTTGTTGAGTAATGACTCAGACTTTTGGGTCAGAAGCACAGAAGACTACAGCAAAGCAGGTTCATTAATGACACCAACAGAGATTACGGATTTACCTATACACTATATATTTTTTTTAATTAGGAAACGTCAGCATACATTGTTTATACTATTAACTTAGATCAAAAAGGTTACCATGCTGCCTGGTTTGGGCCTGGCAAAAAAGTAGTGTTTATGCTTCACACAATGTGGAGGTTTGGAGAAAGTGCATGTGTAATTACAGTAATTTAAATTTGTATTTTGGTGAATATATCAATTATTTTGCTCAAAGTAATGATTAATGGTAAATAGAGGAGGGTGGGTCAGTATGTTTGTAGATAAGATCTGGATGCACGTGAATTTTGGTGGTTGTCAGGTAAAGGTCAGTTAATGTTTTAATGTTTTACGGATGAATGGGAAATGAGTGCCTCTAAAAACGACTTTGAATTTGAAGTAGTGGGTCTGCCCTGAGATAGTATATCTAAAACAGTGTCTATCATTAAAGCCCAAGGACAGTACAACAATGTGCCTTTCAAAAATGAATGTTAGTGAATTAGCTTAAATACGCGGTTTGTAATGCTATGCATTTGTGAATGAAGCAACAAATTGTTAATGGACTAGGATTTCTACAGTCCATTAAAATAGTGCACTCTGGTCTGTTATGCTTGGCCACCACTGCTGAGATTCTCAGAGATCCTGTAATTAATTGGCACCCGGTGTTTTACAGTGTTACCAGACTTGCTGCAATCCTGAACAATCCAGCAATCCTGGGTTTTTTATTCTAAAAATGAAATTAAACTAAATAATACAAAAAAGTGCTTAAGTGCTTTATTTTTTACTTTGAACATGCACACACGCACACGCACACACACACACACACACACACACACACACACACACACACATACACCCACAGAGAGAGAGAGAGAGAGAGAGAGAGAGATCCCATTAATCTTTTGTGCTGGACCAACTGTCTGGGTTTCTCTAGAGAGGGCTTCCTTTGGCATCTTTCTCAGTAGAATGAGCACAGCACATTCTCCCAGTCAATCTCTAATCAATCAGCAATCCGCCTAACCCCATCATTCACTTTCAGTACTTTGGTGTACCATAAATTGGTCTTTTTCTTTTGATCATACTTCAGCACGGAAGCTCAACCAAATAAATCCAAAAAGTGTTATGATGAATAAAGAAATAATACTTAGTAATTATATTTTTTAATTCAATTGACAATTTAAAAGCCAGTTTAATATGGGAAACACACACACAGAAAAACACATTTAGCACAGCTACTTTTAATTCTCAGATGAAGTGGTCTGTGTCCTTTCTGTGTGGTGCTTGCTTGTTCTCAGTGTGCCTATTAGTTCAAAAACATGCAAGCTAGAAACACAATCCCAAATCAGAAAAAAGTTGGAACAGTGAGGAAACTGCAGGCAGTTTGAACCCAAGATATTTAAAGTTTGCAAGATCAACTTTGTTTAAAATTTGTTAATAATTCTTGCATTTCAGTACTGTCACACATTGCAAAAAATGTTGGATGGGGGCAGTTTATATAGGGCCATAAATGAGATAAAGTCAATTGCAAATAATTGCAAACAGGTGATGTCAGCAGGTAATTGTTATCTTGGTTTGGTACAAAAGCAGCATCCAATGTTTGAAAACAATGTACCTGAAATAAAGATTGGAAGGGATGTGCATATTCATTTCATGATTTTAGCGCACAAGGGTGCAAACTTAAGCTGTGACCTTTGAACAGACAGCACTGCATCAAGAACTGCCACTCAACAATAGCTGATAGAAACAAATGGATAAGGGATGATTTTTCCAAATCTTTGTCAAGCACAACAATACAAAGTTGTATGTACTGTTGCACATGCTGAGACATGTATGCAGGAAAATAGAACAAAATTAAAGCTGAAACACTAAAATGTTTTGTATCTTCTGTGCCAAAGTGACTAATAGGTGTTGTGAAATAGTCTGGTGAAAGAGTCATTTTTAATGGATTACTCATCAGACCAAAAAAAATAAATTATTTTATTTTTTTAAGTCTTATTTTTTTACTTCCATGCACCTACATCTCCAGCATATTTATTTCAGTGGCTGTTATTGGCAGCAGTTACAGCAGTTAGTACACAAAAAATAAGCTTTTAGATAAAGTTCTACCTCCCTATTGTACTTGCACTTTGGAGGCATCTGTTTTATGTGACATGACTGAGTTTGTATATTAATTCTGCCTGCTAATTAAAAAGGTTGAAACAGGTGCCAGGAGAGTGACACACAGTTGCTCACCCGCTTATCACATACCAAAGGAAGTGTTTACTGTAGGGTGAGGGACAGTGATTTCCTTTTCTCAGAAGAATGTGAAATAGGGGTGGATGCTGAATGTAAATGACAGATGGAAAATATGCATTTAATAGGTTATTTGATAAAAGTGGGAAAAGGACGCATGGCAGGTGAAGCTTATTGTTCTTATCCGAGTTCGTTAATGTAATTTTCTCTGAACAGCAGCCAGTTCATAAAGCTCACAGAGGCGAATAATGACAGCTAAATTAGGTGAATATGCTAGCCTGCAAGGCCCTGAAACACTTTTAGAAATGAAGAACGTCACTGATGCTGATGTAAACACAAATCAGGTAATCTCTCCACTACCACCGCAAACATTTTCTCAGTTGATTGCATACTTATCACCAGTCAGAGGTGGATAAAAGGAAGGGGTTTATTTATAATTTCACCTAATAATATAAGACTGCTATTTTTATGACTTCAGATATTGTGAATTCAAAATAGTTGATTGCAGTTGATGACTTAGTTATAACTAATAATGTGCATAACTGGAATTTTACATTGTACACCATCGTTGAGAGTTTAAACTCCTTGTTTCAGAATCTTGACATTGGCAGTAGGCTGGGTGCCACCCTAGCCACTAGGATGCACAAACCAGTGCATTTTAGTGCTGGTCCTAAGCCCGGATAAATAGGGGGGTTGGATCAGGAAGGGCATCTGGCGTAAAACCATGTCAAATCAATAATGCAGATCATGATCCACTGTGGTGACCTCTAAAGGGGCAGGCGAAAGAATCCACATATTATCTATGTCTCTTCTCATTGATGGTTTGCACATACCTTTTTTGTACATGTGCACTCATTCACACATCTCACCTGTTCATCCCCTTGACTTTTACTCCTGTTCATTTTTTGTAAGAGACATCAACCTACTACACGTTTGCTTAGCCGATTCATTCAATTTTGGATGCATACCTTGCTCCAGGCCCTCTACAATGTACTCTAAAATTTTCGGCATTTAGCCAATTCTTCCAAAGTGACTTACATTACAGTTACAGAATACAGTGCAAGCAATTGAGAGGTAAGAGCCTTGCTCAAGGGCCCAACAACAGTAGCCTGGCAGTGGCAACGCTTGTACAGTAACCTTCTGTGTGTGTGCGCATGTGTGCGCATGCACATGTGTGTGTGTGTGTGCATGTGTGTGTGTATTTATGAGTAGTTTAAAATTAATGATTCGAACACTTTCCAAAAATAAGTTTGTGCAATCTGTTACTATAAAGCCAAACTTGTAGCAAAGCCAGAATGTGTGTCGAAGTTGTGTTTGAAACAAGCAAGATATTTCAACTTAATGGAGGCATATGTTGTTCCAAAATGATTATGTAGCCTTCAGCCAGTAATGCAGGTTTTAACCACCCAGAAGGCTCAGTGCCATAAATCAGGTTTCATTTATTCTGATGAAGAAACATGACACGTTGTTCAGGTCATGCTCTGGTGAACCTGAATTACTTTAACCTGATCTAACTTAATGTTTCAGATATGTTATGCTTATTTCACAAATGACAAAATTAAATGAAGAGATGGCACCAGAGATTAATTATTTTCACCCTGAGGTTTTCTTGCCTAATGTTATTGCTTTGAGTGGAATATTAGACCTGGTGTATTAAATTTATAGGCTGTTTGTACCTGTTGTTTTTCGTGACAGGAACTGTAGTTACTCATTACATAAGATTATATTAAATACAGTCAAAGAAAAACATTGTATCTCCAGTTTTGGACCATGGAAGAAAATCCTGAAAAAGGAGGAGGACTAAAATAATGACAGAAACGATGATATGAACCAAGACTAGTGTCAAAGCGAATACACTAGCACAAGCCATATGTGAGTGTGAATACAGACTAGCACAAGACAAAACACTAAGGGTACTATATACACATGGTAATTAGACCAGACACAAGGAACAGATGGGACTAATGAACACAAAGACAAATCAGGGCGATGAGTGGAGATAGAAAAGGTGTACAGCAAGCAGCTCTGGTTTGACAGACTATAAAGGACTGAGATCAGCTCTGTTCATGATTTTGAAGACCTCTTATTAATGCAATATCCCGGAGAAAATCACTTCAAACATTTTTTGAATGTCACCGGACTAACTCTGGATCCCCCAGTGGCCTCTACAAAGGTAGCTCAAGTTTCATTGCCAGCTGGGGATGCTGCTGTTACACCCACTACTCACTGCCAAGCTTCAGTGCTACAGGTTGCTCAACTGCTTATGCCCACTGGAGATATTCACTCAGTGCTTCCTATCTTTGCCGGTTACAGCCAGTTTGTTAACTAGTCTTTCTGTCTATGCTGTTTCTCTGTCTCTGTTGCTTCCAATCTGCCCCCTAGCTAATCTGTCTGTCCCAGCCAGCTTCTTGATGCTGACATGAGAAACAGCTAGGGCCAGTGAACATAAAGACTAATGTGAGGAAAGGTATAGAGACAAGTGTGTAGCTATACATAAAGTCCATGTGCTCATTGGTGGAAGTGACAAAATCCTGACAGCTGGCATTGAAATTAAATGAAAAATAGAACAAATATATACTCCAACATGTTTCCTAGCTTGTCTGTCTCAGCCAATTGTGCTTGCAGATTGAGAAATAAATCAAATAAAGCATAGGAAAAATAATCTTATAGCTAGTCTGTACCCGCCAGCTTCCTGATGCTGACATGAGAAACAGTTAGGCCAAGTGAACATAAAGACTACCCTGAGGGAAGGGGTCGAGACCTAAGGGATGTGTAACTTTTTCATGTGCTCATTGGGATGAAGTGACAAAAATGTGACACAAGAAAAGCATTTAACACAAGCTCGAGTCTTAGCCCAATAAACAGCCAGCCAGCCATGTGTCTGTGCAGGGGTACATCAGCCTGATAACAAAGTTGACATTCAAATTTGAGAACTTGAGATCTTAGCACTGGTTGGTTATATATTACTGCTGCAGCGTCCGAGCACCAAGAAATTTCAGGTTGATCCAATCATTTTTAATGCCCATGTGGACCGCACAGTGGCTGTTTCAAAAAGGTCCTGGGTTTCATCCTGAGGTGGGCTGGTTTGTGTTCAATCTGTGTTTTGCACGTTCTATTCATATCTGTGAGGGTTTCCACTGGCAGTCCAAAAACATGTAGTCAGGTTAATTGGAGACATTTTCCTGAATTTACTTTGCCACTAGGATGCAAAAAACCGAGAGAGTTGTGTCAGGAAAAGCTATCAAGTGCAAAAACTTTGACCATTCAGTAATACAGAACATGATACACTGTCACAAGTGCTAATGTAGATGATTTTATAATGCCATGCATATACTTACAGAGTTAAAAATGTTACAAAAATGTAACATCTATTTTTATCTATTTCATTTTCACACCACAATAATTGTCTTACTTATAGTATATCTGTCAAGTCAACCTGTATCAAGTTTCATTTTTGTTTCATTTCTTTATCTTTCTTTCATGAATGTTTCTTATTTGTTTCTTTCTTTTTACATTATCACTGTCTAGCTTTACTAGAGTGTTAAAATAATCTCTCAAATATTCTGTGCTGTATATTATTAGTATTGCCAGTCTTCTTCACTCCTTTGGTTTTTATGTCTTTTCCATACCTAGGCCCGGCTGCTAAACCCACAGACAGTATCTGATTTGAGTCTGTCCTCTGCTGCATGTGAGTTGTGTTGACCTGAACATAGTGTTATTAAGAATGGAGGACAAATGATGCCAGAATGTTGGCATGTGTCCTGCAGCGCCTGCCAGACCTCTCACCCTTGTGGCACAGC
>JAYDZG010000001.1:10791299-10806656 GCA_034509265.1 Microcambeva bendego | reverse complement strand
GCTGAGTTTTTTTTACTGTTCTCCCAACAATACATGATTGGGTAAAAACTCTTGTTTACTCAAAGAAGAGTTTTTCAGACTTTTTATTAGCTGACTCAGACAGAGAGTAGACAGGTACACATCCATAATACATGATATTCGTCAATGGAAGTAGAATTTGTCTTAACCTGTCCTTTGAGACAGCTGCTAAATTCTATGACAAAATAAAATTTCCAAAAATATGGTGGGTGTTGTTGTATATATGTATCCTGACTCATCTTTTGAAGAAGCAATAAAAATGTATATGCTGTTTTTGTAGTAAGTCAGTTCCCAAGTATTTGAAACTACCAGAATGTTTGTAGTATTAATTGTGGTCTGATTATTAAATAATATTGAATGCAATTTTTTTTTCCCTAAACAAATTATTTGGATTATATGTTTTATTAGGAAAATGATGGAACTAACATGCAAATAACATAATGTGATTGAAGGAAACTAATCACATTCTATGCTATTATACAGCAGAAACTTTGTAGTTATTTAGTTTGTGGGAGAACTAATCACCTTTGCTAGTTAATTAAAATTGTTCCTGGTTAGAACTTTGTCCCTCTCATTGTGGATTTCCTTACACCTCCTCTAGCCACAGATGAGCATCAGCATCATTAGACCTTTATTTGCACATAATTGGGGTTCATGTGTGTGGGCACACTACGACTTAATTGTAATAATACACAGTAAATACTTTGTTAAATGAAGTATTACCTAAAGATACTTGTTATTACTGTGTAATTAGTAATTAATGCAGTTCTTTGATTAATGGGGGCTCTAGAATATGCCAGATTTATTGTTGTGACTTAATAACTCATTAGTGTATTAGTCACTAATGCACCAAGAATGGTTGCCTTTAAGATACTTTCTAAATTGTATATAACACATTATTTTTGTAATATTGTATTTTTGTAATAATATTGTATGATTTTTCTTGGTAATGGGGGTTTTGCTGTTGTGTTTTGTCTTGGGCTGTCTCTGTGCTGTCCCTTCATGAATGAAAACAAAACTAAAAACAGCAATTTCTGCATGTGCTCTTAATTTTGATATAGTGATGCCTTAGTGCATTTATTTGCCTTAACCTATTTCCCCTGAGTCTGTAATTTGTCGATAAGTTTTTTTTTTTGCTTTGCAATAATCATTGTACTTATGTTATATGTTACAGTGTATCGTTGCAATAGGGCCACAAACAGTGAATTTCATTATTCACTGTTTTTTAAAATGAGATTTGGTAGATTCTGTTTAGCTAATGGCTGCCCTAACCTGATGATGTGTAGTCTCTGTCTGTTTGTTTAGTGTTGTTGGGTGATTGTGTGTAGCTGGTGTCTTTGTGCACTGCATTTGTGTGCTGTTTGTGTGTAGATTGATTATGTGTGTTTGTGCAATGTCTGTGTGTGCCGGTTATGAAAATGATGTGCATTTAGCACACCTGGGCACCCCATTTTCTGTTCCATGAATAAGGCATGATGTTCTGACTCTAGCCAGTTGCATGCTCAGGTTGATAATATACTGCAGTGGTTCATCCAGCTCAGTTGCAGCAGATTTAAGTAGTCTTGAACACAGCTTGTATGAGCCTGCTGCTTTCCTGGTAAAAAAGTTTCCTAACCTGATCCCAGGTGATAAATGGAGGGGGTACAATGGGGGGTAATGCTGACCTGGTCCAAGGTGCTGGTCTGTGAAGTGCTAGAATAAGGTGGGAATGGTGTTGTACATAAATGTAGGTGTGAATTTGAAAACGTGAAGGGCACCTGAAACAGTAGGATGAACAGTAACAGCAGTAGACTGACAGCAGAGGGTATAGGGGTTACACTGCAGTGAAAAGTGATGTAATCTGTATATATCACCTTTATTCAAAAACTCAAAATTAAACCCAAAACTTAAAGGCAGTCACAGGGCAGTGAGAAAAACTAGAACAACTTGAACAACTGAGCAAAGAAAAACACTGTCACCTTGAAAAGGTCATAACAGATATTACAATATTTGTCTTTTGTAATTAAAAAAGATTGCATACTTTTATTTAACAAGAAACCTGTACAAATATCAATGACCATTTCAGGTTCAAATAATAGACAATATATGTAGATATTGGTTTTAACTTTAACGTCTTAATTACCACCACAATTCAGAAAGGTTGGAACAGTATGGAAAAAAAAGTGTTTAATCGTTTATTTTTCGAATTCTTATAGCGATGTTGTGTTTTTCTCCACTGATCTTTAACAAGTACAGAACAGAACTGCATACAATCCATAGTCATCTGTTCCATCTTTTTCCACAGATGTATTATTATTATTATTATTATTATTATTATTATTACTATTATTATTTCTCCTCTCTTTTATTTTATTTTTGCCATTTAGTTATTGTACATCACTTTCACTGCATGGTGAACTTGAATAGTGTTTTGTCTTTAGGATTTTGCTGTAACAGCAGGTGGCCTTTTGTACCTTGACCCATTCTCCTATTTATTCTGCTCTCAGAGCATCTATATTTCTCCCTGTGCTTCCAAGCTATTTGCGATCGATGAAGCCATAGGCTGCAGTGTTATGGTTTATAGATGCTGTCCATAGTAAAGCCATAAATTTGGTACTAGCAGCCTACTAAAATGTGTAGAGTGAGACCTAATCCAGAGCCTTTTACTTTGCTAAAAAGCCTTCCGGCCTGAATCATATGCTCTCATTCAAGAGCTGGATGTTGTTTTCTGCAAAGAAAGAATTGCACCAGCAGTCTTCCCAGCTGTGTCTTGTCGTTGTTGCTATTTTAGCAAGAATTATCTAGGTAATTGGCATCTGTTGCCCAGCTGACATCTGGCTGTGAACTGCCAAATCACTGTCTGCATACTGCACTCCTACAGTGTAAGTATCAAAACAATATTGGAGAAATGAGTTATTGTTAATCCTTCATACAGTTGACATTTGCAAGAGGTTTTGTCTTGAATGTTTACACTTCATTAAGTCCATGCTAAATTATGTTAAGATTTTTAAGAACAATGTATTTATTCTAAAAATATTGAGTTACACAGAAAGAATGTCCACAGTTCTCAATGGCTTGTTTATGAATTACTGCTACTGTTAAATTAATTCATTTAACATTCACTCTTTGTGCCTCAATACAGTATCCATCAGCCCACTTTCAGAAAACCAACATTATACTAATGAAAAACTAAAATCTATACAATTTAATTAGTACATATTGTACCTCTTTTTAAACAAGTTAGAATCGGTATATGGGCTCTACAAAACATGTTCATGAAGTTCATTGCATAAAATCTCACATAAAGATTTTTTTTACCAGTTCTTTTCTTGTCAGTTTCAGTCCCTTTCAGAATGAGCCGTTTAAAGGCTCTGTCACTCTATGCAAATAAGCTGTTGCTGGACACGCCCACCCATGCCATGCTTATGCTGAGCGTTTACAGTAATGTGTAAGCTTGTGCTAAATGTCTAAGCACGAACAAGCTAGTTCTTGCTTAAGTGTGATAGAAACACATAAGTCCCTCCATCAGACGAAGTCTGCTGGCTAAACCTGCTGTGTACTGCCTGAGGTTCTCAAAGCAGTCTGTCTTGAAGTGATTCGCTCACTCAAGATTCTTGGTGATTTTTGCTGGGACATTTCCATTGAAAATGAAATGGAGCAATGTAATTCTGATCTCTTTGGCTGGGAGAAAGTGTATAACAAAATACCAAATTGGCCGGGTTCGTTGACTAATCTAGTGGGTGGGGCTCTGGTGGGGGTTGACCAGTTAGGGGTCGTGCCAGGACATTATTGTAACATGAGAATAAAGGAGCTATCAAAATGGCTCATAGAAGCATGATTTATGACACCAAAATCATTCAACCGACGGATGTTTTTTCGTGCTTGGAGGGTTTATAGGAGCACTAGAGACCTAAGTGGATATACAAGAGTTTTTCATATGTCCCCTTTAAAACATTACAGTCACATTGCTGTCCCTCACGATTGCATAAAGCTTTTCTTATTTACTATGTAGATCAAGAAGTTCAATAACTTGAAAGCAATAGCACCATTCTCAGCTGAACCTATTCTTTTTCTGTAAACTTGTCTACATTTTTAAATTAATTAGCCAATTCTAAATGCAACATTTTTTATTATTATTATTTAAATGATTAAAATGTAGTTTATGAAATGTTTTTAATTAATTTTTATTCTTCTGTTTAAACTATGTAAATAGTTCCATGCTCTGTTCATGTCAGAACTCTGCCCTTAGGCTCAATACTTCTGAATTTGCAATTACAAAATTAATAATCATGATAATCTCCCAATTGCCAGCCAAGGTTTTCCACTATGCAGCAAATGATTCATCCTTTTTAATTTTTTGAATCATGCCTTGTATTTTATACTAAGCAGTAAACACACTGAGAAACAAGTGGAGTAGGATTTACAGAATTGAACTAGCAATTCTTTAGTAAATGTTGCTAAAAGTATAGTTAGTTAAACCGGGTATGATTTTATAAAATATACATATACAAAAGTCACTAAAACACGTCAGACAACATTTTGTCACACTTTTCTATTGTTTAGCTCCATTAATAAAAATATTTTTTCATAGGGAAAATATTTTTCAAACAAACTATAAACAAATATAAAGGTTCACAATGTAAGGACAAAAAATGATGTCATTGCTTCAAACTTTTCTTTTGAGGTCCTTCAGCAAAAATACACACAAATCAGTGTTCTCCAGGTGGACTGTAGTTATTAGAATACTTTTAGAATTTGTCCTCCTGGACTTTCACCACGACAGCAAAAAATATATAAAATAACGTTGGTAAACTAAACGGAATAGTGTTATCACAATTAGCATTACTATATAAGATTAACTCTTTTAAATACTAATGACATCAATGTAGATAATGTAATTTGAAAAGGTGTAAGCTTCCCATACAACAGTCCGCTTTGGCAAGTGTACGTAAGTACTACCAAAAAACTTTGTGATTAAAAAAGCGGGTGGTCGTAACTGGTTTTCCCTCGTAGAACGGGGTGGTCCTGGTTAACTTTAACAAAAAGTTAAATTCCAGAAATAAAAAAAACACTGTAAATTTGGAGTTAAATTTACAATTGTATTTCATTACCAAATGTTACAAAGAAACACAAAGTAACATACTGAATTATATCTTAAATGATTTAGGATCAAGACAGAACTAGTATATTCTTGTAAAGTACTAAAATATCACTCTATTAACTATTTTTTCAGTGCACGTTTAAGTTGAGAATCCAGAAGGCATTTAACATAGCCATGGATGGATGCACCCAGGTGAAGTAGTGGAATTTTCCCCTGCACACCAGTGAGTCTGAACTCCACGGTTCAAATTTTACTATTATTGGTTGTCTCGGTGCCACCCTAGCCAGCAGTATGTGCAAACCAGTTTGTTGTCGTGCCAATTACAAGTGTGAATATATTGAAGGGTTGCCTCTGGAAGGGCATCCGGTGTAAAAACTATGGCAAATCAGTAATGCCGATCTCAGTCTACTATGGCGACCCCTAACAGGAGCAGCCAAATTATTTATTCATCGTTAGTTACATGCTGGCCCACAACAACTGCTGTTCTTTATTTTCAGTTCAGTTACTTACATGTCTCAGCATTTATAGTGTTGTAAAGAACTCAACAGACATGTTAGATTGATTGATTGTGGCAAGAACCACAATTATTTATTACCCTCAAGTCTGCAAAAACAAATCATGCACCATTGATTAACATGTTTGTAATGTGGCATAGGGAAAACAGAAATCCAAGTCACACTATTAAACCTCAGTAGATGTTTATGGATAATTTGTGTATTCTGTACTTTTTAAATGCAGAAATGAAAACTAGTTGTCACAAGATGCTCAACTCCAACCGCCTGCAATCAGGTTTATGGATACAAAGGCTAAGCTACATAAGATGCTAAGCTAATAGCCAGAGATAAAGCTAACAGCTAATTCTAGGCAGGACAAGACAGGACAAGAAGAGCAGACACATACACAGAGATGTTGAAAAGGAAACACAGGATTTATTAATTACACACAAATAACCCAAGCTATAGTGAACAAAAGGCTTAGACTATAATGCACAGAGAAACAATAAACCAGAACAAACATAAAGTATAATCAAAGTAGTTAATTAAAGAATATATATAATTTATCACAAAACAGAGTTTTACCAACCAATGTGGGCGTTGCCGGTGAACATGGGAGGGCTGAAAGTGTGACACACAAGCAACATTCTATTTCCAGTCTGTTGAATATGAGGCATGCTTTGGAAACAAGCTGTTACATAATTTCTGGGGAATATTATTCAGGGTGGTGTCCTTGTAACACATGAAAAAAGAAAATAGGTTCTTGGCGTGTTCCCTTTCTATAGTGTGTGTCCTGTTTATTAGACAAGTGTAACTAGTATGTTGCATCTTCACTCTTGTCCTGTTGTCTCACATACACAGGCATTACACTACTGGCCAGATCAAGCATTTCTTCTGTCATTGCCTGGTGATGTGCCTATCATTTTCATCTCCATTGCCATTCTGGTGCCATTTTTCCAATACATTTTGCATTCTTTATTATTCTACCTTCTGAATAGGGAGCCATATTTTCAATACTTGTTCTTAATGTTTGCTGCATTTATCACACATTTATATTCATTTGTCCTTTACAGAAATGACACACTAGCTCATGTAGTTATTCTTGTGATGCAACTAATAATACAGTGTTAACTGCAAACCTGAGATTGGTAATGCTTGCTCTTTCTCTCTCTCTCTCTCTCTCTCTCTCTCTCTCTCTCTCTTGCTTACAATGAGCCTTGCAGTTGTGGGATTGTCCTGAGTCGCAGCATGTTGTTTACCATACACAATTATCAGTATTGAGAAAAGGTACGTTGAGAAACCCATCTCCAGCATAGTTGTCCATAATTGGTCATGCTGTATCATAAAAAAGTTAAATCAATGAAACATCAAAATAGTGCTTTCTTCTTTTCTTTGGATTTCTCCATGATGATTCAGAGGTTAGTGATTTAATCCTGCAAGTCTCATCTTGGCCAATATCCAGATTGTTCTTGTATAATTTCTTTTTTGGTTTGCATTTAGTATCACTCAGAGCAAGACCTTGCTATCACATAAAACAATTTCAGTGATTATATAGTTGCCACATTCAAACAAGTCACCTTTGAGGCATTAGAATAAAGAAGTGTCCACTCTTCTGGCCAGATCTGATCAGTCTCCCACATATTCCTGCAGAACTTTTTATTATCCATTCAAAGATGTATTTGTTTTAGATTATTTGTGCTGTATGACCTCCTTCATCTGCTGCCATAGTCCATTTGGTGTGTGTGTGTGGTTTCTCAAGTTTTTCAAGCCCAAACCGCTGTGGCTTGCTGATTTGCTTGCTTTTTAAGTCTTAGTGCCATTATCAAAATCACAAGGTTATGATCAGAGTCACATTCTGCTCTGAGGCATGTGTGTGCTGATGATTATTAACAGCCTCCTCCCAGTGTATTTGTGCCTATTGTGTAGATGAAGCAGCTTGTTGGTGACAAACAACTTATGTTTACCCCAGAAATCCACCAGTGTCTGACCCCTATAGTTTCTTGCAGCAGTTTGGGAAATTGTATTTTAATCATTACTGTCTATTTTCTTCTCTAGATTGTCAATATTTATTGTCTATCCTAAATTTAAAAAAAAAAATCTTACCTTAGACTTAGAAAGTTGCATACGATTGTAGTCCAACAAAGCTGCATAGCCAAATAACTCCATTTTAATGACCAAAATAATAATGGCCAAAGAAACTGATGTCACTAGTCATGTTTGCATTGTAAAATAAGTATACATTAATGAAACATAGTTCCAAATGAATTAAATAAAAATAGTTAATTTTTCAAGATGGAGTGTATTTGTCCTTAATTAATTCTCTTTTTCACCAACTTACTTATTTTTTTTCTCTTTTCTTTTAGCTTTCCAATTACAACCCACTTCAAAGAAAGGACAGACATCTTACGAATTATGAATGTTGAACAAGATGACCTTCTCGCCACAGCAACAGATGATGACAGGTCCTAGGTGGAACCGGGCCTTGTCCTATCCATTGTTCATACTGTTGTTAGCTTTGCAGCTGTTAGTTGTGGCTGGCTTGGTGAGAGCTCAGACTTGCCCATCTGTCTGCTCTTGCAGTAATCAGTTCAGTAAAGTCATATGTACACGCCGTGGCCTCCGAGATGTACCAGATGGTATCTCCACAAATACTAGATACCTAAACTTGCAAGAGAACCTAATACAGGTGATTAAGGTAGACAGTTTCAAGCATTTACGACACCTGGAAATTCTGCAGCTTAGCAAGAACCACATCCGTAGCATTGAAATTGGAGCCTTTAATGGCCTGGCTAGCTTAAACACACTGGAACTCTTTGATAACAGATTGACTACTATACCAAATGGAGCATTTGAATATTTGTCTAAGCTCAAGGAGCTATGGCTAAGAAATAATCCCGTTGAGAGCATACCATCCTATGCCTTCAACCGTGTGCCCTCACTTAGAAGACTAGACCTTGGGGAGCTGAAAAGGCTCACTTATATTTCTGAGGGTGCTTTTGAAGGCCTGAGTAACCTACGGTACCTGAACCTTGGTATGTGTAACCTAAAAGAGGTGCCCAATCTCACGCCCCTGGTACGTCTGGATGAGTTGGAGATGTCAGGAAATCAACTCTCAATTATAAGACCAGGCTCTTTCAAAGGACTTGTCCATTTGCAGAAACTGTGGATGATGCATGCTCAGATCCAGACCATTGAAAGAAATGCCTTTGACGATCTTCAGTCACTTGTGGAACTCAATTTGGCTCATAATAATCTTACCCTGCTTCCCCATGACCTCTTTACCCCCCTTCACCGTTTGGAGAGGGTGCACTTACACCACAACCCTTGGAATTGTGACTGTGACATCCTGTGGCTTAGCTGGTGGTTGAAGGAAATGGTCCCAGCTAACACTAGTTGCTGCGCTCGCTGCAGTACTCCTGCCATATACAAGGGGCGCTATATCGGTGAATTGGACCAAAACTATTTCCACTGTTATGCACCAGTGATCGTGGAACTACCTGCTGATTTAAATGTAACAGAAGGCATGGCTGCAGAGCTCAAATGCAGAGCAAATTCATTGACATCAGTCAGTTGGATTACACCCAATGGATCAATCATGACACATGGTGCTTATAAGGTGCGTATTTCAGTGCTTAATGACGGGACCTTAAACTTTACAAATGTCACAATGCAAGACACAGGGACTTATACGTGCATGGTCAGCAACTCGGCTGGCAACACAACCGCCTCTGCTACACTAAATGTGTCCTCAACCGAGAACAGCAGTTTCAGCTATTTCACCACTGTAACAGTAGAGACGATTGAGCCAGCAAATGATGAAGGACACACTGTGGTGCAGCAAAAAATAGGTCCCACTCTTTCATCTGTGATGTGGGAGACAACTCCTTTACCAACTACCACAACCACAACATCTTGGGTCTCAACAAAAGCTACAGATAAAACCTACACCATCCCGGTTACGGCAATGGGAGATGGTTCTCTCAACACTTTGGATGAGGTAATGAAGACCACAAAGATCATTATTGGCTGCTTTGTGGCCATCACACTAATGGCTGCAGTTATGCTGATCATCTTTTACAAAATGCGCAAGCAGCATCACCAGCAAAACCATCATGCACCAACACGAACCATTGAGATTATTAACGTAGATGAGGATTGCATGACTGTTGGGCCAGCCATGGAAGGTCACCTTACTCTGCCACCTCTTGAGCATGAGCATATTAACCATTTTAATAGTTATAAAACAGTATACAATCACTCGTCCACTATTAACTCTATACATGCCTCTGCACATGAACCTTTGCTTATTCGGGCCAGCTCAAAAGACAATGTACAAGAGACCCAGATCTGAACTCTTTTTTATAATAAAATATTTAAAAAACTCTCCAAAATCTAAAGTCAACTTTGAACAAGAAATATTAAGGTTTCAAGGTATTGAAGTCCAATGTGCATCAAAAAGCGAATGATGAAAGCAATGACATTGGGAGTTAGGGTATGTTAATTGTTTTAAAACATCTTTATCTAACAGAAATTATTTATTTATGAAATATGTTGTTGTTTATTTCAAGATAAAAAAAAATGGAATTATTTTTTCAACAATCATTTCCTCATGTTTTATCTTGGATTTGGAAAGACTTGTTTGTTTACTAATCTGTTTAAATATGTGTAAATCCTTAAACTCTTGTGCTGATAAGTTATTCATAGCTAACTTATACTTTATTCTAAGTTTGCTAGACATTTATCACCTTTAAAATCCAGACATGTCATTTCAGACATTGTTCTTTCATGCTACATCATTTGATAACCTATTGCTACTTCCATTGAATTTAAACTGCTTGCTTAGAATTGGTAATGTTCTTGGTCTGTCTGATGAAATCAGGTGTGCGGTTGAGTTTTCCATTACTGGATTTGAGAAATAAAGTATTCACAATGTGTCATCATATACCTGTTAAAAAAGTCTTGGCCTGAGCAACAGTAGTGTACTTTTTTATTAGTCAACTTCAGAATTACTCCAGAATTATCAGCATCTTGGTAAAACAAACATTTTTTTACATTCTTACATTTATACATGTGGCCTTTAATTAAGCCCAGATGTTTTCAAAAGTATTCAATATAATTCACATTGATATGTTGGAGACAGTCACTGCAAAACATTGATTTGTGCTCTTGTAATCATTTTGTGTTGATTTGTATGTATAGGCTCATTAATGTTTTAAATGGATAAGGTATGACCTTGGCCTCTGTTTGGGGTAATCAAGATTTGAGGTAAAAAAAAAAAATCTAAATCCTCAGCAGAATCCACAATCCCTCTGGACCATGAGCTACACACCAGCCTGATACCATCAAAACCCACTGTATTTTTTCAGGGGCTAAAACGTACTTGTCTTTGAACAGACAATAGTTCTAATTTAGCAGTTATGCATAATATCGACTGTAATTCCAGTGTTTACTAAAGTTTAGGCTATTGCATTTAGTGGGTTTATCTCAGGAGGTTTTGTCTATTACCACCCTTTCCAAACAGCTTCTTGTTATGCAGTTACTGTCTAATAGTTATTGTGAAACTTGATGGTGGCAAGGATTAAATAAAGTGTGATTTGAAAATACAACCATAACAGACCTTGATTTTTACATTTGTGCTTATTTGAATTTTAAACTGGTTTTAAAAAAGAATTTTCATAACATTTGTATTGGATTTTTCTCACAATGCTGGATTAAAATGTACATAGATTTTTTGTGCACTCACAAATTCAACTTGGGAAATAAACATATTTTCATTTATTCATTTATTTACTTTTGTTATTCAGGAAAATGTTTATACAGTGGTTTGAATCATTGGAATTTAGCAGTTGCGTTATCCAAGCTTTTAACAGTAAAAATCTAAGCAATTGAGGGTTAAGGGCCTTGATCAGGGGCCAAACAGTGACCACCTGACATGCTAGGTGTATGTTACATTACACATGTGTAAAAACAATGCCAGTGCTCTTTAGACCTAAAGCTTTCAGCAGAGGTGTAAGTCAATAGAATATTGAAATTGCACTTTTTCATTCCTGCACTTCCCCATCAACTAATTTAATGCTTTCATATTTCAGTATTTATTATGTACAATTTAATTCAAATGATAACAACAGCAATACTACTACTACTAATACTACTATTAATAATAATAAAAATAACAATAATAATAATACTTTTTATTAGTATACATTAAATTATATTATGATAGTTTAACTTTAAAGATATGAATCAGAGGGTTAAAAATTCATACAAGCTGATCTGTCCACATGATTTGGCGTTATTCATCTGAACAATCAATGCTCTTTTGATTACTTTGATGTTTGGTTACAATGTCTGCATACTCAAGTTAGGTGACTAAAGACAAGATGCTCTGAAGAAACACTATCAGTGTGGTTACCAGAAATAATACCACTAATACTACATGGACATGGCTTCTTGGGCTGTTGTCTGTGGGTTATTACCTTGATTGTCCAGTGAGCAATATCTGGAATACTGCAATCTGCTCAGAATTTTTTGGTCTTTATCAAAGTACCCTTGGTCATCATCTTGGTATTTTCTGCTGAATTTAACATGTATATGACAAGAAATATCATACATTAAACAAAAACTCATTATATCTCTGAACACAGTTGTTAAATATAGACATTGCTATACATACTTTGTGGGTAGATTTAAGATTAGCATAGTTTTGGCTAATCAATGTATGTTTAATAATGGTGAGTTCAAAGTTGAGGATCAATTGCAGCTTGAACATAATAATTGTGAGTTAAATATTAAGGCACAACCTTCATTGTTTTAAGACAAATTTTATAATAAAAAATACTGAAGATTCCCCAGGTGGTTGAGAATGATACTTTTATAAAGCTCAAACATCTTTGATCAAAGCTAAAACATCTATTAGCTTTGATCACAGCTTTGATCAGACCTCAAACACAAACACATCCAGAAGAAACACAAGATACAAAAGAGCTTTTTTTATTCTTTGTTTGAAAAAATTAGAGAGTTTTAAATACAATAAAAATAATTTAAACGTAATGAAATATTAATATTAAAGTTTTAAGTCACTAACTTAACACTAATTAAATATGCAAAATCAGGACATTTTGTCCCTACCCAAACAAGTATTTTCGAAAAACAAACTACAGGATAGGCAAAAAAAACCCTGATAATGACCGATGCTAACAGTGTAAACAAAAAACAAATAGTGCAATTTTGATACAATGCAGTACAAACTGATACAATTTCGTACTGGACATAACTCATCTAAGGAGAAAGAAATATAACACTTCTGTAGACCAAAGCATAACCATAACTAGTTTTTGATACCTTTGGTGGCAAATACCAGTTAGTATTTAGCCACTAGTTAACTATTAAATATGCATGCAAACTAAAAGTAAACATTTAATAAGAACACAAACTCACACACACACACATGATAAATAATAGTATTATTTAAATTGTTAATAGAACACACTTAAAATAATTCTACACCTCATATTTTATTCTCAGTGATTCCAACCAACCATGTAATATTTTATTAAAATGTGATGATATTAATATGTTGCATTAATTAAATTATGACATTAAACTAGCCCTTCACTGTTTAGATGTTTAAGCTTATTGACTTTTAGTCATTGCACTTGATTAATTAATTCTTCATAATTTATTCCAGAAAGCTCTTTGTGGCACATTTTTGTTTTTGATGTAATCAAGTGAAGAGTTTAAACCACGTGCTTATGCAAAAGTATTCGCCTCCCTTGACATTTTTTGTGTTTTGTTACCTCACAACCTGGAATTAAAATGTATTGTTTGAGGGTTTGCATCATTTTATTTACAGAACATGCATACAGCTTTGAACATTTGATTTTTTTATTGTGAAGCAGACAACGAATGGGACAAAATAACAGAAAATTTCAGTGTGCATAACTATTTACCCCCCTAAAGTCATTACTGTGTAGAGCCACCTTTTATGGAAATTCCAGCTGCAAGTCGCTTTGGAAAAGTATCTATGAGCTTGCCACATCTTACCACTGTGATTTTTGCCCATTACTCAAGGCAAAACTGCTCCAGCTTCTTCAAGTTGATGGTTTCCGCTGGTGAACAGCAATCTTCAAGTCTGACCACAGATTCTCAATTGGATTATCCATTTGATGATAATGGATTTGATGGTGCTTCGGGGATCATGAGAGATTCGGATATTTATGTATAATCCAACCCTGACTTGTACTTCTCTACAACTTTGTCCCTGACTTGTTTGGAGATTTCCTTGGTCTTCATAGTGTTGTTTGGTTAGAAGTGCCTCTTGCTTAATGATGTTTCAGCCTCTGGGGCCTTTCAGAAAAGGTGTGTATATACTGACAGATCATGTGACACTTAGATTGCACACAGGTGGACTTGATCTCACAAAGCATGTGATTTGTAAATGTAATTGGGTGCACCAGGGCTTCATAGCAAAGGGGGCAAATACATTTGCACACGACAATTCATTTTTTATTTACACAATTATATCTATATATATAAATAATAATTTATTTTTTTTATTTCACTTCACCAACTTAAGACTATTTTGTGCCGCTGCATCACATACGATTCAGATTAAAAAAGCATTTAAACACAAATTATAATATAATAAAATAGGTAAAAAGCCAGGAGGGGTGAATACTTTTGCAAGGCACTGTAGCTGTGGGGCATAATTGTGACGGCTTTAAATTGACAGCATACATCAGAAAACAATGTAGTGAACAATGAATACATTATCGGTGCTACTACATAGTTAGCCATAGTCATCACAGTTCTGTTAGTCACTACTAATAGCAGATGATATAACAAATGATGTCTGTATTTTTTTTTTTTTTATTAAAACAAAGGAAATAAATTTGATGGATTGGTGGACATCAACAGAATGGTTATTGTCAAATTTGCCCAGATTTTTAGCTGTCTTTTTTAAGCAATGAACTTCAATGGTTCAGTTTAGTTCATTTTCTTAAATTACTTATCCTAAGAATGTCAATGGTGAGTGTGTTTTTACAAGCGGTATTATTTTGATGTAGATTAAGCATTTGGTTGTCCATGCTCTTAAATAGCGCTTTGGTTGTTTTATTATCCTCGCAGATCACAATGGTGATATTTGGTTGGAATTTTGTGATTGATGCGATGATAGCAAGTTAATATTACAGCTATGCGAGATCAAATGTAATCATTAATACTACTGATCTGTGTGACATTACAATCTTCACTTCTGTTTACTCTGGCTGTATACAAATGTGTGTATTTGTGACTATGTTGATGTGCATTTATGTTTGGATGTATTGTGTGTCTGACTGACAAGTCAGAACCTCCATAATGGGACAGTACCCATACAGACAAGCCAGTTGTGACAAAGAGAAACACGACTGTATTATGCCATCAGGTTTCTATTGGTACAGTTTACTATTTTTTTTATTTTTAAAATAACATCAGACATATGATCAAGATAGGTATTCAGTAGTCTCCTGATCAGTACACTGATACACTGGCTTTTGTTTGTTCTTCTGATTGACATTACAAATGTTCATTTTTATGATATAACTTAGTCAAGGGTGAGTGAATCTTTTCATCCAGACTAAGTTCATCCAAATAAATTTCAAGGCTGAAGGACAATCCTTGAATCTGGAAACATGATCACACACGCATGCACACACACACACACACACACACACACACACACACACACACACACACACACACACACACACACACACACAGAGAGAG
>JAYDZG010000001.1:10541034-10554806 GCA_034509265.1 Microcambeva bendego | reverse complement strand
TTACTCAAATAATGTGTAATTAATTGTCAGTCAGTGCGTTGATGATAGAATAAGACTAATATGATAAAACGTTCTAGCTCACATACATTAACACAAGTTTGTGTTGTTTGTGGATCCACCAGAGCATTCTGTCAGAAGAGCATTCCAATCATCTAAAAACGTCTTTATAAAGCCTTAGAATCTTGCAGCCTTCAGACCAACAAATAATACCTCTGTTACTGTCTTACTGTGTCATTGAGTTTGGCTAATATATACAGCTGTTATATGGAAAAGTATTAGAATGGAAATTGATACCATGTTTATGAATTGTGGTTTATTATGGTAGCAGGATTGAAATGTGTCAAATACTGTTTTGTGCAGAATTGTTGGGAATTTTCTGGAATCTTGAAGACAAACAGATGGCTTGAAATTGGCTTATATATAGATGAGTGCAATGATGGCACATTTAAATGATGTGAGCACATAACCAAATGTTAAGGGGTGTATTTGTTATGACATGCAAGTGCTCTAAAATGCAGAGAGTACATCTTTTAGTAATAGTTTTGAATGGGTTCAGGTATGCATGACGATGACCTTGATGATTTAATCAATTGTTTACAGAAATTACCTACTTACAACTGTGTGTGTATAAATGTTCAATATACTTGTTTGGGTGTGTTTCACCTTGAGACTAAACAGTGAAAATACAAATACAGATGATAATTAATAAATGATGTACAGAAATACAGACAGGAAAATTGGCAAGGAAAAATGGATACATATTTAGTCTTTAATATTTGGCAGGAGAATGCAAGATGTTCTACAACACCCCAGGTGTATTTCTTCAGCTCTGATCCTAAAGCAGAAATACTTTACTACAAATGTATCCAGCACTAGAATGAGGTACAAGTGTTACAGTTGTTCAGTCTGCCCTACATACAGCCGTCAGGTTTCTAGGCCTGCTCACCAAGGATATATTATATCCCAAAAGACTGTCACCACTCTAATGACTTTCTCTGAAAATTTCTCTTTTGTGTCTGACGGATTATTTGAGAGTCTCACAGCAGCCACCCATCTGACATTGTTCTGCTCTTTTTTACAGATTCCTTGAACTAGAATTTTGTTGGTAAAAAAAACTTGGTTTTGCACTGTTGAGACAAGCAGGGATGAGCACTAATGAGAAAATGGTTTGATAGTTTGGCTCTGGAGATGGACAGTGTATTTGCGTAAGAATAGGACTTGTTTGAACTGAAGTGGAGAATTAATCTTGTCTGCTCTCTGCAGGACTACGCTTGGCAGAGTTGGATCTGTCAACCTTCTCATTAGATATGCAGTCAGTGTCTAAGCCCTCTTTTACTGCTGTCATCTTTTGCAGCACATCATTACTACTGTCCATGACTTACTGTTAATGACAAGTCAGGCATCAAAATTACTCGGAGATATTTTAAGTGCTGGAAGAATGCATTTTGAAAGGCTAACGAGAGTGCTACATTTATGATGTTTGTCATAATTATAAAATTATTACAAAATTATTCATTCATTCAAAACTATTCATGTAGATCTGAGTCACCATTGGTCTGTTGCTTGGCAATACTTTGACAGCACACAAATAAATAGAATTTCAGCACACACAAAGTCACTGACTGGGAATGTAGCAGTGTCAGTCCAGACCTTTCTGGGGCCCTAAGCAAAACTTTGCTAAAGGGCCCTCATACTGTGAGCCTAAATGTGACTATTTTTTGAAATACCTCCCACTACTACTCTCCCACCATTAAAAAAGATTAGTCCATGTGTTTGAATAAACATTCCAAATTAGGTGTACAAAAATAATATTTTGAAGTTTATTTTTCTGCACTTCCTGAAAGCTGACTTATCAATAATGTACTTAAATAAAAATTGAAAACTGGCAATAGACTACAGAGGTGAGTTTTCCAAACATTTACACTGTAAAAATGGTAAAATTAATGTTTGTGGTAATCACACATGCACTACAGATGCAGTAGATGTGTTTGTGTGTTCGTATTAAAAGCACAAATACTTTCTTCCATAGAGATACAGTTGGAGTGAACGATCTGCTGTTGTGATGAAGAGGACAAAACTACAGCTGTCTGTCTAACAAATACACAAGGACCCCTGAGACCTCAAGATCTCATTCATGTCCACTAATTGACTTGTTATTGATAAACCCAGTGGCAGTTTGATTTATAAGAAAAATGTCTTATGTTGACAGCCACCTGCTAGGAGCAGGGTGTTTTTGTGCCGTGGTTGGAATTTGGGGTCGATGGGGCCGTTTTTGAGGTAGTTTGTTCCAGCTATCTCTAACTGAAGTGCACACCTGCTGAGTGATGCAGGAGCTACAAATGCTGATCTGAGATCAGTTTTAGGTTTTCACTTGCTATGGATTTAGACAGCTCCAAGATAAGATGAGAGTAAAGACATTTTCTGCCATGAGAAATAATACTTTATACTCAGTACACATCCAAACTCAGTAGATCAGCGGGGAATTTTATCTTAACTGGAAAGGGATTCTAAAATAATTCAACATAGTGTTTATAAAAGATAAGCCATTTTTTGATTTGTTGTATAGAATTATTTAATTTCATTATATGGAATGTAGTCTGATATGGATAAAACTGATGCAACCTATTACCTAGGTGAAAAACTTTTCCACAGCAGTATGACAAAGTCATTTCTCCTTTCTTTCTGCCTCTGTTATTTCATGTCACCCAGAATTCTTTTAGATCATTGGACAAAGCATGGTTTAATACCAAATATATTTTTAAATAAAATAAACTGTAAATAACATTCTTATATTTAAATATGAATTGATTTCACAAATTGCTAGATTGTGAGACATACCTGCTTGTTTAAGTAAAAGCATCTTTGCCAATTTCAATTTGTGTTTCTTTTCAGCCATTCATCTATAAACTTGCCTTTGTATTTGGAATCATTGTTCTACTGCATAATTCAGTTATGCTTTAGCTCAGATTCAGCTAAGTATGTTTTCATTAAGAATGGAATGCATTGTTTGATTATAATGGCATTTCTGCCTGGTCCTTACAGCGAAGTACCTCTACAATGTATAATGCAATTATAATGTAATTTAATAAGCTATGAAAACAGTTGCTCATACATAATAACCCTTGTTCCACTGTCATGTGATTTTCTTTGCAAATGTTAGAAGAGCACTGTTTTTTTTCTTTTGTTGAGATTGCCTTGTTTTATTTTTGAGTGATATAATTTAACATTTAATGGGGTTTTGGGACATTGCGTTTTGCATCATCCAAGTTGTAAGCTTTTTTTCACACTCTCTAAATTTCAATTTTAAAATGAATGAATTGTTTCTTAAATGGGGCTAAACAGCCCGTCATCGGTTGAGACAGGGTTGGTGGTATGTAGGACTGATTTTGCTTTAAAAATAAGAAAAGCTGGCCCTCTCATAGATTTTCATGAATTCAAGTCAAATTTTATATTGATGTCTTGTAAGGAATCGACCTATGATACCCACTTCCATCAGCAGAGACGGTGTTTCAGGGCAACAAGAAGAACCAGGCAGACTACATGCCAAAGGCACTCTGGCACACAACAAACACTAATGCGCTGCAGCTGAACCCAACAAAATCTAAATTGGCTGATTCTTTGCTTTCATTGCACAGCCGGTAAAGTAGATGAGTATGAGTACTTGCATTTGGGTACTCGTCGATACCACTTTATCACTTCAAAACTACAGATGTTTTCACCTCAACAGCTTAAACCATTTCATGAAAAAAAAAAAAAATTACATTTAAAATAAAAAATCAACTACATAATCTGGATCGTATTTTCCTTACTTAACTTTATAAACACAATCATACTTTATTGTCTTCAGTGGTCTTCACAGTATGCAACAAAAGTTCTAAATTCTAAGTAACCATTGTAATATTCCTTATATAATATAACAGTGCATCTGTACAATATTTACCTATGACCTGTAGATTGAAGCAGTATTGTCTGTTTAAACTTTTATGTTGGCCATTGCCTTTTTTTGTTGAAAAGTTTACTGAATTCACATTTTTTTTTCTGGGTTCACAGATTCTGGTCCATGAATTCTGTCTAGGTGCATGTCTGGGTGTGATTCGTGCTGTGTTTGACATTCTACTGCCTCACCAAACCCCATCATCACACCCAAGTTATAGACTTACCAGCCTGGGGAGGAGGGGCACTGTCAGTGAGTGAGTGGCAGTATGTGATTAATGGTAAATACAAAGATTTGCTAACAGCATAACAGCTGCCAGTCAATATGTCAAAAAAGGCTCAAGTACCCAGGCACCTAAGTAAAAACAAAGAAAAATAAGAAAACCAAAAACAGTGATAATCTAGTGAATGCATTCTGCATCTCCTGCATATTAATACTTGTAATGTAATAAATAGCTACCAAACAGCAACAGAACAACACTGGGGGTTGTTGTCACAGTCATACATCATATTTCACCATCAGAAATATGCACTTACTGAGCATAGTACAGTTGTAGTCTACAACAAGTGTTTTTTGTTTGCCATTTGATCCAAAATGACTTAATTAATTTATTGGACTGTACATTTTGTGTTTGAAAGCAAGTTTCCCTGACAGAAAAGTGACCATTACGATTATGGTGCAAGGACACCAAAGTCAAGGTAAAGGAAATACTTGTTTTTATTGTAATAATGTATACTTTATACACATAAATAATTGTTCTACTGGGAGAAATAAAGGCCCAGCTCCAGCAGGTTCAACTCCTCATTATTCTTTGCATGATCTTATTTCGTTCTCTCTCTCCGTCTCACTCCTTTTCCTCCAGCCACTTCTTCTCACTCGTCAAAGTTTATTTTGTAAATTACCATTCCAAACAGCGGCCCCGGGTGCCATGCCATTTGTCAAAGGTAGGCTGCTAGAACGGTTCTTTTGCTGTCCTATCCACTTTTAGGCAACTCATTTATCTTTCTCACTCCCTCTTTCCTCTATCTCTCATCAACCTCCCTTCAGCCTAGCCTAATAATCATTAATGCCATTATCAGGATGCAGGCTATTCATTACCCACCCTGTCTGTCTGTCTCATTTTCACCCACTCTCACTCTTGGTATATTTTTCCTTGTCACTCTCCTAGAATGAAATGACTCTAATTGTACCAATGGTATGAATGTAAAGGCAATCTTGTATTTTTTTGGCATGACTGACTTTTCACGCTGTGTTAAGAAAGCAATTACAATGTGGTAACAAATACACATTTATAAATACAATTTTCATATAAATAAAGCTGTTGCACGGCATCACACATTTTTAGAAAGGGCTAGTACATGTAAAATGTTGCCATATTCTGTGCAAAATAATATAAACTTTTTTAAATGTGTGTTTTGTAAAAAACTGTGTGCCTCACTGACCAGTTTGCATATGATCTTTTTAAAATGTGGTTAGTGTTTGTGTTATAAAATGTCAAGAGTATACAAATTAACATAATAGTCATCGTTTGGATGCAAAGATGTTTTAATCGGTGAGTAATCCATAGGAGACTGGTTCAATCCTCAACACTGCTAGGTTGCTGCTGTGGGCCCTTGAGCAAAGCCCGAAAACTTCAGTTGCTCGGACTGTATATTGTAACTGCACTGTAAATCACTTTCTGCTAAATGCTTAAAATGTAAATATGAATGTCAATTTTAAAGCTTTTATTAAATATGATGTACTGATAAATTCATTAAGCTCTGTTGGTAATAATCTCAAAAACATTATTAAGAGCATTGACAAAGTGTAAGAAAGTCAGCAGATTGCTTCTATTCATTGAATAATTGCTATAGTGCTTTGAGGAGGTTTTTAATTTACACATGAATTTGATTATTTGGCTTTAGTTAGTTCTCATGGGTTAAATGAAATGCTGGTAAAAAAATTGATTTATCACTTACAGATAACTCTGATAATGACATTGGCAAAATGGCAAACCTTTCACTGAGAGATCATCACACGTTTTCAAGTAATTTATTTTTACTAAACACTGTTTCCTAATTAGTGTCACAATGGGTCAACACTCAGAAACACCGTGTCTCTGACAGGAATTAACTCTTGACATGGTGTCAATCCATTAGCAGTTTGTGCACATACTTGGAGGCAATTTAGAACAGCCAGTTCACATTCATGTCCTTCGGGAAATACAAATAAACTGCAGGTACTACTCCAGTAGTCATATGTTTTCTTGTTATTATAGGTAGTAGAAAACTGGGCTTCTGATCAGAAGGTCGTCATTTCGATTCCCAATGCCGACAGGTCACAACTGAAGTGCACCTTGAGCAAGCACCCAACCCCTAACTGCTTTCCGATGGCTAGGGGTACCCACTGCTCTGGGCATGTGTGCTTCCTGCCCTCTAGTGTGCGCTAGAGTGTATATGTGTGTTTCACTGCACAGATTGGGTTAAAAATAGGACAAATGCCGCTATGTGTTAAGCAAAGGGGTGAAAGAGAGGGTTTTAAATTCTAAATTCGAAGGTAAATATATGTAGCACACAGCTGAACTGAACTGTTGCAACATTTTGGGCACAGCTGCACATTAACAGCTAATGTAGGACATAATGGGGTGCTCAGGTGCTGCAGCGCTCCAATGCGCTAGCTCACCACTAACGGGATATGAAGCTCTCAACTTTCAATCTCAGCTGTGCTATGGACCAAGCATTCACACAGACACGACTATCTGATTCAATTGCAAAGAAAAAAGCTTTCCTTATTGCTGCATTAGATTACCTTTACATTAATAGTTCTGCCTGAATTCTCATGTACAATACTGGTATATGTGTGACCCTTAAACTAACCAGAAGTCAAGTTCAAGTTCTCAGGACTAGTTGGCATCTGAGGTGGGACATCACACAGTGGAAATGTGTTGTGGTAAGCCTAATCATATTTTTGATGAAATAGATGCCATGTGTTGCACAGAAAAGAGGAAAAGGACCATACTATGTTATCAACAAGTCCAAATGCCAGGGTCTATCATGGTATGGGATGTGAGAATATAATATAATATAATAGAATGCCTTTCTTTGTCATTACACATAAACAGATGTACAGTGCAACAAAATGCTTTCTTTGCACATACCAGCTTGTTTGAAACACAGGGTTAAGGGTTGCTCCAGGACCCAAAAGTGGCTCCATAGCAGATCCTGGATTTGAACACCCAATCTCTGGTTGATACCCACTCAGCTAGCACTACTCACACTACTCACAGTGGCTGATCCATGGCTCTTTCCTTGATGTCTTCAACATGGTTGGCAGCCATAATTTTCGCTCAGCGTGAATCAACTTTTATCAGTGAACAGCACTGAGGTCCACTGGTCCCTCATCCAGCCTAAATGCTCCATGGCCCATGCAATAACATGACATTGAGCCTGGTGGTGTGGTCAGGTACCCTTGCATTCCCAATATAGCAATATGCCAGTAATTTACCTAATTAAACTGTTAATATATTCACCCATCGGCATTAGCACTGTAGCAATTTTAACAACGCAGACGCAAGGTTGAAAACAGACTGTTTGCAGGGTGTAACAAAACAATGGATATTGTGATGCACCTTGTACAGGGTGTAAGATAGGGCCCATAGTTATGGAAGAAGAGGGTACTGGACTGACCTGCCTGAAGCTCTGACAATGTCTCAAATGGAAAACAAGTTGATGAGTATTAAATGAAAAATGTGAAAGCACATTACTTTTGCATACTTTTGCCCATCTTAAGATGTGTTTGCAGGAAAAATGGGTAAAAATTAAACATAAACTCTTCATCACTTGGTTTCCTTGTTGCCAAAACTTCTTTTTTGAGAGAGAGGCAAAACAAGTGATAAATGTGTGCAAACATTACTGGTGCAAACATTATTAAAAGAATAAAACTAGGGGGGAAACATATAGCAACTTCCTGAATTGACAGCACAAATCTGCAAGGGTTTTTTTTAACCCCTGGCTGGAAAACACTGCTTTTGGTTATACAATAATCATTGAACTCTGCAGGAATGGCAGCAGTGTGTTTCATTTTCAATGTAATAAAATTGTAAAATGATCTTCTTTGTGTCTTCTTTTTCCATCTGGTTCTGCTATGCGGCTTTTCTGGCCACTGTTACCTGAAGTGTTAGTTCTGGCAGGCCAGGCCTTTTTTCTCCATCTCAGCACTGTGTGCCTTTGACAGATGAGGCACAGAACAGACACATGGTGTTACAATACTCTTACATCTATTGCTTTGCTTTTTTATGCCATTTGGTCACTGTCTTCTTTTCTCCATGCAATCTATTCTTGCCTCCAGCGGACATTCAATTAACTTCAGCAGGGTTTTGAGCAGGAGGGCCCACTGTGTGTATGGCTTCATGTCTTTTTTCCGTTTTCTTGTGCTGCATGCTCCTCTTCAGCTTGCTAGGGAAAATCTATTGTGTCCTGAGTACCAGCGTTGTAATACATTGTTCAAATGTAGTACACACTTTGAATGACCATGTAGCAAATGTATTTACACGTTTACCATAGTATTTGTCGACAGATGAATCTAATACTTTCTGTTATTTGAATTGCATCGAGGGCATCCACCTCATAGCTACATGGTGTGTTCACAAAAATCTAGGTGAAACAAGATTATAAAATTGAACTGCTAATAGTGTTGTCTTGGCTTCCAAAACAGCCTAAATTCTTTATGGTACTGAATGATATGTAGTTAAATGGTGGATATTTAGGAAATTTAGGAAGTTTGAGGAAATAAGGAAATTAGATGAAAGCATATACACTGCAAAGGTACTGTGATCTTGAGACTTGATTTATATTACTTTATCCTGGTGTTCATCAAACTACTAATCATTCATCAGGGTCACAGATTTGTTTCAGTTTGTTGATGCAGAGGGATTATTGGAGATTATATATATAGGCAGTTATAGCTCAGTAGTTAAATTACTGGTAATCGAAAGGTTGCTGGTTCAAGCCCCCGCATTGCCAAGTTGCCACTGTTGGGCCCCTAAGCAAGACTCCTAACCTTTCATTGCTCAGAACCATTTTAGTCACAATTGTATTAAAATAATACAAGTCAAAATTTGAACAAGCAGTGTTTAAATAAATTAAATAAACAATAAGGTGAATAATGAATCCAAGGGGGTTACATTTGTATTTTTGTGTCCAAGTGCAGAGAGGCATATCCTTTCTAATAGATGTGTGTAAAAGAGACATTAAAAAGGAACTGAGTGAGAGGAGAGAAGAGCTATCTCCAGATCTCTGTAGGTTTACGGTCTTATGTATTATGATGTATTTAATCAAAATAACAAAGCACTTTAATTCTGTGTTAAATAGATTGTTGTTTCCCTTCAGTGAAACCCAGAGTTAGTGGAGCTTGGATATATGGCACACTGCTGTCTTCTCTCTTTGGATCTGTGTCATGTTTAATCATTATCTTATTGCTGATTTATTGTAAACTGGTGTGTGCTTTTTCATCTGTTCTACATTTTGGAAACATGAGTTTGATCACTACCAGTCGTGGTCTTTAAAAAGTATGGCATTAGATTTGCATATGTTTCCACCACTTAGAAACGTATGTAGTTATGAGTGAATGTGCGAGGGTGTTGCAGATTGATGGATTCTTATCCTGTACACAGTGTCCCTAAGTAAATCCTGGTTTGGATAAAGTGGTTAGAGGATGATTAGGTGGCACAGGCAAAATACAAACAATAACTCCAGAGCTGAAATCTTGAACTCATTTCAAATCTCCTACACGGACCACAATTGGCTGTTGCTGATTCAGGGAGTGTCAGGAACAGGAATTTCTCATAACTGATGCAATTATGGCCTCCCTTGGCAGACTAATTGTGCCTGCACAGATTCAAGATACAATATGATTATCAAGGTCTGTCTTTGTACACAAAGCCGATCCACCTCATGCAGGTGAAATCATGTAGTCGCCACTGCACATGTGTTGGAGGGGAAGCGTGTTAGTCCTCAACCAGAGGACATCATCAATAGAGAGGAAGTGAATCCAGTTGGGTAATTGGATATGCTAAAAATCTGGAGAAAAAGATCAAGTGTTAAGTAAAAAATCTTTACATAGCACAGACAAGACCCGATTGTCCTGTGGTCACTGTCAACTTGCAAGACAAATGGTAGCCTCCCTCCACCATAAATCTGCTTATTATTTTCCTGTCTTTTGACTAAGAAGTCCATTATAGGAAATGTCATGGCAGTCGTGGCCTTTTCAATAGCGAAGGTGTCAAACTTTAGCGATGCAAACAATAGAGAGCCTGACATCAGTATTAAACAGGTTGATCTTTAAATCAGCTCATTCTGTAATTGCAATAGAGCGATGGAAGGACCAAGGAACCATCTTTCAGAATTAGATGCCTTAAACTTTGCCACCGACAAGATCAGTCAATCAGGTCAGGCTGCGAAAGCATCTGTCAAATGTAGTACTAAATTAGGTATGGCATATAATGGTTTCAATGCAATAGGTCACAGCAGAGAATGATTTAGATAGGATGGTTTAGGTAAAAATGGTGGGTCGTAAAACTGGAAGATCTTTGTGACAAGAAGAGAGAGGGTTTTTTGACCATTTTTATTATTTTATTCACATAAAAATTTGATGCACCAAACAAGTCAACAAATGATATAAATGAGTTGAGGTTTGCTTAAAAACTATTGTATTTGCTCCAATACCGAATTAAGGCCTCTACATAGTTTACAGAACGTTAAGGGGTTTGAATACTTTTAAAATCCACTGCATATACACTTACACAGAGGTACAGTGTAATAAAAATATGTTCACTGTATATGCACTGGCAACCCTTGAATAGAGAGTAATAATAGCTTTGCCAAAGGACTTAAACCCTAACCATTAAGAGCTCTTTGCACAGAAGCAAAAGTGGAAATAATGAAGCACCATACAATTTACAGAAAGAACACTCCAACTAAGTAAATGGAGGATAATAACATATTATTTTCCTGTTGTTTGTTCATCACTTAAAATAGGAACACCACAAATACTTTCATGCGGTAGACTGATCTCAGAACAGTTGTGAAATTGATATAAAAACACATTGTAGGTTAACTTAGGTGCTAAGAAAGGAAACATGTGAAATCCCATCATTTAACTTTGTACACCACCAAATTGCTTTCACATTGCTATGTGTTCATTTCTTTTAAAACAAAGTATTATCAAATTATTCATTTAAAAAAAAGAAAAAAATATATAGACTGCCATGACATTGACATTATTTACATAGGGTTGATACGATTGGGGGTTTCTATAGCAATCAAGAAAATCCTTCCCTCATACAATTAGTCAATGAAGACCTAGAGTCACAGATTAAAAAAGTCATTGGCAAGTGTAGCTTATGCTTTGTTTCTATAACAGCAAACTCTCACAGTGTGTTGAAGTCAGTGTTCATCTTATTACCTTGTTTTTCTGTTGAAATACACTGAGCGCTTAATCACTATAACAAGTGTAATTTAGGACAACAGTAGCAATTGTTTAACATAAATGTTCAATTCAAGATAACAGACAAAGACAAAAAGGATGAAAGAGAAAATGCTACTGTTTATTCAGACCAATGCACTAAAAAAAGTTAAAAAAAATTAATAAAAATTAAACATTTTCTTATTGTAGGCATATGTATACAGAAAGAGCAAGAAAGAGTTAGAACAAGAAAAGTGATGGAGAAAGAATAAGAATTACTTGAGAGAGATTTACATTTACTTTATCTGCTCGTTTCATCACAGATAGCTAGCACTATGACAATCTGCAGCAGATATGAACAAAAAAAATTTAATGAATAAAATCAAAAGATCACAACATTACATCAAAGTTGTTGCATTGAAAACACCTGCTTCAATTTTTCATTTCTAACTTCACACATAGCCTCATACTGACCCTCCATCTGGCAGAACTTGGATAACCTGCAAGTTATCTTAAAAAAAGAAAATTACATTTTTGGTGCATTTAGTCAAGAGTTTAAAACATTGTGTTTAGCATCATCTGGGTCAACTCCCAGTATTTTGCTTTTCCTTTGGAGTCAGTAGTTAAATGAAGTTTAGTAACGCAGCAGAGCTTTTTGTCAGGCTTTTGTCAGACTACACTCAAAAACCTACATACTTTACACCGGTCAGGCATATGATCATGACAACCTTCCTAATATTGTGTTGTCCCCCACTTTTCCTGCCAAAGCAGCCCTGCAAATGTGACCTACTGAGTATTCTGACCCCTTTCGATCAGAACCCACATTAGCTTGTTTGATCAGACCACACATGCATCAATGAGCGTTGGCTGCCCATGGCCCTGTCAACAGTTTACCACTGTTCCTTCCTTAGACCACTTTGGATAGATACTGACCAC
The DNA here is from genome assembly GCA_034509265.1 of Microcambeva bendego. Lineage (NCBI taxonomy): Eukaryota > Metazoa > Chordata > Actinopteri > Siluriformes > Trichomycteridae > Microcambeva > Microcambeva bendego. Next base: position 10,542,496 of record JAYDZG010000001.1, on the reverse strand, counting down.
GACAGAGCAGGAACATCTCATGAGGGCTGTAGTTCTGGAGACGCTATGAATTAGTCGTCTAGCATTCACAATTTGTCCCTTGTCAAACTCACTCAAATTTTTACACATTTTTCCTGCTTGTTCAATCACTGTCAAATATATCCCACCCAATAAAGGTGCCACGATGAAGAGATAATTGTGTTATTCATTTCACCTGTCAGTAGTCATATATTTTATGTCTGGCAGGTGTATGTCCATGGCCCCCTGTAGTACTCACTAAGTGCTAAAACAGGCTGCTTATCCTTCTTCAGCATAAGAACAGGTGCTGTGTTGTTTTCTTGATACCACAGAGAGGATATGCTGTAGCTTAATTAAGGTCTATGTGTGCCACAAGTCTGTTTGTGGACAATGCCCCATGTACTATCCACCACTTCTGATCAGCTGAAGAAAGAGAAAACTCTCAGCAAAGATGTGTAGTGATGGGAGGGGTTGTTGTTTCTTTCCTGGGTCATGGCCAAAAGCCTCCCTGAAGTATGATGATAATCCCGAGATCACCCCTCTTAACATCCTCTGCATCAAATTTGCTGACTGTTCCCCAGTCTCTGTCCTCCAGATGTTGTCTGCATGAGATTGATGACTTCTGTGATTTTGGCTCAGTTAGATATAAGTTGATGAGCATTATGAACTAAATAATAGAATTGTAAATGACTTATTGTGGCACTTAGAACATGGATGTGTTTTGTTACAGGTTAATATTTCTAATCAAGCTTTGAGGGCAGACTGGTAGACAGATGATGTTGCATTCAGTTCCATCACTCCCAGATCCAGCACAAACACCATAGCCATTTGCACTACTCTTAACATAAAGCTGTGCCAGCACACATAGGTTCTTTCCCATATAGCAATTGAAAGGTCAATAAGGCTTGACTCCGTTCTTGCAGAGGGAGATGAAGTATTAACACCCAGGTGCCGCTCTGCCCAGTCCAGCAAAATTCAGTTTTCCTCTGCACCTGTCTGACTAATATCTCTAGTGGTCTAAAGGACAGAGAGGTGGTGCCATAGCATGAAGACTGTCGTGGTATTTGTGACCGGAACTCTCATCATATAGGGCAGCTGTGGCATTACCCAGTTCCACTGAGAGAACCTGGCACACACTTTCTTCTATGTCATCTATGCCACCATATGTAAGGGAACAGCTGCTTTAATAACTTTTTTTTTTTTTGCTACTTGTATCATATAATTTAACCTATGTGTATTTGTCCTCCTCTACCAGTCTGCAATGACTAATGAGCCCTTCAAGTCCCTTTGTTGAATGTAATGTGGTTGGGATTCTTCCCATTCCTATCTATAATAAAAAAAAATATGCGGTACATTTCAACCCCCCTCTAATTAATGCCACAGATAGACTAATATGTTGTAATTTATATCGTAAAAATATGCTGATATGAAAAATATATTCTTTCTTTTTTTCTTTCTCTGTTTT
>JAYDZG010000001.1:10454220-10464548 GCA_034509265.1 Microcambeva bendego | reverse complement strand
ATGTACACATTAAAATTCAGTCTTGCATTGCAGTAAACAAAAGCTTGCTACAGGTAACACACACACACACACACACATACATCTACATCTTTCTATCTGAATCCACTATCCCCCAGCAGTTGTTCTTCTTGTGGCAGCACTTATAGAGAAAGTGAGTGGGCAGAACAGTCAGATGCACACAGTAGAAGCAGTAGAAGAGCAGCCGTGTGTTTATGACTAATGGACAAAATGCATTTGTTGGCTGTGCTTAGTAAAATGTCTTAAACTCTTGAAACTCCATGAACCTTTTGTTAGGTCTAAAATAAATTACATCTGGGATAAACCAATACCAGAAATAATAGTACAGAATTTTTATAGATAATATAAATGGTCTGGATGAATTTTCATATTTTTGTGAAGTTATTTTTGCTTAATGTACAAATGCATTTGGACCTCTCTCTGTGTATAGGTCTGCAAACACATTTGAATGAATTTTGCTTAATGTACAAATGTAGTGGCTTGTTTACCATCAGTCTTTAGAACGATGCAGCATATTACAAGCAGTCAGTAAAATGGGACATTTTCTTCTCGAACAAATCATACAAATTCTGAATACTTTTCAACGCTTTCTTATTAATATTTGCTTCAATTGTCTTTGCAATTTTATGGTAATTTTACAAAAGTAATTTTACAAAAAGTAATTACAAAAGTAATGTGTCCTTATTTATCTTATCTTTACCCATTCCATTGGTTTGATATTAAGAAGTGATCTAATATTGACGTGAAAGATTGTAAATCTGTCAGTATCAGTATTAGATTTGACATGTTTGGTTTAGATGTTGAATTTAGGTAGAATTTAAGTCCACTTTTCTGCTGATTAAATTTGTATTACCCCCTAACATGTATTTCTTTAAATATTGTTTTATTATTATTTCTGCAATTTTATTTTTTATCAAGAAATTCCAAAATGACTGACAATGATTTACATATGTAGCAGAACAGTGGTTTACCTGGCAGGTCCTTGACGTGACATAAACATTTAGTTGTTTTGATGATGTACTGGGTTTTGAGAAATCTGTGTGTATGTATATGTGTGTGAAAGAGAGAGAGATTAACTGAGCTAAGTAAAGTCTGATGATAATTATACCTTAAGAATTCATTCTAATGACCCTTATTAATCTTTGAATCGTTAGTTAAAGCATGACACAAAATATGGGTTTAAAATGAGAAATGTGTTGTTGATATTACACACATTTATAATTAGTTATGTCTTTAATTCCTTTTTCTCATTTGACCCCATATTTTTGCATCATGACTCCTGGTTAGGGTTGAGCTGGTCATGATTGCAGTACTTTCACTTTATTGCTTTTACACTTCCTCTAACTCCACCTCTTCCATCTGACTGGTCCTTGTCATGATAAGTCCCAGCTGTTCCTTATGTATGACCTGTAAAAATGACCCCTTGTGTTCAGTCTTCCCTCATTTGGTTTATGCTAAAATTGTTATACTGCCTCTATACGCTTGTCTTTGGCACTGAGTACAAAAAGGTTGGTTTAGTTAAGAATCATGTACCTTTCAGTTATTATCATTAACACTTACAATAGTAGAATGTTAGTCAGCTTGTCTGTCTGTTTTTAGTCTGTTCCACTATGTTTAATCTTTTTGACCGTTTGTGTTACTTGTTGGTTTGGTTTGATGAAGGGTTGTGAAGGCCTAACCACATAAATGCTTCTTACTCACAGACACATACCAAAAGCTTTTTAGAAAACAGTAAAGTCTGTTGTTGTCACAAAATGTTATTAATGCCTGTGATTTTGAAATGGTATGTCCAGCCAACTCTTGCTAGATTTTTCACTAGCCTGTGGTGAAACAATATACAATAAACATAGTCCGTACAGGGAAACCCTGCAAATTTGCGGTTTGGGATTGTGGATTCAGTCTTTCATGGATTGTTTGCAGAAACCCCCTCAATTTCATCCACTTTGTTTTATGGTTTTACTGTGGCAATATATAATTTAAAATGTTTTATTAAATTATTACGAACAATATATTTTTGTAACATAAATATTATGTTAACTTATATATGTGTTATATAATAACTTAATATTATGTTAACATAAATGTAACTTATACTAGAAAATGAAAGAAAACACAGTTGCATGGATGACAGTACATACATATCAGGGTAACATCAGTACAGTAAAAGGAGCTGGTCTGTGCTAAGTGGTGTGCTATTATTTCAGAGAAGACTCTGTTTTATCTTTAACAAACTCCCAGGTAAATGAACGTGTAAAGTTTCCTAAGCCTTAACTCCTGCCTCCGTCTTTAGATCAGCCTTGCTGATTGGTTGTTGAGATAGCTGCACTCCATATTCGCTGTGATTGGTTCAAGTCAAACACTTGACTGGAACTGCAATCTATTCCCTGATTCTACAGGATTATTTCATGATTCATGGCTGCTCTTGGAATGTTACCCCTGCGAAATTAAGATTGGCTGACGTTGCATGATTGATAGAGGACATAGACATTCTGCTGAGTTCTTGGCTCCTATCAATGCTTGCATAGTAATTACTGGAACATGTGACCATAGGATATAAGGGTACTGCTCTTGTCTAGAAAAAAACAAAACTACATGCTGAATAATTAAGTAAATAAGGCTGACATTCCTGGCATTTCACACAATGGCATGCTCACGGGATGAATCATTATTATTTTTTCGTAATTAGGCAACCATTGAAGTACTCAGGGTGTAGCTCTTCACCTCCATGAATCGAAAATAAACCACATAAACCACGAGTGTTATCAAGGTGAAACAATACTGTAGATAAAAGAATGAACAGAAGTAGAAACATTGGCCAAAATAACAGTTAAAACTGAACGGCACAAAAATAATTAAGCAGAAAGTTAATCAAAATGGAAATAGCAGGATTGAAACTGGTTGTCTTATTGTAGCAAGCTGCTCAGAGCGTCTACGATAGCCAAGTTCTTGGAAAAAGAGTAAAGGGAAATAACCCAGAGAAAGCAATGAACGAGTGTCTTCCCACCCCTCCAGCTGGTGCCGCTCATGCTCAGCGTGGGTTCAAATTGGGGGCTCTCACTGGGAACACTGTCATGCCACTTCCGGTGCAGCTTGCTCATCAAAATGCAAATTTTGGTTGATTTCTGTGAATTCCCATGTTTTCCCTTAAAAAAATAGAACTTCACTTCATAGTTGTTTAACACAATTATGGCAATCCTTGCTCTTTTTCCCAGTAATCTATCAAAAAATGCTAGCTACACCTCTTCATCATTTAAAGTCCACGTTGTGTTGTCTTCCACTATTCCTCTGACTGGGATGTAGCTATTTCTGGATCATTTTGCTGTGTATTTCTGTTAGGGCAGCAACATCTTTAATGCAACTCTGCTTAGTTTTGTTCTGTAGTTGAGCATCTTGAGGCACAGACTGCTTAACCACCCATAAAATCCTTTTTTGGAAGCTTTCTACCAGGCATGGTTGTTTATCCGCAGCCCCAGCTGTCGTACCTGTTTTTCATTCCTGGTTGTTTAAAATATTTCTGGCACCCAGGTGGTGCAGCGGGATATTCCGCTAGCACACCAGCACTTGGATTCTAAATTCTGCAATACAAACTTCAGACAAAATTGGCCTCTAGTCTGATGTGTGGGAAATGACTGAACTAAAAATGGAGTGAGATGTATGAAGGACCCTCGTAAGTACTGACGTACTGATGACTTTGTACTTTTTAGAGTTTCTCAAATTATTTTCTCTTCTGAAACACCTGAGTCAATTATTTGTTTTACCTTGTTGTTTTTTAAGTTGCTATTTGGATGGAGTGTTGTCAGTTTTATATGAATTGTATTAGTCAGATGCTTAAAAGAAAACACTTTGGAAACAATTTGGAAAAACCAGCTCCCAGATTCACTCTTGTTTTATTTCTTGGTCTTTTTGGCATTTTACTACGGATTAAGTACTTTAACACAACACTGGAGACACTGGTGGTTTTAAAGTTGCCCCACCATCTAAGAGCCTTTCTGTTATGTAACTGATCGGGGGGATAAAGTCCTCTGCTGTCAGACACCTTATATCTCAGGCATATAATAAATCTGTTGTTTTCCATATAGTTTAAACAATTGTCTTAATAAAAGTTTTCCTTATTTAGCCACTAGGATTTACAAGTGATGAATGTGGCAAACAAAGAAAACCTCTAATTTGCATAATATCTGAGTGAATATGGCACAGTTTGAATCTTAATTGTCTGGTAAAATAAAGAATCTTTTTTTCCTACTTGAAAATTATAAAACAATTACATGTCTTGCAAAGAAATATTTTTTACTGCCATATTCCCTTTTACAACCGTTTTTCTTTATATACTGAGCCCTATCAATGTCAGAAGTATTCATTTAGGCAATACCATACTTCTGTTTTCCTAAAATGTTTACAGACCACAAATGGTATCACTTACTAACCGAGTCTGTTGAACCTGAAAAAAAAGATAAATGAGTGAAGACTAGTTTTATCTTTGATAAAAATGCTTTACTTCCAAATACTGTAACTCTTATTTTATGCTACTCAGAAGTTTGTAACGTTTTTCCAATTATATGGAATCATTAAAAGGTCTGCTTGTACCAGTCTGGTAATAATACACTTATGTTTACATAGTTTTATTTAGTGTACGTACAACAAAATCTTCCAGGCCTGGCTGAGATTGATTGAACAATATTTTTTGTCTGAAAATATTATGAAAGCAGTGATTGAGCTGCCACATCAACAGTTTTGTTGGTATATTCTGAAACTCACTCTAATACCAGAGGAGTTTAATCCACAGTACTCTCAATATGTGTCTATGTAAACAATGCCATTACAGTAAACCCTCGCAAATTCACGCTACAGGGTTTGTGGACTTCGTCTTTTATAGATGTTCTCCTTGGAACCTAACTAATAATAGTTTGCAGAAACCACTAATATCCTCCTCATTATGGCAATATCTAATTTATCTTGCTTTTTGACTCAAAGTTAATTTTGTAACATAAATATTAATGTTCAATCAGCTAAATTTACTCTACACGCTTGCATTAATGACAGTACGTACATATCAGGGTAACATCAGTTCAGTAATACGGGTTGGTCTGTGGTAAGTGGTGTAATATTGTAATGGAGACTGCACCTAAATTTTTTTAACCATTTGCCACTGCTGTTGGAACGTTACCCCTGTGAAAGTCTGGGCTTACTGTATTCACTTTTACAACATGTGAAGAAACTTTTTTTCTGTTGCTACAGTTCAGTCTGCAATCTGCACGAAACATATTCTTTTTTAAACTCATGACGAGATACCAGCACTTTCAAGTCTTTGTTCAGAATAACACTGTGGTAACACTGTGGTGACACTGTATTAGAGCTTCGGTCATAGAGCCAAACGTGCATGCTAATTTGACTTAAATGACTTTATGAGTCTGGCAAGTAATTAATGTGTCTCTTGTAAAACTTGGACACTCATAACTGCTACTGCAGAAAGGCTTCTTAGCAAAAGTGCAAATGAAATATATAAAACCTGGTTATCATGCAGCTTGCTTTTTTATTTATTTATTTTTTTGAGTATCCAAGACAGGACTGTTATACTTGATGTACTCAAAAAGTTAAACATATTTATCAAATGTATTATTTATTTTGAATAGTTCAGGCTGAAACGTAATGGGCAATAAAACTCCAGTAGATGCATTCTTAAGTGTGAGACATCAAAATCCCATGAATCCCTTGAATCATCAGCTCCCTGATCGTGTATCTTCTGGAAACTACAAGTGTGCACAAGCGTGCAGGAGCTGTCAATGCTCATCTGCATGGCAGCCATGCAGTTCGTTTTGCCCGTTTTGTTTAGTCCTACGTCTTATGTGTTTGCTTCCATTAAAACTGAAGTTGAGCCAGGTAAAATGTTTTGCTTGCTGCTTAGTGACTCTAGAATAACTGGCTCGATATCTGACAGCTTTGTATTGTATTGTTGAGCCAAACTATTTTATTGAAATAAGATTAAAAACGGATTATTTTTTTATCACCCAGCTCAAACATTGTACATTTTACATTTTCACAATTTAGCAGATGCTCTGGTTTATAAAAGTGTTTACATACATTTCTCTACTTTTTGCAAGAAATGAATTAATGGCTCGAGGTTTTGTGCTACAGAGCGGGGTTTTGTCAGAGCTCGAAGATAGCTTGGGGCTGCTCCATTTTTGGCTTTGTAGACGAGCATTTGAATGTGCTCTAGCACTGCCAGGTTTCTCCGGTTGAGCCCTTGAGCATTAACTAGGGATGCATCGATACCAGTATCTGGTTCAATACTGTGCTCATGTACTCATCAAACAGAAACCACTGTACAACTACGTAAGGTTGAGCAGGTGGGTAAAGGAGCAAGGTCAGCATATTTTAGCAAATGTGAGGGGAGCTGTTGTCATTGAAAAGTTAACTGAAGTCACATTTTTTTTCCTGAGTGTGGCCAATAGAGAAGTTTAAATGGACAATACTGGTAAAATCTACAAGACTAGAGTAATAATAGTAACACAAAAATACTTCCAAACAGTTAGCGAATAGCATGTAATACCTAAATGCACATAGGTCTTACAGCTGTTTGGAGAGTACCAAATGCAAGTACTCGTACTGGTACTTGGCATGAGAAAAAGGGGTTTGGCGCAATATTAGCATTAACCCTTAATTGCACAGTGTATACTGTAACTATAAGTTGCTTTGGATAAAGACTTCCGCTAAATGTAGAAAATGTAAAGGACACACAGACTTATATTATCTTATGGTCTGATTTGGGAGTCATCAAGAAAGAGTACTAGGTCCTAGATTTGAGATGAATCTCCAGAAATGAGTAACAGCTCTGTCTTTAATGGGATTGAGCTTTAGATAAGCCTGCGAGTGGAGACTTGCATGTCTGAAGTAGGAAATGACTGAATGAGCTGAGTAGCATATACTAAAAAGTGATCAAATTGCCTAAAACTTCAGACAAACTTCCAGACAAGCTGTGATGTGTGAAGAAATAATTTCACTGTACTGTACATCTGTTTATGTGTAATGACAAATAAAGGCATTCTATTCGATCAACTAATGATACATGGACTATGTGGACTGTGGTTTCATGTAGAATGATTATGCTTTAATGACAAATAGGAACAAGAATACATTTTGCTTTGAATTTGTCATGAATTTGTCACTTTGACTGTACTGTTGTGATAAAGAGCTAGGTCTCAGTCTGGCCAAGTGCCATCTCTGAAGGGGCAGGATCTGTCCATGCTCCACTGTTGATAAGCAGAATACCAGTCAATCAGGAGTCCAGATGGTTGTGCAGGATTAAAGCATGCACACTTGTGCGGTCTGTAGTTCAGACAGATGTGGTAGGCTACACACATGCTGGGGCACTAATGATGGTCCTTTTTTTTCTAGATTGCTGGCCCTGTCATGACCCGTCCTTTAATGATAAGTTCATTGATCAAACTAATGCTTCAAAGAAAATCTTAACACCTTCTCAAACGTATTTTTATCAGTGTTTTTTTTTTTTTTTTAACGTAGACCTTTGGAGACAAAAGAATGGTCATATCAGCGGATGACTCATAGCGTTCAGAGCAGAGGCACAAGAAAAAAGTCTCGTATTTTTCTTTCAGAACCACTTGTCATCCTCCATCAAGCCACAAGGATTCACAGGGATAATGGACGAGTTTATCTAGGGCCATAATTACAGGATCAATTGTCACTGAGTGATAGTACCAGAGTGTCAGATCCATGGTGAATATGGACAGGTGCTGATGTGAAGAAAAGAGGTAGTGGAAGGGAAAGGGCTTAAATGTCATGTTTCTGGATGGCACGTTTCTATTACAGCAGGTGAAGAACGGAGCAATGGACTCATACTGGGACTGGGGAATTTTTAATGCCACAATTATATATCTGGTGGGTTTTCTGTGAAACATGAAAGGCAAATTATTACATGTTTAGCTTTTTTGTGCTTTTGACCTAAATGATTGGCACTTCCTGGAGTGTTCAAGATTAATTAGTGTTACAAACACAAGTAATACTAAAATACTGCAATGGATGAGTGGCTACACACATGTTCAATGCTTTGTATTTTAGTGTAATCCTGGCTATTATATAGACCTGATTGACTATGGGGAATTTTTGGTGTCACTGCAGTTCTGTGATTTATTGTGGTCCTTTAAAGGCTGTGTAACACCTAGTGTTTTCTGGTAGAACTGAACCCCACTTCGACACTGACCAGGGTAAAGCGGTTGATGAAATGAAATAAGAATTGAATTACTTAATCATTTTTATTTACCATTGCTATTTACATTTTTCCTTAATCATACATTCCAAACATATATGTATTACGAATTAAAGATGACTAAATAATTGAATAACACTTCAGTCTGGTCAATGTTATAAATAGTTGCAAGGCAGAAATACACCCTGGACAGAATACAAATCTATCACAGGGCATCAAAAGCCTATTAATTTATGCAGTAACTCTCCTACACTGAGGAGTAATTTGAAACAGACAGTTGTTATGAGAAGTAGAAGGAAACCAGATAACTAGAAAGAAGCCCATTTGAAAACTGGGAACATTCTTTACTAACAGTCAGTAAAGGTGAGGTTCTGAATTAGATCACTTGGCCCTGGTAACCTGCTGTGTAACAGTGCTGTAATCACAATATTTTAATCACATATAATGACCTACGTGCTTGATATTTTCCACCTCATAGATCCCATCCAGCAGTGCTTCTGTTCTTCTGTAGGTCATTGTATTCCCTTATGAGGGCTTGTGAGAGTAATCTTAAGCTCTTTAGTGACTAAGAAGTCTCTAGGAAGCAGATTTGGTTATTTCTGTTGTAGCTGTTTGATTGACAGATGTAAGAACTAGTCTGTCTTTCTGTCTGTGAGTGTGAGTATCACAGAGAGAGTTATGCAGTCGGCACCTTACCCTCCTACCAAGTCTCTGCACAGAATCCTCTGTAATTATTTGCATCTTGGCACCAAGCACTCTCAAAAGCTTCCTTGGTAAGGCGTTGCTATGGAGAAATTGGTTCCTGTTTTATTTTTGGCTAATTGTATTACGAGCAGTACTTGATACGATTGCAGACTCGTTAGTCTGTTTCAGTCCAGGTAATTATGCTACTGAAATGAGTAGGAACAACAAGCACTTGCACTTCATGGCTCTGACTAATGCGGCCACAGAACTCCGGAGTCTGATGTTTTTAATACCTTTGTACTTATATGTGTAATGAATAGCCACATATACGTTGCAATCCATACATTGCATTTACTGTAATGTAGAGTTAAATATTAACGTAAAAATAAGTAGAATGCAGACACTTTTAGTATGCTTAAAATAAAAACATATGAATTATTTAAGAGTCTTCAGTAAATATACAAGTCTTCAGCAGGGGCTACAAAATGAGGGCCCACAGGGACCTGGACGCCTACAGGGGTCCTGTGAATCGGTCTATGCAAATGTTCAAGAAAAAAGCATGACCATAGAGCTCTGCCTAAAAATGTTATTTATGTTGTGATTCTTTTTTTAATCTATAACACTTGCATTGGTGTATTTGAAAATGACAGGACTGAATATAGATTTTAAAAAAACAATAATGTTTCATTTATATACGACCTCTGAATTTGTCTGAATTATTTGCTGAGACAAGCAAGTGACAGCAGCTACGATTGGGAATGAAATGTTTTTTTTATACAGAATAGAAAGCAAGTACTGCCTTCTAAGAGGAGAAAAATGGTCCAGATGTCATCTGCACTCTCTCCGATGAGTGTACAATGGTTAGAGGAATGTCTGTGACGTCTGGGATCTGGTTACATCCAGGCTAGTTGGCATCAGTATTAAACGTCGATCCTAAGTAATAATTTGTGTAAACATGGGACAGAGTTAATTTGTTCAAAAATGTTCAAAACAAATACCCTACAAGTGCTGCAGTTTTTATGCTCTGACCCGGTCATCTAGCCATCACACATTGCTTCTTGTCAAACTCACTTAAATGCTGATGGTTGGCCTGCTTCTTACACATTTTGAGGATAAAGTGTTCGCTTGCTGAAGGTCAGTTGTGTTCTGTTCTGTTCAGTTCATTTTCTTTAACCCCTTATCCTAAGGGTCAGGGAGGGGTGCTGGAGCCTATCCTAGCTGTTCAACGGGTGCAAGGCACACGGTATCACCCTGGATAGCATGTCTTTGGACTGTGGGAGGAAACCGGAGAACCTGGAGGAAACCCACTCGGGCACGAGAAGAACATGAAAACTCCACACAGAAAGGACCTAGATTGCCCCACCCGGGGATCGAACCCAGGACCTTCTTGCTGTGAAGCGACAGT
>JAYDZG010000001.1:10409350-10425906 GCA_034509265.1 Microcambeva bendego | reverse complement strand
ATACAAGTTTCACTTTTTGAATGGAATTACTGAAATAAATCAACTTTTTCATGATATTCTAATTTTATAACCAGCACCTGTAATTAACACAGTTATAGATAGAACGACATCATAAGCCTTAAGCATTGCTCCAAGTTAGGACTTTACAATGCTATTCAAAGCAGAAGCCCAGCATTATCAACATTTTGAACCACCATGACTTCTCTAGGCTCATGCACTGATGCAATGTGGAATATGTGCTGTGGTCTTCCACTATACACTGCAAGAGACTCTGACCTGTAGGGTGGCTGAAGCATTATCAACCAAGAATGGTAAGAAAATACTATTACTGGTGTACTCATTATCAAAACAAGAGCAAAAGATAAGGTTATGTCTGTCATTTTAATTGACTACAGATCTAAATTAAGTACAAAGTAAACAGTATTTTTAATGGCGGATTGTCTGTCCCATGTTTTTTTTTTTTTTTTAATTATATTTATTCACTTGCAGAATGTTGTCTAAAGTTTTGTTCAGTTTAGTTATTAATGGTATAACGTTCTTTCAGCATGACCTTACCCCTGGTAATCATTATAATTCTTTGAGACCGATTCTTTCACCCCACACTAACTCTCACTGATCCCTGCAGACCTTCATCATCTATTGAAGTCTATATCTCTTTCTGTCTGCTTGTGTAGTCCCTATGCTGTTTAAATTGACAGAGGCCATAAACTCAAGTGAATAGATCTAATCTAAGTTCCTGGCCCCAAGGAACTAATTTGAAGCAAATCGTAATGTCAAAGCAGTCCCATTTCGACCACATTCCAAGCCACTGTTGACTCCTCCTCGCTGAAAAGAAATTTGGTGGAAATGTATTGACTGGTTAGTCAGAGTTCCATTTCCCCAGTGTGCATGTGGATTTGACTATTTCGAGGCAGCAGCAGCTTTTCTTTGTGTAAATTCTCAGAGCCAAAGTGGCCTACGGACTGGGAGGTTTGTGCTTTTCTGGACTTTATTATGATACTCAGTGTTGCTGAGAGTGCCAGCAGAATGATTAGTAAAATACTTACTACAGGCATTTTTTTAATATTTATTCTATGATGATCATTGTTGTTCCAGCATTATCGACTGTCCCAGTCTGCGAACTGGCTTTAGTCTTTCTAAATGTGCCCAGGCATTCTGGTGTCAGAAAATAGTCGGCCGTAAATCAGCATCTGTTTTCTTCTTTGTATTTAAATTACTACAACATTATGTGTAATAGATGTCATGAACATTGTCATGGACATTGTGTGAAATCCAGTACAAAAACCAAACTGTCATTACAAATAAATGTTGAAAGAATGTGTATTTGGTAAATGGAAACATTTAGAATTTGTTTTGTACAACCCACGTCGGAGAGCTGGGTGTTTACCCTTGTGATTCTTCACTTTTACTAATAATTATTTGTCTGAAGAGACTTTTAAATGCTGGATGTTTTTGTATTTCATTTTTAGCTTGCACGGTGGCTAAGTAAATAGCACTGGCACCTCACACCAAGAGGTCTTTGGTCCTTTCTGTGTTTGAGTTTGCATGTTCTCCACATGTCTGCATGGGTCACAGTGGGTGCTTTTTTCCCTCCACAATCTAAAGATGACGGGAGACACAAGATTGTCTATAATTGTTTTCAATATAAACTGAAGATAAGTTGGTAATTAATGTAACCAAAGTGTAAAATTTAACGTTAGCATCCTAATAAACAACCAAACATTTGCTATTTTGTTTCTGTTATTACGGCCTTCTTAATGTTCTGACTGTGCCTTTTGCACTTGAGTTTATTTTCTATTCCTCCAGCCATGTTTTATTACCAAGGTTCAACCTGCCCTCACTTTTACAAGAATTGAGCAAAGGAAGTGAAAAGGGATTTAAATGTTAAAAGCCTTATATTTACTACATCTGGCGGTAATAGATGGCATGGTGTAAATGTTTAATAGGTTTAAATGGAATTCATTCATTTTATTAATCTGGGGATTTATTGCTAATGACTTATAAAACAAAATCCTTTTCTTTAAAAAATACTGACTCCATCGCTTGCTCTGTATACTTTATCACCCATCTGTACCCTATTTATCTTTTAAAGTTTACCCCATAGGACCCCCACTAACCAAATGGTGTTTGGGTAATGGACCATTCTCAGCACTGCAATGACACTAACAGGATAATGACATGGCAGAGTGTGTGGCTCTGGTAAGAGTGTATCAGATCCAGCAGTGTTGTTGGAATTTTTAAATACTGTTTAAACATACTGGCCTCTGTATTAGAATCACTTGTTTTAGATTTATAGTTAGAGGCGTTTGCCGTTTTCTTTTCTCATGTATGTTCATCTTCCTCCAGTCTCTTATCAGTGAACACTTTCTGATGCTGTTTTATATCATTAGACTTGCTTGAACGATCCTTTACCAGCATTGCCAGAGTAAAATCCCAACAGAACTGCCACACCTGATTCACCAATACCAACACAACAAAAACTACCATGTCACTACCATCTTAGTGTCATTACAGTAAAGAGAAAAGTTCTCAACCTAAATGTACAAGGCAAAATATGGTCTGCATCAATAAGTGCAAACTCACAGAGTCTATTTGCATGGAAAGCTTATAAAATAATCAATCATGAACCCAACACAGTACTCAGTGAATGAATGCTAAACAGATGCCTTCAACTATCAGAATTTTCTCAAACCCAGTTATCAAAACTACCCCATTATGTTACATTAGCCTAAGATAAATGTACTTTCACATGGCCATTGAATGCATTAACAGTTATCCCAAACTCCTTATGTGAAAATACCTTGAAACTCAACGCTGGCCCTCAACGCAAGTCCCAGAACCAATTACCCTCAAGTTTCAAGGTACCACCATATACATGTATATGTATATATTATTAAGTTTAAATGTCAAATTAACAAATTAAACAAGTACATACTGATACTAAAATAGCCCTAACCCTTGGATAAACACATCGGTTTGTATTTGGGTTATATTGTAAGCGATTGAAGGTTAAGGGCCTTGCCTAAGGCCCAATAGCAGCATCCTGGCATTGGTGGGGCTTGAACTTGTGACCTTATGATTACTAGTCCAACTAAACTGATGCCTTTCATTGCTGATGTAATAAAGATGCCATTTAGGATGAATAAACACAACACTAGTGGTGCCCAAATAACTCCTTAAATGGGACCAAAACTTAATCTCTGGGAAGGGCCACAGGCCATAACTAAAAGGTTATGTTATTTTAATATTGCAATAAATTAAAATAAATCTAGTTTATTATGAAATAAAACATAACAGTTTATTCTACAGAACTGATCTTGTTGATTTAACGGAATATTTTCCTTTTTAGGAGCAAATTATTTGAACAAATGTAAATTTGTAAAGAGAAACATGCAAGATGTTATCTTTGAAAGAAGATGAGATTTGTTGGCAATGTTTTATTTGTACATATGCCATTACCTCAGACACTGCAGACTGTAACAGTGGTTTCCATCCAAAAACCTGTCAATCAAACTTTTGACAGAGGGTAGGATGTGGCAGGCAGAGGTTCGGCCTGTTTATATGCCAGTTGCTTCAGAAAACAATAGCTTTTATTTATATTTTAAACTGCCAAAAAGATCTCAACCCAGTCCAAATTTAGTGCACGTGTTTAAATGTAAATCTTCAACAACTGGCAGAATGTGGAGAACAACTCGAGCTTCACTGCTGAGACAACCTTCTGACGGGAGCTCCACAGTGCCTCACTCTCCTATCCACTTTGTCATGTAAAATTGTGGTCAGCTAAGATAATGCAATTAGAGGGCAGTTAAACACTACAATTCCCATCTTCTGACAAAAGTAGACCCAACATTGATCTAGCAAGACGGACCAAAAAAAACCAAAAATACATGACAAGCCTGTTTTGGCCCACGGGCCCAAATTGGGCAGCCCTTAAATAGACCATATAACTTTTTTACTATAATGTTTTTTCTGTGCCTTAAGCATTTGATTGTTTGTTTATTAGAACATGCAAACTTCACACAGAAAGGACAGACCGCCTCATCTGGGGATCAAATTAAGGATTTCTTACTGTGAGATGGGACAGTGCTACCTACTTTAGAAAGAGTTGAAATGATTTTGTGATGTCAGGTAAAACACAGATTTGTTGTGAAATAAAATTGGAGTTGCTGTTGGAATAAGACATTATTAGATATAATGCTCAGATAACTGTAAAATGTTTTTCTCTCTCTCTCTCTCTCTCTCTTTATATATCTATCTATCTATCTATGTCGTACTCAAACTGAAATGATACAGCCTGCATTTCCCATTGCACAGATCTCTTTTTTTAGAGACTGCAGTGGTGGCATAAAATGATGATGAAATGTGAGGTGGCAGATATTAAAGCTGAATATGAGGCCGAGAACATCCAGGTTATGTAGCTTTTTCTTTAAGTGCCAATCTGATAAAGGAAGCTTGCCTGGAAAAAAATGGCATCTTGTGTGTATCTGCCTTAAGCTCAGCTCAACCCTGCTGAGCTGTGAAATAATGTGATTTGGATCTTTTGGCAAAAAAAAGAGAAATTATACTGTACATTCAGTCTGTGGGCCATTTTCCTGTACAAATGCCGACACATTATTAGGAACACCATTAATATGCAGTAGGATCTCCTTTGCCTCAGAACAATATTTAGGTTACTGTCAAGTTACTTCTGTTAATTAAAAGCTGCTTTGGGTAAAGAGTTGCTTTTAAATGTCTAAATTATACTTTAAACATTTAGATTATTATGCCAGTCAGTCAGTCAGGCTTTTAAATTGTTTGCTTTTATTCAAGGCATATAGTGACTTACAACTGGTACAGAATACAACACAGACAATGTAGAGTAAGTGCCCTTCTGTTCAATGGTCTACTCCCTATCCACTGAGCTATTACTGCCTTTCAATTACTATTGTTAACAATAACATAACCACACGTTTTATCTCTTACAATTGCCTTTACACAGACTGAATACTATCAAAGCAATTAAGGGCCTTACTCAAGGACCCAAAAATCTACATTTTCATATTGTGCATTAAAATCCCAGCAGATCAGCATTTTCTGAAATTCTAGCAATCAAGCTGCCTGGCACTTACAACAATGCCGGTTAGATCACATTTTCCTTATTCTGATGTGTGGAGCGAATGTTAACTAAAGCTCTTGACCTCTGTCTGTGTAATTTTATTTTATTTTTTTCACTGCTGTCATGACTAATTGAATAATTACATGAATAAGCTCTGGTGACCAATTTGCTATTTCCACATCCAAGCTATGTCCAAATGATGTTTAATGTCTTCTTCCAGGTAATCTGAAAAACAGGATAAAGATAAAAAACTCTGAACTATTAATTCATAATAGTTGCCCATTCTTGTATTTGTGCCGGTAGTGAATTTGTCATAAGTGTATGTGTGTATGTGTGTATGTGTGTATATGTAAGTCGAGTTCATAGCATTTTAAACAAGACAATACAAAGACACAAACTCATGGGACCTATTCTAAACTAACAAACACACAATATATGCTAATAGCTAAAAGGCTAATCTAAATATACCAGAGCAGTGCTAATCTAAACATGGACTATATCCAACTAATCTAAACAAACTGAGAGACTAGATGGACTCAACAGGACTAAACAGAGGAACTTAAAACAACACAGGGCTAAACAGACAGAAGAATGCAAACAGGATATGATAGAGCTAAATACCTGGTGATGTCAGGACGAAGGCGGGCAGATGGACGAACCGAAAGGCCCAATTAATTAATCAAAAGCATAGAACAGCAAACAGACAGACACAGTAGTTATGCATTACCATCAGTACACAAGTTTATATCAAACACAATCATGGACGATTTTGTATCTCCAATTCACCTCATGTGCATGTCTTTGGACTGTAGGAGGAAACCGGAGCACCCAGAGTAAACCCAAATAGACATGCGGAGAACATGAAAACTTCCCACAGAAAGGACCTGGACCGTCACATCTGGAGATCAAACCCAGGACCTTCTTGTTGTGAGGCGACAGTGCTACACACTTAGCCACCGAGCCACCCTTTAAAACAGCTTAAACCTAATGTACACATCTGAGCACAAATAAAAACATTTGACTGGAAAAAGTCTTAACTAAAGCATACCAGACCTGATAATCCTCGGAACCCCAAAGCTTTGCAACACTCGTAAAAATGTGCTGCACCACAACTGCACTGAAGCAACTACTGTCATCTTCAACTTCATTGCTAGCATGTCCTTTGATCCTCCCATTAAGCATTATTATGCTCACATTTCCTTCTGGGACGATACCTTGCCAACACTTATTAAAAATAAAGAACCTAAATGAATAACCAGCTGTTTGGTTGCCATTCGTTACTGCCAGTGTGAACACACAGGTTTGTAAAGTCAGACAGGAAAAGGATGCTAACTGGCCCCTATTGTACACTTGAGTCCACAGACGACCGAGGTTCACTAGTCTCTAATTGATTGGGGAGGCAGGCATGCCATCCATCCCACCCAGAGAGCTGGGTCAATTATAATCCTCACAGCTTTTTGTTGCACCCCTTTACAAATGTGTAAAAGGGATGTGTGGCAACTAGAATAATTGGTTACTGCACTGAACAGTATTTCGAAATAGGACAGTGCAAATGTATAAGTTTACAAGGATTTGAGAATGTCTGGTGCAGGATTTTTTAGTATAATTATTTAAAGAATCTCTTGGTATATTGAAGTTTTGATTGGAAGCACAGACAGAACCGAATACATGCTGGTCATAAACTATTGTCTTCGTTCTGTTCAAGTACAGATTCTCCCAAGAGGCATGAGCCAACAGCCAGCAATAGTAGGCGATCATTACTCTGCAGCAGTTCTCTGACATTGCCTTGGTGTGTTGCGGTCCTTAAATGAGGGGAAAACCATTCTCACTAGGACAGTTTACTATTAGTTATTGCTTTGATGATCCAGTTTGAATTAAACAAATAAATGTGAAGAGTGTAAGAATTGCCAGTCTTGCTATATTTTAGTTTAAGTAATTCATTAATTTATCACTTAACTTATGCTAAATAAAAATCAGATTAATATACTTACATCAAACATTAAAACCATAATCTAACATTTACAAAACCCACCTGGACTCCACAAGGGCTCTGAAAATGGTCTGTGGTACCAAAACATACCCACTAGAGCTTTTTGATTGCTGAACGTTAGGTGTTGGGGCCTCCATGGACTTTCTTATCCAGCACATCTTATAGATGCTTTATTAGATTAAGAAATGGGAAATCTGGAGAAAGCACTTAAACCAAACCAAGTATCCTATAGTTGTATCCAGTATCCAGATTGTATAACGCTTCCTCTTTCTGATGTATCTTTAATTTGACTGGAGTGTGATTAACACACTTCTCCACCCTACAGACTTTTACCTGTGTGGCAAGCTTTATTAAAAAAAATCAAACTCAGTCCACATTTCCAGACTTGCCCTTTAAGATTAAGGCTGGATGAGCACATTGAAGGTTGGAGGGTTTTGTGTTCATGTTATCATTAATGATCTTTATTTTTGAAGGGTTTTTAGGATATTTACAAAATACAATCAAGCTAATCAGTAAAAACAATGTAAATCTTTTTTTTCTTTTCAACTTTTATCAGAATCCATAGTTAACGGACCACAGTGTTTTATTACATATTACAAAACAACAGCAAACCCCAGATAAACAGCAAAGTTTAAATCTGCTATATTTTTGTGGTGAGTAAGTGCCATTACAGTCCAGGTGATGCGCTTAATTTTTGTTAACAAGAGTCAAATGTGGTTTTTAAGTGGAAACGACTAAGTGGGAGTAGTGAATAGTACTAAACCGGAAAAATGGGAGCAGTAAATAATAATTAGCTTAAACATATTGTGTTTTTATATGATCTAGATGTATTATAACCATTAGCATTTAGTAATTCAAATCAGTTAGCTATAGAAGTTTTTTTCACACTTAGGCTTTTGTGTTTATCACATAATGTGCCTACTTCTATTTCACATCCATTGAGGCACGGATCTTAATCCTATTATACAACTGAAAATAAAATGAGTCATTTTGGCTTGATTCCCTTAATTGTTCGGATTCCATAACGGAGCTCACTCATATATGATAATTCAGGTTCTGTGACCCAAAGCCAAGCTTGAGGCATTAAAAAAATAAAGAACTAGAAATAAGTGGCAAGTACTATGGGATCAGACAGAATGAAGGAAGAGGAGCTGTAATGCATTGCTGTGCTGAAGGGGTAGCAGCAGGGGTACGGGGTAATTCATAATACACCTCATGTTAATAACAAATGCACTTGTAGCCAGCAGAGCCTGAAAGACAGAGTGCAGGAGAAAGCATGACATACAGAGATAAAAGACTTCAAGCAGAAATTGAAAATTAGATCAAGATCATCAGCGACAAAGGGACAAAAGCAGATATAGAGGCAGAAGAAGAGCGATGGAGAAGAGGAGGAGGAAAGAAGTAGTGGTGGGAAGGTGGATAAGAGAGACTGTAAGTCTGATCATTGTACTTCCATCTGACTTTACCTCAATAGCCAGGTCTGACATGTGTAGGTGGAGGACTGTGTGTGCGAGGCCCCGACCTTGCAATAATAGCAAGGTGACAGAGAAAAAGCAGGACGAGGAATGACAGAAATATGAATAATGACTCCACACACACACACACACACACACACACACACACACACACACACACACTCACACAAACACAAGGTTGATGATTTTGTCAGTGGCACCCGATTTAAGCTTGTAGTTGAGCTATGATCTGTTCACACAGAAAGGCAAATATATTTTATTCTTTCTTTTATTTACTTTTTAAGGAACCAGGATGTTTAGACTGGTTCAGGGTTCTAAGACTTACTTTATTAAACTGAAAGCAAGGTAAGGCAAAGTGTAGGATTATCACATCGACATTGTTTAAACCACACATTTTCTCTCCACAGATTTTTCCTTTTGGTTGATCCCATATTTAGTAGGGATATGATGGTACAGTCTACCCATTATGGAATAGGATTCACTATATTGGGTTCTTTAAATTATTTTTTCATGATTTTGTTTTTAAAATAAAATTAAAATTTGAATATTAAGTTATTCCGTTTATTAAATAATAAAAGAAAAACATTTCTAGTATGTAGGGGTTGCTACAGCAGGTTTTTTTTATTCTGTCTACATATCTGATCTGGCACAGTTTTTACACCAAAAGCCCTTCCTGATGCAACCCTGCTTTTTCATCCACCCACCACTTATTGGTTGTGCTGTTCGGCTAAAAGAATGTGGATGCTTGACCATGAGCTTGAAAGATTCTATCTTTTGTCTCGAGTACTCTGGGTATTTGGTTTTCTCCATGCCTCTCAAAAGCCGCAGTAGGGATTTTAAATTACCCTCGGTCCGAGTGAGTAAATGAGTAGGCGTGTGTGTGTGTGTGTGTTTTGTCTTCTGTCCTTGTGCTCTGTCTAAAGTGTATTTCTGCCCTCTTTAAATTAAGTCATAAATATAAATGAACTACTGATTAAATGTACAATGTTTGTTCCCCAAAACACTTTGTCCTGAACATAATACATTCTTCAAAGAGTCTCCTTTTAAACCTTTTATTCATTATTTAGTAAGAATTTTAGAAACTAATTATATCACTTGGCTGGATAGTCACCTTCATTTACACCTTCATTTTGCTTTTTACCCCACACTTCTTTTAATTTAGCATAATCAGTTTGCTGCTGGGGGAGATATAACTTAACTGACACGAACTGTCTCCGATGTTTGCCTCTGTCTTCTCAACCCTTCTTATGGAGGGCCGCATGGAGAGCATGAAGAGCCACACCCAACCTCTGTGCTCCTCTATTTTTGTGCAGACAGCCTAGGCAACCTTGATCCTTACATATCCCCCTCTGTTTTTTTTGTTTTTTGTTTTTTTTGGTAATTCCCCAACCAATTTTGTCCACTGGAGGCATTAGACAATTATGCCTTTTAGAGCATGCTTAGCTGACCAGCAGGAGAGCCGACGCTCAGACCTGAGAGTTCAGAGTTCCTGTGCTTGTGTGCTAGTGAATAATCACGCTACAATTTTAAGCCCATCTGTAAGAAGTGTTTTTCACACATCAAATAAAAATCTTCTGCCCCTTGCAATGCACAAACAAATGTGAATTCTTTCAGCTGCTCCCGATTGTGATGCGCATTAATGATTTGGCATCATTTTATGCCAGATGCTTTTTCTGAAGCAACCCTCCTATTTATACTGGATTAGGACTGTCATTTCTCACAGCTTGGAACCAGAGTCTTCCAGCCGACCAGTGATAACGCTGAGTGTCTGACCGAGAAGTTCAGCCTCTTTATACTGGTGTGCCTGTGGAAAATGTCCCTTCTCCATGTGGGCACAACAAATGCACACAAAAATAAGGGATGCATTTTCTTATCTACAATATTTGGTACATAATTAGCTTAGCTTTGCTTAAATTCAGCGAACCGGGTATCTATATTTACAGCTGTGGGAAAAAATAGAGAATATACTATAATTTAATTTCTGGGTATGTGTTTAATCAAAATGAATGAGCTGTGTGTTATTAAAATGTGTTATTTGATTCCATTGTACTTTTTATTTTAGTTTATAGGATAAAACAACTCATTTTGGTCCAACACATACATTGTAAAAGTAAAGCAACTGATCAGTTTTTTCCACGGCCATAGAGCTAGCATTGTGGAATCACCATCTGATCAGGGGATGTCAGAGTATCAGAGGATGTTTAAGAACAGATGCATCCACTCTGAGCTCCAGATAAAGCAGGACAGGGTAGGTTTTGCCGGAGCAATACAGTGAGTAGAATAAACGGCTGCTGATGCTGCTGTGTGTGCAGTTTGTTATAGACCCACATACTCAACACCCATCCATCTTCCTCTATGGTGTTTGTCATCTGTGTTGTTCCCAGTACAGCCTGCAGGGTCAAGTGAAGGTGAGAAGCTGGAGTAAATGAGAATTCGGGGTTTAATCACCCATTTTCTCATTTCAGCCCAAACATTACTCTCCCTCACACTCGCAAACACACTCGCATCCCCACACATGCACATTAGGTAATATCCACTTTTGTGCACACACTTGGGTGTGTGTGTGTGTGTGTTTACCCTGGATAGCCTAACTGCTCACCATGTGTGTAAAATGAATTAGGTGCTTCATTGCACACAGCAGCATATCATGTGCTTCCAACCCCATAGTGTCTCTTTAAAGCTGTGTGTGTTAGTGTGTGCGTGTGTATGTCACCTACTCATACCACAGGTATTCCATTGGATGCCAGTGATTCTGTTTACACACAAATAAATGAGTTCACGCACACATTTCTGTAGCTAAAATAAAAGCAGGTGTGCTTTATTATTACAGGCCTGCATGAATGAAATTGTGTGTGTGTGTGTGTGTGTGTGTGTGTGTGTGTGTGTGTGTGTGTGTGTGTGTGTGTGAGAGAGAGAGAGAGAGAGAGAGGGATCTATGATTGTAAATTTATGGATCTATGACTTTGAATCTCCCTACTGTGGGACTAATAAAGGATTATCTTATCTTATGATTGAAGCTTAGTGGTGTTATTATCTCTTATTATTGGTGTTATTAACTCTATTAGAAAAAAAAGCCATCTTGCTTTATAATGCATTTCCCCACCACCTTACCATCAGCATGCCATCAGGAAAAAAATGTGGTCGAGAGTGTAGCCACTGATGCAGCCCTGCTTTCACATCATCACATTCAATTGTTCAGTTCAGTTCATTGTCTTTAACCCCTTATCCTAATTAGGGTCAGGGAGGGGTAGACATGACTCAACTACTAAAAGGTTTTTGAAGATCCGCTCTGCCTGTATGTATATGTCTGTCTGTATATCTGTCTGTCTGTTCAGCCATCAATTCAGCCTTTTAGTTATGTAGTATCAATAATAATTATTTGTGTATATGTTTACAGATTTTTGGGGACTACTACCACTTTCAACACAGAGGAGTAGTGAAGAGGTCTGTGTCTGGCCAACGTGGGGTCCATGTTCGACTGCTTAGTGAACCACAGGTACACACACACACACACACATTTAGAAGTAAGAAATCACTGAGGCTAAAATGAAATATCTGTGGTGGACAGAGCCCAAGTGAGGCTGAAGAGCAGACGGTGATATTACAAACTCAAAATTCATAGTAAGGGAGAAATGGCCGTCATGAAGGGTTGATGAGTGTCTGAGTGTTTGCTGATGATAAGCTATCAGCCGCTATAGGCAGTGAAAAATGCTGTATATTTGCCCCTGGGGTCTCATGTTTCCACAGATCTCTCGGAGATGATCACCGTATCTAACCACTTTCAGGAAGCACTACTGCTGCTTACCAATCAGTGCCAGTGATGTGTGACTTTGGAATGAGTTATTTTCTAAAACAAGTACTTTTTTTATGAAACCATCCGAGCTGACTTACTGGAGAAGCTGAATCAAAGTTTACAATTCTGTTAAAAAGTATTGCTTACTTATAATATAATGTTACTATTTATATTAAATAATATAGTTTATTTAGACAAAAATAAAATGTGATCAGTTTTGGTTTACAAGGCTTCTTTTTGCACAGTACATTTTAACAGTCCATCTGGAAAGTTTTCACAGCACTTCACATTTTCCACATTTTGTTGTGTTACAGCCTTTTTCCAAAATAGATTACATTCATGTTTCCCTCAATTTTCTACACAAAATACCTCATAATGACAAAGTAAAAAAGTTTTTCAAATTAATTTAATTAAAAAAATCACATGTATCTAAATATTGACAGTGTTCAATACTTCGTTGAAGCACCTTTGGCAGCAATTACAGCCTGAAGTATTTTTGAGTATGATGCTACAAGCTTGGCACACTTATTTTTGGGAAGTTTCTCTCATTCTTCTAGGCAGAACCTCTCAAGCTCCATCAGGTTGGATGGGGAGAGTCGGTGCACAGCTCTTTTAGATCTCTGCAGAGATGTTCAAGAACATTCACAGAGTCGCCCTGAAGCCACTCCTTTGTTATCTTGGCTGTGTGCTTATGGTCGTTGTCGTCAGTCTGAGGTCCAGAGTGCTCTCATCTTTCCCTCAACACTGACATGTCTCCTAGTTCCTGCAGCTGAAAAACAAGCCAGTTCATGATGCTGCCACCACCATGCTTCACTGGACGGATGGTACTGGCCAGGTGATGAGCGGTGCCTGGTTTTCTCCAGACATGATGCTGTGTTTTTGTTTCATAAGACCAGAGAAGTTTGTTTCTCATGGTCTGAGATTGTTTTAGCTGCCTTTTAGCAAACTCCATGCAGGCTATATTTTGCCTTTACCTTTGGATAAGCTTCCACTTTACCAAACAGACCTGATTGGTAGACTGCAGCACAAATGGATGTCCTTCTGGAAGGCTTTCCTCTCTCTACAGAGCAATGCTGAAGCTCAGAGTGACCCTTGGGTTCTCGGAGGTCTACAGACAATTCCTTTTACTTTATGGCTGGGTTTGTGCTCTGAGAACTATGAGATTTATATAGACAACACAATTAATAATTCTTTTTCACTTTATAATTATGGGGTATTGTGTGTAGATTTGTGAGAAAAAATGAATGTACTTCAATTCTGGAAAAAGACTGTAACATAAAAATTTTGAAAGAATACTTTCTGGATTCCCTGTAAGTAGAATTTCTGCTTACCTCTGTATTGTAGTGCTGGGCAAAAAAAGTTAAAAATCAAATAAAACATTTCAGTTCATACCTCACTATGTTTTCCTTTTTTATTTTCAGCAAATGAAAAGTAGTGTTCCTTGAAATGTGTTACTACTGCTGCTTCTACTACTGCTTACTTTAATCTGCTATTTGTCTCTGTGAGTTGATATACAATTCTGATAAATGAGCTGAAACCAAGTTAAATTAGTTCATTGTGGTTGAAAATTGCTAAATTGAAACTCATGGCTTTTAGTCATGTTTAAATTTGAAAAGAAGCAAAACTCAACGAGTGAATCATGGAAGTGTCAAATAAGTCATTCGTCTGTGTTAAAAGCCCGTCAGATATGATTTACCTAACTCGGAACGATATTTTTTATAAAACTTGTCAGCGTTTCTTCAACCTGGTGGAACTTAGTTGTGAAAAGGATCAAGCTTATAAAATAACAATAAAGCATGAGTAAATATAAGGTTTTACGCCTATTAGATATATTGCACAGGCTCCTGAGTACCTAGATTTGACCATTCTGTGAGGGGATTCACAAGCTCTTCTTGTGTCTGCAAGACACACAAAGTATGCTAGATAATCAAATGTAGTTGAATTTTAGCATTCAGCATGTGTTTTGGCTCTCTATGAGACTCCATCTCGGGCAGCACGGTGGCTTAGTGGGTAGTACCGTCACCTCACATAAAGCAGGTCCTGAGTTCAATCCCATGGTAAGATGGTCCAGGTCCTTCCTTTGTGGAGTTTGTATGCTCTCCCTGTGTCTGTGTGGGTTTACTCCGGGTGCTATGGTTTTCTCCCACAATCCAAAAAACATGCATGGGGACATGGAGATAAAAAAAAAGAAGAACCTTGTGTCCCTCCGTCTCTGGTTGGTGTAATGAAATCCATGTTGGATTTCTTTGTGTCACTGGCACTGCATTTCTATTCCATCCTGCAATGAGGACGCACATCCCCCTATTCAGCTCATTAATTGCACTCTGGAAAGTGCAGGTGTGCACTTACCACAGGGAGTCCAGGGTGCCCTGCGGGTGTACTCCCATCTGCTTCCCATCCTGTCCTTCCCTTGGTCTCACCTACCCCCTTCAAAAGCATCATGTGACTGTTGTACTCTTAAAGCAACATTGGGATTTTGGTTACAGTTGATTGGCTCTCGCAGATCCATGCATCGTCATGCTACAGTATGTCCACTCAGTCAAAGAGGCAGCTGAGATTCTCAGCGGTCAGAGTTAATGGCTTTCCCAATAACCTTGGGTCCCTTTAGTCCAGCAGTTAATCCATGACTGTGAAAGGGCATTGCACAAGCCCTCGGGTGAACGCTTGGTCTAGGAATTGTGGACCAATACTGTCAGCAGGAAATGAGTGATGGAATAAAATGTATACACATTTCCCACAGTAGATTAGACACTCCCCAAAGAGCAATGGGTGGGTTTAGACAAAAGGTGCTATCTTCTGAACTGTGCATCCGATCCAGATGCAAATACCTGGAAATGAATGCTAAAATGTTTATCTGAGGAAAAAGGAACAAAAGTGCATTTAAAAAGGTTATATCATGTGGCTAATTCAGAAAGATTTAATTAGATCAGCACACACTACATGTTAAATTCCCTAGAGCTTTAGGAGTGGGGTTTTTTGTTCCTATTGTTAAAAGGAACAAAAAAATCCCTAAATCAAGGCTGGTCAGTATAATGTAGAATATTTTATTCATGTACACTTGCATGTATATCATGTGAGAAAATACAATTTTCCATCCAGCAGATTTCCATACCAAACTGAAATGAGGTTACAGTCTGTGCTTTCTGCTAAAAAAAAGTAAAAGAAGCTACTAATATATCAAACCTGATGTGACCTGAACTCAGACAACATCTGCTAGATTTGGAATGTATAAAATCTCAAGAGGCTGAAATATAAAAAGCGAAAGTAGGGATGGACGGATGACTCAGAGCAGGAGAGTGAGGATGTGTGTGTTTACTTTAAATTTGATCCACGTACTGGGGTACAGATTTACCCATATAAACGTGTGTGGTAATTTGTTTGTTAGTGATTGTACTGGAGTTGGATTTGGGTCAAACACCCATGAATACTTAACAAGACTAGGTGCGTTAATCTCTGAAGACTCAGCTCAACTCTTACTCAGAGAGAGACTGGAGATATCACCTTTAGAGTGCTTCAGTGATGTTTCCTTCTCCATGACACAGCATCAGTACCGCAGTGTCGGTTCTGTACCACTACCTTGTCGGGTGTTTTTATCACTAGACACTCTTTGCAGATAGCTCAGACCTGGGTGTGTGTCACATAGTGACTGAGTGAGCATTTGACAGCCAACACAGTTTCCTTTTGTTTTTACATCAGCCAGTGGCAGTGACAAGCTTTTAATAGCCTTTTGTAGGGCTTGACCTCTGATGCCTACATCCCTCAGGAGAATTACGGTGAAATTGGCTACTAAGTCCATGCAACCCACCTTCTCGGGTCACAACTTCATGCTCTAGCCACACTGCTCTGCTTAAGCTGGCAGGTTAGCATACTGCAGCTTTTTTCTTTGGTATGCCTCATTAAAGGCTTCGTCCAAATCGACCATCAGTTATATGATAAATATGCAGGCTGGAGAGGGACCAAAGGACATGAGGACTAAATGTGTTGTGCTTTTCTTTCACTTCCCAAATAAAGGACATTTTGGGTGCATTGACATGAGAAGAACGTATTGCTGTCGCTGGGTTCACTGCTTAGCTTGAGCGGTGCTGTAAAACTACGATTAATTGCAAATGAGAGATGAATATTAATTTGTATGGAGTAGTTATCAAGTCCTTCAATGGCGCTCAGATTGCACAGCGCGATATTCCACTAACAAACCAGTGCAGA
>JAYDZG010000001.1:10387830-10397911 GCA_034509265.1 Microcambeva bendego | reverse complement strand
GAGAGGTGTGGTGTGTGGGTGGGTGTGTGTGTGTGTGTGTGTGTGTGTGTGTGTGTGTGTGTGTGTGTGTGTGTGAGTCCACTGTTTCCTGGGTTGACTTTGCATATGCCACCCTGCACCGCACTGGGTCCTCATGCTGACACCTGATGTTTGTAAAAATAGGCTGCACAAGCTCTCTGTATGTTTTTGTAGCTTCTGGCCCGTTAGAAAGTTACTATTTTGTTATTATTCATCAGTTTGCTGAATTCTGTACAGTTTGGGCTTTGAGTAATTCTTCTGTCAGGGTGTGTGTGTGTGTGGGGGGGTGCGGTATAAAGAAGGTTGTGACATTTAAGGACGTTTTCTATAAATCGAGCTGGCAACACTTGCCGTGGAAATTCTTAAAAAAACTCTCTGCTCTGAAAAGGGAAGACAGTGTTGAAGTGCTGACACATTGAGTTGCGTGCCAGCATACATCAACACACTGCAAATTATTTTTTCAATTTCACATTATTTTGCCACTCGGTGTTCTGTTTTGAAAATGGTTCCAGAAGTGAAAATATTAGAACAAACAATTCAATTCATGCTTCAGAAATAAATTGTAAATTGACTATTTCAGGCTAATGTTGGATGAGATTACATATTTGATTTCTGGGCAATTCTTTTTTTCTGAATGTCTCTAAGGAAAAGTAGTCCAGTAATGGTGATAAAGCCTTTATGCTGCATAATTCACAACAGAACACTGAACAGACTGAATAGAATGAAATAGCCTGTTAAGCCAGCCATAACCAAGATTAAAAAAGCTATTTTATTCACCGCTCTGCCACCTGCTAATTAAAGAACACATCGTCTTCATTATCTATGTACCTATTTATTGAAGTGAGATCTCATCCTCTCTGTCTTACGTTCTAAAGAACACTTGAATGTGCCTCTTGAATAAAGGAACGAGAGAACCGTCTCATCTTTTCTGTTGAATTTTGCAAGGCGTTCCTTTATTCTATCATCTCGCAGGTCTTTGATCAGTGGTGTAAAGTCTAACTTTAATTCGACAGTACAACCCCAGCCGTCGCGACCTGCATGTGAAGGAAGCCTGGGCTCGGGGCTTCACAGGGAAGGGAGTCGTCATTACCATCCTGGACGACGGCATTGAGAAAGATCACCCTGACCTGATTCAGAATTACGTGAGGACCTCTTTCATTTCTCAGATTTCAATCGCAGTTTGTGATCCGCAGCATGGCTTATTGCTTTAAATTGTTTAAAAAGAAGCCCAGACTTTATCTTTTAACAGATTTAAAGGTTTTCCATGAATAAATTGATTCTTTCTTTTTAGGACCCCGATGCGAGTTATGATTTGAATGACCGAGATCCAGACCCACAGCCCAGATACACACAACTGAATGACAACAGGTAGGACTGACAGCTTTTATGCTTAGCACTTTAGTTTGTTTATTAGGATTTTAAAGTTATGTATTACACATATTTTACATTATTGACAGAAACAGATACTCAACTCACAACTTCAAATGATTTTTGGACTTTGTAAGGAAACCCACACTGGCAGAACATGCAAACTCGACACATAAAGTACCTGGACCGCCTCATCTGGGGATCGAACCCAGGACCTTCTTGCTGTGAGGCAACATGCTACCCATTTAGTTATTCATAGTACTATTTTAAATAAGGATTGATTTATTTAACACAATTTAAGTAAGCAAGATATGTTTTTTAAAATAGCATAAGTACTTTGAAACCCAGATCAGTGTTTTCGAGTAAAGCAGATCATCTACAACCCCATATCAGAAAAATGTTGGGACAGCATGGAAAATGGCAGTAATAGAAGTGTAAATGACCTTTGCCAAGGGCCCTGACAAAGCCCCATACACAATAGACTCTGACTTTTGGACTTGTTGCTGATAACTGGGTGGACCTGAAATGCTGATTCATCTGACCACAATACACCTTTTCACTGTGATGGTCCATTCTAGATGCCTTCGAGTCCAGATAAGTCACTACCACTTCACTATTATTTTAATAGAAATTGCTCCCGATACTTTGAATTGTTTGATGATATTATGCACTGTAGTAGAAGAAATATGCAAATCCTTTCCCATCAATTCATCTTCACTTATCAAATGACTTCTGACTTCTGATTTTGAATCAAACCATGATGACAATCACCTGTCAACATCACCTGTTTGGAATCATTATTATTTTTTTCACTTTATCACTTGCCCTAAACTGCCACTGTCCCCTCTTTGTTGGAATGTTGCAGGCCTGAAATGCAGGGATTTACATGTATTAACGAAAAAAAGGTGTAACAGACGAAACAAAACATAAAGTATGTTGGGTGGCAATCTGTGGCAATCAAAAAATCTAGTATATGTAAGGAACTCTGCATGTTTATGCATATTTTCCATAGTCTCAACTTTTAGCTGTAGCATAATTTTGGCTTTGTTCTTGGGGTCTATAAAACACATAGAGCCCTCCTCTAACAGGATTTCTTTCACAAATGAATGTGAGGTATATTCAGGAACTAATGTTGAAAATGTGTGGTTGAATGTGCCTTGTCCTTCTCTTTTTCTCTCAATCTTTCTCTCTTAAACTGCAAGATGCATTAGCCCGTATCAGCTCATCAGCTCCGTCTTCTCTCTTTATCTCATCCTTTAATCCACCCTGTACCCTCCCTCCTCCTCTCTTCAGATCGACCTGCTGTGTACCTGCAGTTTTCCTTTCACCCCCATTGCAATTATTGCTATAATCAAATATTTGATTCCTTTTAGTGCTGAAGAACCATGTGAGTCGCTGCAGGATATGTTCTAAAAATTGCAATATTGACCATGGAGATGTCTAAAATTATATTTGTGTTGCTGTTCTTTTTTTAACCGATAACACATGCATCCATGTAGATTTGAAGATAACAGTACAGAACAGAAATTGTAAAACCAAAAATGTTTCATGCATGTATGGTCTCTGATCTGGAGTGAAGTTAACTGTGTGCATCCATCTCACTCTGCACTGAGACGAGCAAGCCAGTTCAACTACAGCGGGGAGCGAGATGTGCTTTGTTGATAAAGAGTAAGAAAGGCTTTTGGATGAGAAGGTCCTAAAGGAGCAATGATGATAACAGCAAACATTGTTTTCAAAGACTAGAACTCTCTCCACTCTCACCGATAAGTGGGGGCAGCGTGGGCTCTGTGCAGCATGTCGGCTATCTGGTTATGCGCAGGTGGCTTAGCATCCAGTGCTTTTATTTTTCACATATTAGCATGACAAGAAAGAAAACAGCAAGGCAATCAAAGGAGCAAAACATTGTGAAAGCTAATAAGAAACCACAAAGTTATTTGCTCCTTTTTCCTACTTTTAACATGATGCCAAACAAACAAATCCTACCAATGAGAGGGTGCAGTGGCTCTGTCTAGTGGCTAGCTTCTGTTAATATGTGCAGAGCTGTAATCAATTCTATACATCCTTTACATCAAAGAATGTAACCAAAGCACCGAAGCACTAACATTATCTTATTTGATTTGAGGAAGAACTTAACTCTCCTTCACTGTACATCTGCTGATAAAAAAATATATATTAAAAGCAAACATTAACATCACACAGAGCTGAACCGAGGCTGAACAGCAGGGCTGGAGATTGTAGAAACTGATGGTTTTTAAAAATGAATGTTGCTAAAATGTTTGGAGAGTGTTATGTTGCATTGAGTGAGTATTAACGCTGAGTTGTTTTTTATTTAAAACAACTGAAATGAAATGAATAAATCAGCTAAGTCTATCTCTCTATGCATCCTTTGTCCCATTTGATTTTGGGGTCGGCTCCTAGGTGTCTTCACACCTTATTGATTTGGCACCGTTTTTTTATGCCGGATGCCCTTCCTGTCACAAGCCTTCTATTTATCCGGGCTTTGGACCTGCACCACAATGCACTGTTTGTCTATGCATGGTGGCTCGGTGCCAACAGGGGCTATTATTCTCTAATTAACCTGACTGCATGTTTTTGCTCTGTGCGAGAACACCGGTACACCTGGAGGAAACCCACATTGATAAATCCAAAGAATATCCAAACTCTGCACACAAAGAATGCAGATCACTCCAGGACCTTCTTGCTGTGAGGCGACAGTGCTACTACCCACTTAGCCACCGTGCCACCCATATCCTAGTGGCTAGATTGACACCCAGCCAATAGTTTCGAACTGGGAAGTTTAGACTCTCTGCACAGGTGTGCTAGTGGAAAATTATGCTGCTCTACCTTGGGTAAACCATGTACTAATAATTATGGTAAAACTTTGTGTACGTCAAATAAGTTTTTATTTATCAGCAAGCTCTCGTTTTGTTGTTTTTAGAAATGACAGTAGCATTAAACCTGCAGCCAGGGAAAAGAAGTGTAGCAGCATTGCCTCACAGCAAGAAGGTCCCGGGCTCGATCCCCAGGTGGGGCTGTAGAGAAATAAAATAAATAAATCTCTCATGGTCTTTGTTCACACAGGAGGTGTTTTTTTGTTTGACACTGGCCTGATGTACATGATCTGGTTAAATAAACAGCTTTTAATGTCCTTAAGAAGGTATTTATCTTTTTATAGGTCATCACCCTCTGCCAGAAGAGATATTAATAAATAATACCCCCATAAAACCTTGACAGATCAATTAAAAATATATGACACCATTCCACATAATGAAAACATAATGTATAGGAAGTCAGGTAACTCTGACCTTCCACAATGTTTAAACGGAAATTTAAATGTCAGTGTATAATGCAGTTTAAACTAAAAAAAAACTTGAACCGAATGTGGTAGACCTTAAAGTCCCTTAAAGTTTTTCAGCCCACCCATAAATCTGCATCAGACGTAAAACCTTGGAACAGAAATACTAGGGAAAGTGTCTCAAATCCGAGGCTTTCTGGGCTATACGCCAGAGTTGCTTTTCAGTCAGTGTTTTATCTTTTTATTTTCTGGAATTCCAAACCTAGAGATAAAAGAAAAAACACAGATGCCTGTATGTATATTAAACAGAAAAACTTGAGCGAACATTTTAGAATATGTTTGTTCAACTACTCCCACGATTTCTCTTGTCTCCAGCCCAGCTATGACTTTGGTTTTAGCTATGTGTGTTGATATGAGTTTGCTATGAACATGACTTTTTTGTTTGCACCAGATGGACAGTAAAACTGGGAAAGTGGCTGTTTCATGTAAGCAAGACATGCACTGCACTGTAAACGATGGTACGAAGGGAATTCATGATCGTCTGCTTACTCTGTCTGTTCCTCAGCTCCTTCAGCTTTGAAAAAGCCATCAGGAAACAACACCCTGCTCACACACTTGAGATGTCAAGATTATTATATTCTAGCGAATCGATTCAAACCCCTGAATAGAAGGGAAAACATATGTTTCTGTCAATAGCACTGAAATTGTACAGTACTTCTACGAAACTGCAGTCGAACAAATGAAAGAGCAGTGTTGTCTCCAACTGTGTCCTCCATACCCAGCTGAGATGACTATACTTACCACCGCGTAACAAATGAATATATGTATAAGTGGATAGATAAAGAGACAGGACTTACTTAGAGTAACTCTCAATGCTAGTCTTTACCTCTTTTTCTGTTTATATCAGGTTCTTCATTTTAACACCATTTTGGCAGACCTACTGTCTGATCGCAACCCACCCTGACCAGAATTAAACAGAGAGCTATTCAGCCCAGTAAATAGATATGCAGAAATAAGCATTTTTATAGACTCTAGGCAGTTTTTTGTAGACATCCGCTCATTCGTTGAGCTTGGTATACTTGGTGCCAAAATGTTTTTATTGTTGTGTGCAACAACTCGCCGCATTGCATTTATTAAAGCCTTAGATTTAGATTTTAGATTTAGAATACTCTCCTTCATCACTTCGTAGTGAACTTCGTTCTCCTGCGGCCGGGGAGCAGAGAGAGGTTAGGTGCCTTGCTCAAGGGCACTTCAGTCGTGACCTGTTGGCTCTGGGAATCGAACCGACAATTTTCTGATCACAAGCCAAGTTCTCTAACCACCAGATCATGGCTGCCTCTTTACCATACCAAGAGGTGCTTTTATTCAAAATGGCTAACAGTCTGAGCAATTGATAAACAGAGACATATGTTTGAGTCCATCTTTACATCCTTCATCTACGTGAGTGGAATCTTCTGGATGAGAAAGCATGCACTGCTGCTGGGAGTAGTGATATCAGCTAATAGAAGTCCTTCATATCACCCTTTTGTTTAATGGATTTATTTTAATTTACATCTGAACAAAACCTCACATTCAAATAACGTGTCCCTGTCAACAAATTCCCTCTTAGAAAACGTTCACAGCATAGTACCACATTTGGCCACCACATCAGAGTACCTACAAGATAAATAATAACGGTGCTTTAAGTTCTCGCTCCGAACAGACGGTAACAACGAAAGCGATTCTATTTAAACCAAATCAAATTTCCCACCAACATACCTGCTTTCCTCTCAGTGTCTCGCTCACTTTAACCTCTGCTGAACATACTATACACCATTGCTTTTTATTCACTCACTTTATATCCACACCTGGACTCTACAGATAGAGAGAGAGAGAGAAAAAGAAAAAGCTCCTGTAAAAAGCTAAGTTAATATAAAAAAGTTCTCCTACTGATGTGTTGCATCTTTTTACATTAGGTCCTGGTTTGCTTGTAAAAAGTTTCAGTATGTCTGGGTGTAGCAGTCATTAACAGTCGGGCTAGTGAGTAAACTTTATTTCACAGAGTCTTTAGCTTTGGGAGTAAATAATATTGGGGGTTTTTTTTATCTCTGGCATCATACCCTTCTCCTACTGTCAAAACAGTCCAGTGTGACAGTCCCGCTTTAATGTCCTTAAACACATTTGTGTTGTTCTTACCCTCACCTTCTCCATAATGCAAAGTGAAATCCGGTGCCCAGCAAACAAAGGATGTGTTGATGGTAAACCTATTTCTCCACGGATGTCAGTTTGTATTTAGCAGTCCTGTTTTTAAATCAGGTCTGTGTTATTCAGAGCATGTTTTTCTATTAACCAATCTTTCAGAGCAGAGCAGTTCAGGGACACGTTATTTGAATGTGAGGTTTTTGTTCAGAACTAAATTTAAATAACTCCATTAAACAAAAGGGTGATATGAATGTATTTGAAATGCTAAAACCAATGACTTCTGTTAGCTGATATCACTACTCCCAGCAGCAGTGCATGCTTTCTCATCCAGGAGATTCTTCCACTCACGTAGATGAAGGATGTAAAGATGGACTCAAACATATGTCTCTGTTTATATTTCTTTTTACAGTGGAACCCTGTAACTCGAACTAACACCCCCTAAATTTGAAATATTTGATTCTCGATGCCTTTCGGCGAGAATGTTTTACAAATATTTTTGCGCACATTTGCTATTAACTTGTAGAACTGCTTCCTTTTCCCCTTGCAACAACAGAGTGTCGCGTGTCTGTTGTAAAATAGACCATTTGTTGTAAA
This sequence comes from Microcambeva bendego, assembly GCA_034509265.1. Classification (NCBI taxonomy): domain Eukaryota; kingdom Metazoa; phylum Chordata; class Actinopteri; order Siluriformes; family Trichomycteridae; genus Microcambeva; species Microcambeva bendego. The sequence goes on along the minus strand of JAYDZG010000001.1, from coordinate 10,390,455 downwards.
ATAGTCTGTAAAATAAAACAAATAGGGCCCAAAGAGAGTTACATGCAAACAGAAAAATGTGAAGCCAACAGTCATGCCAAGACACAAACCCATATTATTATATTTTACATGTATGCATTTTAATGGGAAAAATCCCCATCACTCCCACAACCAACTGACATTAGGTTTCAAGATAGATTTCAAGGTACCAACGTGTATTTTGTATTTGTGTGCTCTTATAACAATAGTTTAAATTTTAACTGTGCTTAGGATTCTTTTATTCTTTTATAGGTTTCTTTTACTGGACCACATTTAAGTGCATGTAGTGTATACACCATCATTATTTATTTCAAATTCTTTATCATTCTCAACCATATACAGGACACTAAGTCCTATTCCTTGCATTGTGTGATCTGCAATGTAGCCTCAGTGTTGGCGAGAGCCAGGAAAAAAGCCCAAGTGCAAAATGTAATTGGTGTGCCAGACAGAATAACAATTTTCAACAACAAATGTAATCAAGTTGACTTAGACAGTGTGGCTGTAGCTTCATAACTGGACCAAAGTTAGCTCTAATGAATGTTCTGTGCCCTTCAGATGCTGCCATTCATTTAATCAAAACTGTGCTTTTTGTGATTATATTCCCCTTCCGAAAGTAATAAACCTCACAAAGAGACCTTGATCTGTTTGTGTGTTATACAGGTGAGGACTAAAAGGCATAACCTCTTAATAGCAAAGTCATAAAATGCAGGAAAACAGAAAGGATGTGTGAGACAGTAAGAACCATGCACGTACATGTCTTTATATGCATAGAAAATATGTCCAAAATATTGGACACTTGACCATGAAACTTTTTTAAAAATAACAACTACTCCTCTAAGAATGCTTTTTTAACCATGTAAGAATGTGTGCCCTTTGCTTAAAAGATTATTGGCATGGTCAAGAAAGACCCAATTAATGTTTCAGTTCCAAAGCTGTTCATTATGGCTCTGTGTAGGCCACTGGAGTTTCTTTAAACCAAGTGTCTGTTCATTCATTTATAAACACTGCAACGTGGAACAGTTGTCCTGGACAATAAATGAGTCTACCTTTAACTGCTCCAAATTTGGAAGCACATCATTTTATTTGTGACACATTGGCCAGGGTGTTTCTGTGTGCCTCGCGCCCATTGACAAGCTTTTGATTAGATAAGTGGTTAATAATGAGTGATTACATTAACCTATTTCACCTGAAACACATTATTTCAAAAATCAGAAGTAGCATTCGAACACGTCATCTGTGTACTGTAAATAGAAGTTCTCAAGGGCACTATGGGCACTTTTTGTCCTTCCATAAAACCCCTTTCCACTCCAGTTTTTGTCCTGCAGTGTCCTACATCAATTATTGATCATTAGAATATTGTGTATCATAAGCAGATCAACATCTTATTATGTGCTATAGTGAATAAAGCACAAAATGTCTTCAGGTGTAAACATTACAGCATTTCGTTGTAGTCAAATAATTAATTAATTCTTTATTTTACTGATTCATTTAACAATCATCAAATTCTAAAAAGAACTTTGTAATATTACAATGTTTGCTTACTTAATTACAGAACTTCCGGAAGTGCAGTGTTGCCAGATTGGGCATTTCTTCATTCATTTTGGTAGAGTTTTTGCCTGGAAACCACTGTTGCAGTCTGGCAACCCTGGTTGTGTAAACAGGAGGTTTTTGAGCATGTGTTACTGTGTATCAATGCGTAAATCAGACAATAGGTCAGACATGAGTTTGAACAAATGATTGCTTGTAAATTTTAATTGCATATGCTTTCATGGGAATAAACATCAATGGAGAATTCCCATTAATATTTTATTTAATTTTATTTATTAAATGTTAGTTCTGTTATGCTTAGTTCTGGCACAGTTTAATATTTATTTTGATATAATTGTATTTTGAAAAATATATTTAACTGTGTTTTTGCTTAATTGTATAAGACCTATGGAGGCTAAAGAACTAAGTCTAAGACCTTTTCAGGATTTATCAATAATTCCTCCTAATGTAGTTGTGGCAGGGGTCGCTGTCGGTTTGGCCACTGAAAAAGGGGGTCGAGACCCAGAAAAAGTAAGAATGATAGCAAACTTCATTTTCAGTTGATAATCAATTTATACAAAAAGGTGCTCAGAAGCAACAATATGTTAAAACCTGTCAAACAGATAAAGAAAAACTGATCGTGGTCTGTTACCACCAGTGAGACTTGGGTTTGAATCTCAGCAGTTCTGTCGTCCAGCCAGCAATCTATACAGACGTGATTGGCTATGTCAGGAATGTAAGGGGCTGGGGAATTGCTATTTCTTCCCTGTGATCAGTGTTTCACGATGAGACCAAGGCTGCAGCTACCCTGACCAGAATAAAAAAAAAAGTTGGGTTTTTCTTAGATTTAGAATACTCTTTAAATCACTGAGTGAAATTCGTCCTCTGCATTTTAACCCAATCCGTGAACTGAAACACACACACACACACACACACACACTAGGTAAACACTAGGAGGCAGTCAGAACATGTGCCCTGGACACAACACCTGGGGAGCAGTTAGAGGTTAGGTGCCTTGCTCAAGGACACTTCAGTCGTGACCTGTCGGCTCTGGGAATCAAACCTGCAACCTTCTGATCA
>JAYDZG010000001.1:10309455-10332444 GCA_034509265.1 Microcambeva bendego | reverse complement strand
AAAGGAACTAGGAGGTAGTTAGGAGTCATGAGGGCTTTTTATAGTACGTCAGCACCCACCTCCCCACCACAACATCCCTGATCACCACAAATCTTTATAAAATTGAACCCCGAGCTCTGCGCAAGCTCTCAGTCCTAGGGATCAAAATCAGGTGCTGTCAGTTAAGCGGGGCAGAATTGTGACAGATCATGCCCAGATCCACAGGATCTGACCAACACCCACACTTTAAAAGACTGATCAGAAGCCTAAGTAAATAACTTTATGTCGAGGTAGAATCACAAAAGAGATGAAAAATCACTTCAGAGTTGTTGAGCTATATAAGAAAATGCTCTTTCTCTTTCAGACTGTGGGTTTGTCAAATTTTTGTGTAGTTTTTGACAGCAGTCATTGACAAAGCAGCCGTACAGAGACTCAGACTTAAGCCACATATAAGCAAGCCAAACATGAAAGTGGTAAGGAGCAGCTCCTTCAAATGCTAAAGGTTCAAAAGGGGAATCTCTCTCCTCTGGGTTACACCAGGCAGTGAGATTAAGTTTTCAATGAATTCTAGTTCAGGAATAAATAAATGGAAAGTGATCAGTACTGAAGTAAAAATTCTGTAAAGTTCTGTAAATTTCTCGACAGAAACCACACACATTGCAAACAGGTGTGTGTGTGGGAGGGGGGGTCTTTCAGGCAGACTTGTACGGAGTAAGCAATACATCAACAACATAAAAACACTCAAGTTCCCTAAAACAAACAGCTAGACAACCCACAAATCTTTGCATTACCAGCTATTTACATAATGTCCATCTGTTCCCCAATCAAAGTCTAATGGATTTGGCTACAGCACCCACTGGTATTATGTAACCATATAAAACTGTTTCATGAATCAAATTGTTGATAAAATTGTTTATAACCCAATCAGATTAGTGTACCAGTAGTTCAGCTGTTTTTATCAGCCACTACCCACTGGCATGTATTCCAAGGAGCGGAAGAAAACAAACCCCACAAAGAAAATATGCAAAACAGCTATCAGACAATGAGCAGCATTAATGTTGTAATTTTAAAAGCCATGAAATAAGTATGATACAGTAAACCCTCACTTTTTTGTGGTTCAGTATTTGCGAACTTTCCTTGGATCCTAACCAGATGAATTTGTGGAAACTTCTGCAAATTTAATTAATATTTTTTCAAACGTATTCAAATGTTTTAATGCCAAATTATTGAGAACAAAATTATTTGCAAATTTTGTAACATAAATGTTAACGTAACGTAGTTACACCAGAAAATGAAATAAATCTCGCTTAAATGAATAACAGTACGTATGTATAGGTGTAACATCAGTACGAGCCAGTCTGTGGTAAGTGGTAATGTAATAATAATGTAATGGAGATTGCTTAAGTGTTTTTAGCTGAAAAGTAAACCAACAGTGTCGAGTGTTATTATTTCAGAGGTGCCAAAAGAAACTAACTGAGTGGTGCTATTCACAAATCTAGACACGATTTACAACTCTCAATACTATACAGAACCAAGAGTCTCCAGAAAGGTAACCTGCTTACCAAAGGAAGTGTACTTCATAGTAACCAAACTCTAACTCCCACCTCCACTCCAGGGTCAGCCAATGATATGTTAGTAAGACAGCTGCCGCTCCATTATCAGTTCTACTGGACAGAGTAGAGACTGAAAATGGGTTTTGGGTGGGAAATTTGGGATTTAAATGATAAAAAATTGCATTTATAGGCACAGCAGTTTTTCACTATTTAGTTTTACAAAAAACTAAATATTTAACTGTCTGACACTACCATGGTAGAGAGGGAAACAAGGGGCGTCTTCAACTGCCGATTAAGGCCCCTAGTTAGCAGCATGAGATGCCTGTACAGAAGTGGTGGGGCTTGGAGATCTAGCAAGGCATGTGAGAAAAAGAAGGTTGGGGAACTGTGCTTGTATCGGAGTCTCTCTGACTCTTACGGGCAGAGAGCAGCCAAATATACCCTCCTTGGAAGCAGTCCGGATCTCCAGCAGCCAAAGACAAATGGGCTACGTAAAAATCAGGAGAAAATGCAAAAATAAACACTGAACATGACTGTTTGGAACATACACTTACCCGTCAGTAGAGTTTGGGGGTACTAGAAAAACACAAATAAAACCAGACCTATTCAGCTGTTCATCTTTGACTCTATTGGACTCTTAACATATTGTCACATGCTGTCATTTTTATTTCTTCTGATGTGTGTTGGTTTGCAGAGTGTTGCGCCGGTTCATGGCTCTACCTACAGGGCTGTGTAAAGTCATGTCCTCCTGGCTTTACGGCAGGCCTTCAGCAACTCAACCTCTCTTTGGAAAACTGGGTGGAGCAGTCTTCTGTGCAGGCATGCCTTCCATGCCACACTGCATGCCTGACATGCTCTGGACCCGGTGAGTCTGAGTGTCTATCCTGCCCTCCTCACAGTCACTTGAAGAATAAAACATGCCTGCATCAAAACCAGGTGCAGCGCAACTCTCCGCTCAGCCCCACGCTCCACACCGAGAGAAAGAATGTAGCCAGACCAGACTCCAAGCTTCCAGCATCTGAAGCATCCTCACACATACCTGTGCTGGTGGCCGTGCTAAGCTGCGCCTTCATCCTGGCCACATCTGCGGCCATTTTCACACTGCTGCAGGTACAATCTGGGGCATCCGGCACCCCATTCTGCAGGAGGACCAAACTGCAGGTTACCGACTCAAGCGGCAGAGGCGTGCGAGTCGGATTCGGGTTCGGATTTGGATTGGGACGGGACTGGACGAACAGCAGGGTGTCATACCGAGGGATCCCCACTGTGTGTGGGGATGAGGATACTGCCAGGGGAGGGAATTCGGAGTCAGAAAATGAAGAACTGGATAGTCAAAGTGAGAAAACCGCTTTTATAAGGACCCAGAACGCTCTCTAGGGCTCCCATGATTTTTTTTACATGCTTCCGTCTTCCTCTCTCAGGATGACAGAGTTACTCTAGGAAGTTCCTTTCTCCGAGTCTTGCACTCTTGCATCTTAGGCTCTGCTCCATGAACTGAAAGAGAGCAGACAGGTGCGGATCTGTTTGTAAAAAAGATTCAGCGCTGCAGTGTGAGATATTCATGATATCAGACTTGAATCTTTGATGAATCCCAGCAGGACGCTCTGGCTGCAGAGTGCTGGAAGATCCTTTTATTTTGGCTTTAAATTCTCAGCTGTGGTTTGACTTGAGATTTAATGTGCATAACTAGATTTATGTGTGTGACTGAAAATGCTAATATCTCATTTAGAGCTGAAAAGGGCTGAATTTACTCCAGTTGGTCTTTCATTACCAGTGGACTGGGCTGGAATTATGCACAACACATTTTTGATGAGTGAGTGGCCATAAAGTGCATACATATCAAGTGTAGGATTTATTATGTTTGGGTGTGTTCGAAAACTTAAGCAGCTGCCTACATAGGCAGAATTAGACATCATCCTGTGCGCACGTCCCTAAAAAAGGCTGTTCGAAAACTGATATGCCTTATAATTCTACCTAATAAGACCTTCAAAAATAAACGCCATATTCAGTGTACATCAGATTCAAATAAATAAACAAATAAACACGGTGGCCAATGTGGGGCGAAAAACTGAGTTTTATTTTTTATGTTTTATTTGAATAACGGTGTGCAAGTGTATTTAGTTGCAAGTTTGGGTGCACCTGTGAAGTTTAGGCGCTTTCGGTAAACGTTATTCCAAATGCTTGTAACCTATCAGCCCATGTTTTGATTGCACGATGCTAATGCTAAGGAAAAGCAATTTCTAATCGCACATTCAAATAATCTGACTCATAAGGCGATGACTTATTGAGCGCTTACTAGTTAGACAGCTCCCTATGTTTTTGAACACACCCTCAATGTTGCATTATATCCTTGAGCTGGTGATCAGTTTTGGCTGATATGTCTTTCTATTTATGTAAGAATGTGTGCTGCATTACTACATTTGTGTCGTTATTGCCAGCGGAGATCTCAATAAAGCCTAGTGCACACTACATGACTTCCAAAAATCATTGAAACACTCACACTACACCACTACACAACTGACTAGGAATCAAATACCTGCTCTTTTACCAGCCACCTGGAAGCACCTGATCACAAACCCTACAGTCACAAGGACAAAACAAATAATAGGCCTGGTTGGGTCACGGTCACAAAGAAATTAAACTATGCAAAAAATAATGATGAACGCTGAAACTATATGAAGAGATCCTAATAGACAGTAAATGGAAGCATACAGTTACATACAGATGGGTAGTGAACGATAAAGGGGATTAATAAAGTCAATTAATGTGACATTCAACTAAACAGAGATGCATTTTAAGCAAGTAAATCTTGTATTTTAAATTCTCTCCTCATTTGAAGAACTGAAGTAAAATTTAAAGTATTGGAATTTTGACTTTTCGTGTTTCCTTAGAGGAAGGAGCTAGAAATCAATAAAAGGAATCAAAAAAGAAACAAGATCATTCAACAGAAGCTTGGATGCAACCTAAATGTCAACCTCAAATTGGTAAATTTCCTCTGGTAAAATGATTTCCTTGGACTAGATCAACAAAATTAGGCTTTGGAAAAATGATGCAATTTTAAAATGTAAGTTAAAATGTATATTTTGAACTTGATGCAGCCATTGACTTGCAGATGAATACGTGGCAGAATTTGTTCATTGTGTGTCAATGCTTTGTGAATGTGTTGTTGCATAATGTCTTAGTCATTTGTAATACACTGCTGCTTTTATTCTTAGTCTGCCTGACTCTTCCGCTAATTGTTGAGGTCGTCGTGTGCTAGGTCAGATGTATTATAATGTGATCAAGGTGTCTTCAAACTGAAGGTGAGAAACTCTCCCGTATGGTAATCTAAAGCACAACTTAAGTTTGGCTAAATAACCTGGGGACAACTGGGAGCTAAAATATCTTTTTGTAATTAGTTTTCTCTGCTTTCCTGTAGAGAGTAAAGTAATTTTCATTGCCCCAAAGAAAGCTTTATTGATTTTGAGGTTTGATGCACTAAAAGCTGTCAGAACCACCATGGCAGGGGACTCAAAAGGGTGTTTGGCATTTGTTTCACAGAAGATCAATGCAGCTCCTGTGATATACTCCCTCTGTTTGGGCTCTAAGCTTTGAATTTTGTCCTGCTGTTGCTGCAGTGAACATTACTGGAAATGATGCTGGAATTGCCTCTGGTGTATAACACTAATGAGCCCTGTATTCCAGAAATAGCAGGTACGTTGAGCAATTTTCACTGAATCATCACTTTTACGCGTGTGTTTATCATTTTTAATAAAAAGATGTCAACATTTCTTATTAAACTGCAAAAGCCATGTAATGCTTGTGTTTTCAAGGGTCATTTTATACTGTGAATGGCAGCGTTTTTTAATAATGCTCACTATATTAGCACCTTACATATGTCATTGGCAGAGGCCAGTGCATGCAACATTTGCATTTACTGTGCTACTAGCCATGAAGAAGGTGGGGACTGCTACTGTAAATGTGAGTGTATCTGCAGGAGTGCTAAGGCTCTGTAGGGTGAAAAAAGGTTGCATGCATAATTTACACCAGCCTGACAGGCACATAGTTAGATATGCAAATTATAGCTAAACCTCATAATGATGTCAGCTCCAATTGAATAGGGCTGAAAAATAAAATACACGGTAAAATGCTGAACCACCACAAGTCACAAGAACAGGTTTAACACACATACATAAGGCATGGAACCCCAAATCAGAAAAGGTTCGGACAGTATGCAAAATGCAAATAAAAAAGCAGTGTTACGTTTACTTTGACTTTTATTTAATTGTGGACACTCATCAGAATATCATGTTTTGTCTGGTCACCTTCATTTGTTAATGAACAATCGTTTTTTCATTTAAAAAAGTAATACTGAGTAAAAAGAAACTAAATATCTAAGTAGTTATCTACCTAACTAATTATGAATATCTTCAGTTCATCAACAATAATTACATTTAAACAATGTTCCCCAAAGAAAGATTGGAAGGGATTTGCATATTTCTCTCTCTACAGTGCATAAAAAGTCAAATGATTCAAGAGATCTGGAAGAATCTCAGTGCACCATAAAGAGTGCTGGTGCAAGACTACGTTGAACACTGCACCACATCAAGACCCTTCATTCATCAGTAGCTGATATAACCTCATTTATCTTTACTGATAAAAAAGAATGTTAACCATGGTTTTCTGGCCTGGGAGCAGTTAGAGGTTAGGTGCCTTGTTCAAGGGCACTTCAGCCATGACCTGTCGGGTCTGGGGATCAAACCGGCAACTTTCTGATCACAAGTTCTCTAACCACCTTGGCTGCCCCCATCCAGCCTTTTATTTACATTTCCAAAAGGCATGATCTGCCATTCCGTGGCTATGTCAAAAATTTGAGTGAGCATCACACTCAAACATGTATGTGTATCCACAATTCCTTACATTAAAGAGCTCAATGCAAATGTTATTTTACTTGTCATTGGAATATTGGCTAAAAGAGCTGTATTTGAAGATCAAATAAAGTTCTGTCCATACTAACTTCATTCATTTGTTTATATTTTACTTTAGTCTTTTATCTATTTTCTCCATATGTCATAATTAGATTTATTTTATTTTCATAGTCTGAAGTACACATTGGACAAACATTAATAAAACTTCATATGAGTGACAAATCTCTAATTTCTCTGGGACATATAAGAGAATCTTCATTCCCAAAAGCTCAATAAGATCTAGTTTATGGAAATGGTCCATATAAAATGATTTCCATAATTAGCTCAGCTGGGAAAGCATTCCGATACTAATCCATGCCTGAAGCAACTGCATGCTTGGCATTATAACTAGAATTTAACTCTCAGGTGCTTTATAGCTCAGAGGGGCCCAGATTCTGTTGACATACCATGTGTTCATTATGCATCATTAATGCTCATTTTAAAAATACATGCACCTGCCCTCATGTTACTGTGAGTCAAAAACCACTGGACACTTATTCAGGGATTTGATAAAGCTGAAGTTGCTCATATCATGGAACATGGGGATGGTTGCTTATTCATTATGCCGTGACATATTGATGACATTAGGTTCAAACCTTATTATGGATATCTGATTTTCTCTCAAAAAATCCAGCCTGAAATGAAGTGTGTTAGCTTTATGCAGAACGGTGTGGGTTTACTGTCCACTGTTTGGTACAGCAGTAATTGGTTTCTAATCTGAATAAAGATTGTGGTTGAGCACATTTATCTATATTTACTGCATGGTAATACCCATTTCAGTAAGAGGAATTATCTCAAAGTTGACAGAGATTACTAACACTTGATTTTCATAAAAAATAAGAGTTTGGTTCTAGGCTTTTTATTATCCTTGCTTAAAGTATAGTCCTGGGAGTGGTTGCTCGTGGATTTTTAACTGACAAGGACAAAAAAACATCCATTCTTTTCCTGACCAACTTAATTCTTTTTTGTACATATGAATGGATTTGGAATTTGGCACCCACATGGAGTAGTGGGAGTTTCCACTGAACACCAGCTTAGATAGTCTGAACTACCCACTTCGATTCTCTGCATTGCGGGTTGCCTGGGTGCCACCCTATTCACTAGGATGCACAAAAAAGTGTGTTGTACTGCTGGCCCTAAGCCCAGATAAATAGGAGTGTTGTGTCAAGAAGACATTCAGCATAAAACTATACCAAATTAATACTACAGACCACAAACGGCTGTTGCGACCCCTGGAAGGAGCAGCAGAAAGGATTCGCCAACATGGAAAAGGGGCAAAAAAAGTGTAAAATGTTCATACAGTGTGATTTTTTTTTAAACGATCCAAAGTAAGCCGGCAGATTCCGGATTATGATTGCGTTTTTAAGAAAAATAAAATTTTAAACCATCTATATAATATTGTGAAAACGTTCACTAAATCCATCCAGAGAAATCTCGATCTTTGTAGGGCAAGGCTATAAACCACTGTTGAATATGTATGATTTTCAAGCCCTCTGATGGCACTGCATAAGAAGCCTTTATGTTACTGTGAAAATATAGACATGTAGGCTTGCTAGTACTTTAGAAAACCACTTTACATAGTCTACTGCTGCGTCAGGAAATGCCATGCCAGGTCAATTTTTGTATCAGCCAAGGGCAAGGAAAAATCAAATATTACAAAGAATAAACCTTGGGATGAACCAACCTCAGTAGTGGCCCTAAGTGGCCTAGAGGATAAGGCAACATCAGAAACATGGAATTATTTAAGCCAGGACCCTTCTTTCATGACTTATCATGATATGGTATGGGTGACTGACATATGTGATAAAATACTATTGATGCAAAGCCATGGACTGCGATTTGACAAAAGTGTGACTTAATACGCACAGACGGTGTGCTTGAATTCCAGATCTCTTTCCTACATTCATAGTATGGTGCATTATAAAGAGCAGATTCAGCCAATGTCGACCACCGACTGCAAAGCAGCAGACATCTTATTCCAAACAAAAATGAGGATGCTACCCTTAGTTTCCAATCTTAGTGTTAAATCCACCTCGGTGTGTCTTCCAGGCATCAAATAGTTTTTCTACTTGTTTTATTTCTGAAAGCTTTTTAAAGTCTGCTGTTTAATTTATGTGGAAATAACTTTCTGACATATTTTATTATGGCATGTAAGCTTGGCACACACATAGATGAGCATAATTCTCTCTTCAACTGTTACCAGATTGTGTTCCGAATGTCATTTCCAACACTGCACTCTTTTGTCCAGTTAATTCCAAACTCACTTGCGTTCCTAACTGCTTATCAAGAGTTGCTGGTGAGCTCTGGATCATATTCCAGCTGTTCAATGGGCACACGGTAACACCATCACAGTTCATGTCAGGGCAGACACACAAATACACACTCATTTATCTGAGGGGCAACTTAGAATCTCCAATTAATAAGACCGCATGTTTTTGGAAACCTAGGCAGACAATGGGAGAACATACAAACTCCACTCAGAAAGACCTCTACCACCCCGCATAAAGATTGAACCCAGGACCTTCTTATTATGATGCAACAGTGCTATCCACTTAGCCACCGTGCCGTCTAGTCTAGAAACAGAGAAGGTTAATTTCTTAATAAGAGCTTCATTTGATTGATTATAATTACCTGCCTTTCTCCATTTGTGAAACTGTCAGCTCAAAAGAACCTTTGACCTTGATCCGTCCACAGAATATTATCCCAAAAGTCTTCAGGGTCATCTTTTGGCTTTTTTTTTGCTATTGTGAGATGAGGCTTTGTGTTCTTGTTTATGTCGTTTTAAGTGGAATCATACATACACCTTAAACATGGCAGTTGAGAGTTGACTGTTTTAGATGTGTTGGTGATATTTCTTCATATGTGGGCAGTAAGTCTGCTTGATGTGACACTGAGAAGGATTCTTATAAAGTGTGGTTAAATTGCTCAGGTTTTAGGAAAGTTTTGCCACAATTTAAATATTATTTACTATCCACTCTCATGGGAATTCCAACAACTCACTGGTTATATCCCACACAGACAAAATGCTGTAACATACTCTGATTTTGGTGGTCTACAGTATTTTAATAAAGTACAATACAATTTTATAGGGCAGTGACGGCTTAGTAGTGAAGGTATTGGGCTGGTAATCCGAAGGTCGCTGGTTCAAGCCCCAGCACCACCAAGTTGCCACCGTTGGGTCCCTGAGCAAGGCCCTTAACCCTCAACTGTAAGTCGCTTTAAATAAAAACATCTGCTAAATGCTGAAAATGTAAATGTCCAATTATTCGAGTCATCTGCCACTGGTGGAGACGTCATCAGTTAGATTAAATAAAACATGACTTTAACATTTAAGTCGAAATTAGTTTTTTTATTTGATGGGGTTATATCCTAGTGTGTTCAGCTGTGTTGAAGACCCTCACACTCAGCTTACAAAGGCACCGGTTTAAGCTTTAATTTTACAACATAATCAGGAGCCAACACAGTTTAAATAGAAAAATGTAACTAACACTTGTTAAATTCATACCAAAATGATTTGCCACATGTTAGCTTAGATTAGTCTTAGAAAAGGTCACTTTTCATGATTACTCTTTTCCTTTTACTGCTAAAACATCAATTCACTTTCTCGGATACAATTGTAGTCAATTTTAACAAACACTATTGATGTTCAAACACCCTAAAATGGTGCCATCATTCACTGACTTAACACGCTTCATTCCAGCACAAAATCCATACAGTATAGACATGTGCTTACTTAACTTTGCCCACCACCTCAGCTTACTGTTTGTATCTGAACAGCTTGATCTCATCAGTTTCTCTCAGGGTCCCAGACTGCTGTATTATTTCTTCAGAACCCCTGACACAAGACTGTATCTGCTGCTGCTGCTTTCTCCATCTGTTTTAGCAGCCAGGCTGATTGGATAGGGAGTGTGCTTAATAAAGATTTGAGTGCCTGGAGCACAATCGGCCTTCCTCACCTTAAACTAGCATCAGCCACTGCAAAAAAAATGTGATTTCTCCTCCAGTGTTTATACAGGTAAGCATCTACCTATGTCTATCCACGAATTTTAAATGTAAGCATCTTTCACAGAGAGGGTAGCTTAGTACAGTTCAAATAATCACAGAGCTTTCTGTGTAAGGAATTAGCTCATTGCTCATAGCGAACACTAATATTATACAGCCATTTACATGTCATGCAATACAGTATCTGATACAAAGGCATTCAGTAACTAAAGACAATGGAAAATATATGTGGTCTTAATGCTTACACTGTGTTGAAAGGTTTTATTTTTCTGATATTAGAACTATAAAATACTTTATAATCACTCCCTTCCTAAATAAGCAAATTAAGTGATTGTTAGCAGATTCAAGATCAGAGATCATGATCAGAGAGAGAACAAAATAAATATATAATAACATGACAATCTATGGTTGGGCCAGTATGACTAGTTGATAATTCAACATCTTAGAGTGCAGCATTGATTCCTGGCTGTGAATCATTATTATGCAAGTCACAAACCCACCTACTCAAGATAACGAAAATGGAACACGCAGCCAATTTCAGTGTCCAAAAGCTTTCAACTTTAAGAGTTTTGAAACCACTAGACCAGATCAGTTCAGTTCATTTTCATTAACCCCTTATCCTAATTAGGGTCGGGGAGGGGTGCTGGAGCCTATCCCAGCTCTTTAACTGTACCACCCTGGATGGGGCGCCAGTCCATCACAGGTATCTACAGGACAATTCAGTGTCTCCAATCAACTTAGTAGCATGTCTTTGGACTGTGGGAGGAAACCACTAAGGATGCACAAACCAGTCCATTAAAGCATCCCAGTACATATATGGCTAAAGCCTCTGTAAACAGGAGGGTCACATCCGAAAGGGCATCCAGCGTAAAAACCCTGCCAAACAAATAATGCCAAGCACAAGCTGCTTTGCCGACCCCTAAAAGGAGCAGCTCACAAATCATAGCAGGATTAGTTGTATAATAAAAATAATCTGCTGTCACTGAAGTCAGATTCAGAGAGCTCCTCAGGTTCTTCCAGTGGAACCTCAACTGGTTGTGCTGTGTAGAGGATCATCTGTTCTGTAATATACTGGAGTGAGATGAGCAGAAATCCTAAAGTTCTTTCTCCTCTATTTAGACCGCTTGTCACAGGACATAAACACCAGACAGGATGCATTATTGTTCGCCTGCTACATTGCGGGTGGTAGATGAAAAGGGCATCATAACGGGGATCTCCATCCAGGGCTCACAATTACACAGCGCAGTCAACTACTGCCCCCTGCCTACTTACTGAGAACATACAGCCTGATGCATTTAGGGCCTGGAAGATTACTGTCTACGCTTCCATCCTCTGTAGAAGCGTGTGATTAAGATCTCTGAGGATATTCAGTACATATCTGATACCACAATTGCTGTGCATACTGCCCTCGAGTGTAAGAACAGCAGACTTAAGGATTAAGTCAAAGTGTTCGGTCCCTACGTTTTTCTTAATTATCTGGCACACCCTCCAAATCTTGAGTTCTAGTAGGAAAACGAATCGTTAAACCAGACACGCCTTTACTGAACATACACCAAGATACCAGCACACTAAACTCTTCCATTCTCTCCTCATTCCTTTTGATGAGAGTTTAAAGATGGTTTTGTGTATTTGTATCCAAATCAGTGAATTTGGTGCCGACTTGTTTTGTGTGATCTTTGTGATTTGCTCTAGGTCTTTTCTGAACTGTTAAACCTCACACTGGGCAGCACCGTCACCTCACTTAAAGAAGGTCCGGGGTTTGATCTTCAAGTGGGACGGTCCCGTTCCTTTCTTTGTGAGTTTCCTCCGGGGGCTCCGGTTTCCTCCCACAACTACCATTCATAAGTGTAAAACATGATTTTAAAATCCTAATAAACAAACATTTAACCTCACATGCCGTTATTAAAAGATGTTTGTTACACATCTAACAAAGCAGTTTTTAAATGTTATAGACAGAAAACAGTTTGAAAATAGTTTTTTCCACAATAGCTTGGTGGTTAAGGTACTGGCACCACCACGGTCAGGCTGCCCCGGTTAACATGCCCTTTAATGCCCTCAACTGCATGAATTGTATTAGGTCACAACTGATGTCACTTGTTTAGCAGAATTGTAAATCTATTATTTGTTATTTTATAAAAAGCTTGCTTATGGCACAATGCCACTGCTAAATAGAACAACAATATATTGACTGATGACTGATGTTTATTGAACGTCAACTTTAGCTACTTATGCATTTTCATGAATTTTCTTCCAGGAGAAATGGACACAGAAGAAATCTATATTTCCAAAAAGCTTCCATCATACTACACAAATGAGTAATAGTCCAAACAGCTAACAAAAAGAGTACATCGTCATGTACACCAATAATTAAAAAAAACATTTGTGGTATTCAGAAAACATTTTTTCACAGCTTTAATAGAGGCAAGCTTAAAAACTTTTACAGTATATGGCCTCTTAGCATGGTTATTTAATTGGGTTTGCTTAGGGACAGAACTAAAGTAGATCGNNNGGTCAGAACTAAACTCTAGCAGAGAATGAGACACTTTTCAAACTGTAATAATGACCAGATCAGTACTAGAGCATCTGTAGCATAGATAAAGGCAACAGTGATAACTTTCTCCTAGAGGTCTGATGAGTGCTACCAACCTCTGGTCCACAGCATCGATACCTCATCTTCACACAGCTCTCACAGTCATTTATAGGTTTGAGTCTCTAAAGAACGAGCTATTTCAGGGAGAGCCATATAAAATCGCTTAGCGAAAAAGATAATCAGTGGGAACTAAAAGGAAAAGAAGGAAAAATCATCAGCAGACAGCTCCCTCCTGGCAGTTTTAATGCAGTCCCCACTGGACGACAAAGTCACACATGAGTAAATCAGGTTGAGGGAATGCATCAGATAAACTCGATGAACAGACATCGGGACTTGCTGGAATGGAACTTTACAATGCATCTGTGGTGCCAATGTTCTCCTCAGCACAGTGCTGGTAGTATTAACAATCTTTAATCTCCACCCATGCTGAGACACGGGATAAATGCCTCAGGCTGAACTCACATCAGATGACATCAGGATCGTTCACTACTCCTATAGAATACTGATTCCTAAAGTCAATAATATACCTGAAGCCTGGTTTCTGCTTCCATCTGTAAGTGTTCGTTCTAACTAAATAGCAGCATTATTTCTGTTTGCTGGAGTTTTTGACTGGATTAAGGCGCATGTCAATGACTTTAAAAAACCTGACAGAAAAGTCTTATAGCTGCAACAAAAAGCAAATTCAGTCAAACATAGTGGATTTCATGCACTTGCAAGATAGAACTTCAGTTCAGTTCCTTTTCTTCAATCCCATTTCCTAATTAGGTCGGGGTAGGGGAGGGGTGCTGAGCCTATCCCGGCTCTTCAGCGGGCGCAAGGCACAAGGTAAAACCCAGGACAATTCAGTGTCTCCAATCAACCTGGTAGCATGTCTTTGGACTGTGGGAGGAAACCGGAGTACCCGGAGTAAACCCACGTGGACATGGGGAGAACATGCAAACTCCACAAAGACCGAGATCACCCACCCGGGGATCGAACCCAGCACCGATCTAACTTTATATTGCTGTTTTATTTTTATAACAGGTTATAAGTGGCCAGATATTCTCAGAACATCTTAGCTCAGAATTGAACTTGCTCGTTCAGGTGAAACTACTTGTTGCTGGATTTTGGAGGTAAGTAAAGTAACAAAACGGTAAGTTTTGGCAGAATTTCATTTATTTCATTTTCATTAACAACTTCATCCCCATTAAGGTGTTGGGTCGAGTTTCACACGGAAACATGGAATGTAAAGCAAAAAAAAGGAAACCTAGACAAGGCTGCAGTTCACTGCAGGGCTTTGGTCATGTGCCCCACATAGATAATCTGCTCTGTGTAGATTTCTGGCTGCACTGCTGAGATTTGAACCTGGATCTCAGCAGTGATGTGCTAGCGTAACGGACTGCTGCTTCTTTGAAGCTAAAGGTTACATTAGTGCATGTAACTGCATTAACATCTCTGCAGTATGTTCTGTTCAGGTTTGAAACGTCACCACATTTAGCACACACAGGTGGACAGCTTTAATCCATATAGACTGTGTAAGAGGGTTTTTACGGGGGTAAAATACAGTTTTATGTTTTTGCTAATTCTTAAATAAACTTTGTGCATTACATCTCAACTAAGAACCTCATGTTTAGAAAAACAAAGAACAGGTGGCTCTCGTAAGCATTCCAATAAAGCATAAACCAGGCTTCATATTATAAACAGTATAAACAGTATAAATGCAGTGAACACACATTCTTCACTCATTACCCACAACATCCTCTGACGATCACAGGTTATTATATTGCACAAACCAATGTTCATATGTAAAATATGAGAGGTATTATTTACTGCATATTATTGAGTACACTACACCATCTGTAGCAGACGATACTACACACCAGGGCCGAACCAAACTGCAGATAGTCCGTGAATTCAGTCAGAGGAAGCAGCATTTGCAATAAGAAACAGAAATAAAACAATCCTGGTGCAAAAGGAAAGATGAAAGGAAGAGAGAGAACCCAACCAGGTCTAAGCTCAGTCCATTAGCTTGGCTTGACTGTCAGGCTGACGTTCCCCCCAAAAAAACATGCAGCCTGATCCGAAACAAGGAAAACAGCTCAAAGCACAGCTTCTGCAGAATGGAGACAATGAAAGAATGACTCCAAACACAGCTTTACATTGCACTCGCTCCCACTGGTTCATAAAGAAGCCAGAGAGTTACAAGGTAAGAAGCCCAAAACGGCAGAACAGGAACACGAAGAAGGGAAATCTGTGGCTCCAGCCAGGACAGCAAAAGTTTTAATGATCTTCATTAAGCATCCATATCTAAAAAGCATATGATCACTTGTCTCTTATTTAACATTAAAGCATAAAAAAGTTCAAACATTCTTCATCTCTTCATAACCCATGAGTTGTGGAACAGCTGCTGTATCTGCTCAAGCAGAATCTCGTGTAGTCTTTTAGATTAAAATAAGGAACCTCCGTGTTCATCTGGAGCAGCTCGGGTACATTCAGTCACGCTGATCCTTCCACGGTCCGGAAAACTCCAAGCACGTTCAGTACTTTCACGCGGCCTCTGGATGCTGAGCAGCTCCAGTGCGACAAGGCCTAGTGCAGTTGCAGTTTAAAGGCAGAAAGCTCCATTGGCTTCAGGCTGATAACAGAGCTGTTTGACAGGGGAGGTTCTGAATACATTAATGTCAAGGACATGGGCTGCACCAACTGTAGGTCCAAACCCCGGAAAAGCCCAGAGATGGCCAGCTGGAAACCACAAGCACAGAATATGCATATTAGAGAGTTAGAGGCATGAAATAATTTTGCATGAATAAGAATTTCATAATAGTAAAGGCAATATTTATAAGACCAGGCAATGTTCAGAAAAGCATGTAATTTACACCCCTAACACCATTTCAGTCTTTGATATCTGCAGGTTAACTTTCATTTGGAACTGGAGCTGTGATGATTATTTGTTATTACGGTTCTGCATTTTTAAACATTTTGGTAGGGAACAATGAGTTCTAGTGGAGTAGTAAATGGTCGTGTCCGAGAGCAAGGGTGCTGATAGCAATAACCCGAAAGAACCCACCGTGAATTATCTGCCACAAACTAACTCAGAAATGTGTTCCATGTGATCTATTCTGTTCTTGGTTTTATTTGTTGTTTTGTTTTATATGCCTCCTATTTTCTGTTAAGGAATAATGGTCGGGGCTCTTATGGGTTAAAGTGGTCCGACACCAGGAGACATGCATCGCAAAGAAAGGTGATCATGCATGTATTTCATAACTCTAAAAATAGTGTGTGGAAACCTTCCGAAGAACACTCGACTGTGCATAATGGTGCAGAAATGATCGGTGATAATGTGCATTAGGTATTGAAAGCATGTTAGAAATTCAGCTAAATGTGGCACATTAGCAGATTTAATCTGCTCCATAATACTTTTATTTTGTCTAGCACACGCAAATAAACTAGAAATACAAATACTTATTTATGAACTACACCCCCCATACAGCTGAACAGTCAATGTGTTACTCTGTACTCCAACCATCAATGGAAACGGAGCTCCACAGGACCGCCACTGACCAGATATTACTTGGCCAGTGTATGACTATTACTAGTTATACTATACAAGGTGCAGCCACGTTGTGGGCATTTTTAATCAATTTAATATTTATGTGCTGTGTAGAGACAGGGAGAGTGTATGAGAGTGTATGATGAAACAGGTCTAGTAGTGTTAGTGTTATGTGGTAATGATGTACAACAAAAGCTCTGCAGCAAGTGTGAAAGTGTTAAGAGGAACAAAGTGGCTACAATGGTAAATGTAATGCCACAGTTTAAATGAGATAATGTAATAAATACGAGAGATGCAAAGAAGGACAGCAGAAAATCAGGGCAACTTTCAAAATACCTGTAAAGTACACTGAAATAAACACAAACAATTGTGAACCTTCAATATTTCTTAGTATAAGTGCTTTTGCTCTCACACGAACCTTCCCATCTGTGGTGGTGCAGTTGAATCCAGGATTCTGTAGCTCCAAGCCACAGTCAAACCCCAGCCGGTGCATCAGGAGGGCCGTGTAGGGTGAGGGAGAGTTAGTATCCTGTGAACAACATCCCACACACGTTTATGCTGGATATGAAACACCCCCACTTGCCCCCCCAAAAAACATGCTTATATAGTTCCAACAGCCCAGTCCTAACTGGTTGCTGGAGAAACCAGGAATCAAATGCAGCTGCTAATTATTTTCTTCTGGAGCACATTTGTGAGGAAACAGCTGTTCTACAAAGTTCTTTATAAAAAGTAAACAGAAAGCACAGCTGTCTACTACACTACACCACCTCTGCTATTGAGCGGTGGAGAGCCTACGACATGATTGGCTGTGTGTCTTGTAGGGGCGGAAACGGTTGAGTAAGGGTTCTTCACAGCCACTGCAATTACAATTCATGCTGGATGGTGAGGCCTGCACAAGAGGCAGCTGATCACAGATAGAAGTACAGAGCTTTCTGAACCCAATACTCTCACCCTCGGCTTGCTGTTGGTCCTGGATGCAGTTAAGCCACACAGACCGTGTCTACTATAAACTACGCTATACAAAACCATTTCTCTGCACTACTTTGGAAGGTAAAAATAATCAATCAGACTCAATACAGTAGTCACACATAAGAATCTGGGTACATGAAAATGGATCCAAATTTCTACAAACCCAAAAAGTTGGGAGTTTCTTACATTGACAAGACAAAACATAAAATATCTGGTGGTCATACTGTCTGCAAATAAAATAAATGTAAGTGTTGTTTACTTTGATAATGTACATATATTTTTATATCAGGTCTGTAACACATTCTAATAAGGAATATGGGAGTATAAAACTTTTTCCACTTCAAATTCTTCCTTCTCACAACACTTGAAAGACATTTCGGCACCAAAGAGCCCCTTTCACCAGCACACGTGATGCCTCATCCCAGAGGCCTCAGAGCCCAGAGGCTTAACATAACGCTGCTTTTTTGAACAGTAAACATATAGGTGGCATTTTAAATGCATGTCTGTTTTGCAGTGCTTGACAAAGTGCTCACGCCCAGATGGCTATATTAACTATTAATACTTTACGGTTCTTGATGAAGTGCCATCCCATTTATACACAGACATTCCTCCAGATTTCTTGAATCATATATTTCTTTGTTTGAGGAACAATGTTCTCAAACATTTACATTAATTCTGACAAACTGGAGACCATCTTTTCTCCTCAGAGCTTCATCTCAACCTATTCAAAAGAATATGTATAATAACAAATGAAATGAAGCCTGACTCAGAGTTCCAAAGACTTTGTACTTGGTTTGCTGTATTGAGAAATCTTATTTTTAAATAGTGACCATAAGCCCACTGAGATATAGCATTAAATGTACAAATTACCTGGCCCTGGATGCTCCGGAGGTTAAGCAGATGAAAATCACAGGGTAGTGCATTACCCAGTGGGGAGAAGGTATGAAGGGGTGGAATGCCACTGCTTTTTGGAATGACTGGCAGTGCCATCACCTCGTGGTTTAAGATGGCAGACGTGATGTGACTCAGCAGAGAGGGGAAGCTGACTGGTCATCTATCAGCAGCCTGTGGAAGTAGCATGTTTAGATCCAGTGAATAAAAAAGTCTACACAGCACTGTTAAAATAGCAGGATGTGTGAGGGGGAAAAAATCAGACCAAGATAAATCATTTTAAATTCATTGTAAAACAATGTGGTTGCTTTAAAGTTCCAGCTCCTGAAATTGGGGATGTGGTTATGTTCAGAATGAGCTTATCCCATTCTTAAAGTGATTAACTCAGTATGAACTTCAGCAGGGTTCCACACATTACAGGACGAGGGTAAAAATCTTTAAATCTCCAGAGAGACTAACAAGGTGATAGTTAAAGTTTGGGAATGGCCCAGTCAGAAACCTGACCTACACCCAATTATTATTATTTATTTTTTTATTAGATTCTCTCTATTTTTGAGATACATGTACAAAGGGCAGCATTTTTACTTATTTATGTATTTTACCAAGGTCTGTCTTATATATGTGTATTCAGTCTTATATTACTGAGAATCCTGACTGAGGATCTCTCTTATCGTTTCAGGCATATGTAATCTTGGGCTTTCTTTTTTTATATGTCGGGCACTCAGTCTTCTCAGTGCACTCAGAATACGCCTAATAACAATAGACGTCTGTTAGGCTTCCCATAGTGTGGGAATTTCTCCCCTCTAGGTTCTGATATGCAAGTTTAAAACGGCCGCTTGTGTCAATTAGTTGTTATCGGAGACTATTTAGTCTTAAGGTGTTTCGATGTTGTTTGATTTGTATTCTGAAAGGTCATATTGTAAATTTGTTAGTCACAATATATAGTTTGTTGGTTGATGAGCATGTTTTCCCCTTGGATTTCTTATTGTATTAATTATGATGGTTTTAAAAGTCTGATTTTGAAAGAAGGTTCCTGTGCGTCTGTGGGGGAAGTGTGGCATGCACTCAGTGCGAGTCTGATGCCCTTGGGGTGGATTGTATTGGAATTTGATTTTATGGCTGAGCCTTATATGACGCCTATATAATCTAGTTTTGCTAGTATTAGCGTTCTATATGGATAAAGTAGCAGATTAAAGTCAGCAGCAGCTCATTTTGTACCAGAATAGATTCGATCAGGTTAAGTTTTCTGGCACGTTCAGTTTTTAGTTCTTTTCCATTTGGAATAAATGAGAGTTTTTATGCTTTCTACAATTTTGATTACTTCTCCATTGAGCATCAGAACGGGAATATAAGTCTTTATTTTATTGTTTGTGAAAGTTTAAATACTCAAGAGGTCCTGTTTTAGTTTTCTTTAGACATTTTTGGCATCCTTTAAAGTGCAAGCTATACCCAGAAGGCCTTTTAGAAAGAAGTGGGAAACTTGGGTAAACATCATTAGCTTTCATAGATTCTATTTTCATAAACTTTTTTTGTATTTTCATGAAGTTTTTAAGTGAGCCAGGAAGAATTGATCCAGCTGACAGGTCTAGGCCGCTGGTGTAATTAAGAAGCTTGCATTTAGGTGTGGGTTTAGTATTCATATCTCAGTTTTTTTTTCGTTTATCATCCTTACTCCTGCCTCAGAGGCCAGCTAGAGAGCACGCAGAAGCACAGACCTTCAGCGGTTGCATAACCAGGCTATAAGGATGATATATTAAATTTACCAGTGTACACGTCGATCGATTGACCCTGAGTCAGTGCCTTCTAGGGATCTCACTAAGGCTGCAACCTTAAGTCAGCCAATTGATTGGAGAGAGCCTCTACAACCTCTTGTTCATTAAATGTGGGTCACATTAAAAGTTCTGAAATAATTCATCTTGGTCTTACAGTATAACTCTACAGTAAATAAAATGCTCTTTTATTAAGGAGAATAATCACAATCCTACATACTACACACAAATGCTTTTTACTTAGTAGATTGGGGACTATATGAAACAAGCAATACAAAATGAGGATCCACAAACCTACAGCTATATTCTAAATTCATTAAACCAGATTGTGTTAAAATAATGGTTTTTTTCTTCTTGAAATGCTTTAATACTTGACAGCTCTTATTAAAAACACAGACATAACCATTCTAAAAGAACACCACTCCTTAAAATGGCTGGATTAAATGACTTTATCTGAATGTATACCACATCGTAACAACAGTAAGAGTAACTATGATGGCTGTGCATGAGAGAATTGTATAAGCTAGAGTAATTATATGATATTATAAGGTAATTATAACTGCCTAGTGGTTCTAATGGTGAAGGACAAATAGAAATATCAGTGAATGAATTGCCTAATGCATAATTAAATCTGAAAAACTACACTCAAGGTCCAGATCTGGCCCACGGGTTAACAGCCCTGTAATACAACACAACAAATACACCAGCTACAGCTAAGCAACTGTAAATGTAGAAAAGGAAATATCACTCCATTCACAAATGCTTTTTATTTAAGAGAGTGGGGCTATATGTTACAAGCAATACCAAATGAGGGTTCACAAACTTATGGCTAGATCCCAAATGCTATATTATCGTAAGTACAGCCTGACAATCAGCTTGTCAGCTACTGTAAAGCAGCTGTAAATTATAATAAAAACCAAGCAATCGAGAGGACCAGAGGTGAAACACTAATCATTATCTCGCCTTTACACCTATATTAAAACTGTAATATCAAATAAAGAACAGAGGAAGTGGAGATGCTACCATTTACTAGTGGGATCTATGGCAGAAACTATTCTGACAGGGTAACATTACCTCATTCATTTCTTCTCCTAAAACATAGGCGATGAATTTATTTATCATGTGTCTGAATTTGGCATAAAAGCCAACATGCTGCATGCAGTAGGGAGGAAGTGAGAAGTGGGAGTGAGATATACATAATTACACAGAGGAAGAAAAATGTCATGAATAAAATGCCTATCGTCACGAACACTACTTCATTTACAACAAGTTTCAGAGAAGGTTTTCACATTTGTAGAGACTTTATGGTAAAGGTGAATGCTATTCCTAATTCTGTTACACACCTGCTGATTTATACCTGCAACAAGTTCATGTGCAAAATTACAATACTGATTATAGTCTTTCAATTAATTTATCATTTTGTAATATTAACCAATAACCATTTAGTTGAAATTGAAAATATCACAATAAATAAATAACGACTTAAAACGTTCTAAAATTGTTAATTTGCGTCAATAAGCCCTAGAGTAGTGAATAGTAATAAAAACTGAGCCCCAAAGTGAGAAGAAATTTGCTATTCAAATTGTTTAAACAAATAAATGTATTGTCACTCACCCGGCTATTGCTGATTCTCCTTTCGAGCAGAAGCCGGAAACGGTTGGCTGTTCTTTTGTTGTCCTTCAGACCTTGCCCTAGACCGCGATTATCATCCTGCATCAATCTACGATCTAAAATAACCTCCAACTGACCTGAGGATGACATAACGAGAGTATGGAGCTTTGCATCTTATTGATATGGGTGTAATGTTTTTAGCCAATACTCTGATCCTTTCTTCAG
Organism: Microcambeva bendego; assembly: GCA_034509265.1. Classification (NCBI taxonomy): domain Eukaryota; kingdom Metazoa; phylum Chordata; class Actinopteri; order Siluriformes; family Trichomycteridae; genus Microcambeva; species Microcambeva bendego. The sequence goes on along the minus strand of JAYDZG010000001.1, from coordinate 10,310,380 downwards.
TGTGTTTCACAAGGTTTCTGATCGACAGAACTCACCACTAGAGAGGCTGCTGGCCCCCAGAGCCTGGGCTGTGTGAAGGGTCAGACGATACTGGCGGTCTTGTATGTAGGCCATGGTTGACATGGGGTAGAAGTTGGCCTGCAACGGCAGTTTCTTGAAGTATCTGCGTGGCTGGATCTAAAAGCAGGTGATTTTCTCAAATCCGTAAAAATAATCATGGGCTACTTTATAGGCACTCAATGTTTCACTTTAAATCACCTCAATAAACAGAAATACGCTCAATTGTTATAACTACTTACTACAAATACAATCGTTGTTTCCACCTAACTGTCGAAACAATTACGATGACTGACAGTTTAAACCCAGCACTGAGTTCGAGAAGCTCCAAAACATATTTTACCATCATAACTGCGCATACAAATGTCAATCAAAACGTTTTATTAGCGCAGTCTTTGTTGTGATGGCAACCTGAAAATAAATGAGCACTAAGAGCACTTACTTTTTTCCCAGAATAAGTAAAATGAATAGAACTTTCTTAATAATTGTACCTATAAATTGCAGTTCTGAAATAGGTCTGTATTTAAAAAAAGATGTTTAAAATGCCATTATTTGCAGTCAAGTATTGAAAACCGTAGGCAAAATATCACAAATGTGTCCTCAAGAGTTTTCAAGCCAATAGAAATTTTTGAAGTGTTCGTGGGTGTGTTAGCACGTTGACGTTTGTAACCAAGGTGCAGGCATTATTAATGAAGGAAGAAATAAACAATTCAAAGGTGTAACTGTTTAGTTGATATATTATATGATTACAGTGATGGTGATTTCTAATGGTTTGAGTATCTCCCATTATACTTAGCTTTCAGTATTTTTACTTCCAGGCTGCATTGCCATTGTGCGTGCATAGCAGTAATGCATACCAAATCCAGGG
>JAYDZG010000001.1:10253179-10264593 GCA_034509265.1 Microcambeva bendego | reverse complement strand
AGTAGAAGCAGTAGTGGCAGTAGTATTAGTAATAGTTGTGGAAGTAATAGTAGTAGTAACAGTAATGGCTGTAGTAGTAGAAAGACTAATAATAGTAGTGGTAGTAGTAGGAATAGTAGTAGTAATAATAGTAGTGGCTGTAGTAGTAACGGTAGTATTAGTAGTAGTAATGTTAGTGCTAGAAGTAATGGAAGCAGTAAAGGTATACATTAACCAGGCATAGCATTATGACCAATGGCAGGTGAATAACACGGATTATCTTTTCATCATTGCACTTCTTAGTGAATGGGATATTTTAGGAAGCAAGTAAACATTTTTTCCTCAAAGTTGATGATTAAGGTTTAGGAAAGGTTAATTTTTGCAGACCTTTGTATGCGAAACAAGGTCACTGAATTATACATGGACTATTTACACATCACACGTGGATGGTGCTGCAGGCTAAAGAAAGCATGTCCAAACTATGAGAGTAGCTTTTTAGGTTTCCTCTATTTAGAAACATTTTGTTTCTGTTTAACTATCAACAAAGTGTGGAAACTGGATCAGCTGGGATGGAAGGATGTCTTAGGCAGCATATAAACAACCACATGTCTGAACTGATTTTATTTTTACAGTACTGTCTTATTATTAAAGATTTAAATTTGGTGATTACCCTAAGTGCATGATTTTATACTAACTATTAATCCAATTTGGTTACATTAACCCCAAACCAGTTGACCTAAACATCTGAACATATGATTTTTAAATTCTTGCTAAAATTTGGGAAGGTTGAAAGATGTTTCCTGTCTAAAGTATTATAAGATAACTGTGATAAATCGCATAGAAAATGTCTGGAGTATGTTGACAGTACAAATATTAGATTACCTGTAATACACAGTGCTACCTGCATCAGTGGCTGCACTCACCTCTTTCTCCTCAGACATCATAAATTGTTAACACTGTAACCTTCTTTGAGATTGACATGTAGATGCCCTTGATGCCCATGTTGAAGCTGCAATAACAGTCAGCACCTGAGGGAGACTGACTCGTCATTCACTATGGTTACCGAATAACATTCACATGAGTAGAGGTGCTGCTGAAGTGAAACTCTTTCAACAAAGCAGGTTAACCTGAGACAGCATGCCAGTCCATCACAGGGCATTCCCTTGTCAGACATAGCAAGTTATGTCTGTTCTGGTTAGTGGGTTAACATAAAAAAACACCATGCCACACTTAGCATCCAATTTTATTAACCACTAAATGTCAGGTGATGTAACCACACAGTATATTTTGCATCCACTAATAGAAAAACATCATCAAACACATTCATCAAACACATTCATATGGATGGTCCTAAACATTCATTTACATTTTAAGCATTTAGCAGATGCCTTTATCCAAAGCGACTTACAGTCCAGTTACAGTATACAGTCTGAGCAATGAGGGTTAAGGGCCCTGGTCCTTGTGATAATTTAGTGGTGAGATTTGAACCGGCAACCTTTGGATTAGTCCTTGTACCCTAACCACGAGGCTATGACTGACCCTACAATCAGCATCGAATTCTATAATGTTATTATGAGCTGTAGTTGAAGAAAGACTTAAGTCCCATAAGCTTAGGTGCTAGATGGTGCTAGATGACCTCACCTGTCACACCTGTACAGCTTTTGTAACCTTCCAGAACAGTGTTACTTGTATCATTGTTTTATCCTTATAACGTTTTTTCTTTGTATTTGAATAAATTAAATAAAAGTTCCAACAATGTATTGAATTACACTTTTTTCAAGATTCTATTGCATTTTAGGAAATGTCCCAACTTCTTTGACAATGGGCTTGAAATTAAAATGTTTATTTCTTCCATACATTGTCAAATAAAAGTTTATGGTTCAAATTTTGATTTTACACGATTTATTTCTATAATATCCAAATGTAGTCAATATAGTCAAGTACCTTTCAATATTGGGATTTGTTAAAGTGTTTATTATAATAGATTGTTAAAATTAATGCTTAAATTTCTTTCTTTAGGTTTTCAAGATGTACATGTCATGATTTTTGTGGGATTTGGATTCCTAATGACGTTTTTGAAGCGCTATGGCTTTGGTGCTGCTGGCTTTAACTTCCTCATTGCAGCTTTTGGGATTCAGTGGGCACTACTAATGCAAGGCTGGTTCCACTTTCTCGACTACAATGATGGTTTTATTAAAATCGGTGTTGAAAAGTAAGCTAATGTTTTTAATCATAAGCAATTTAAGAAACATATTTGTTGAAAATGAGGTTATATATAGATAAGAACAGTGAAAGAAGTTTGACTATTTTCCCTTTTTGTATTGTATCTAGTATAATCAATGCAGATTTCTGTGTGGCGGGCTGTCTGATTGCCTATGGAGCAGTGCTAGGAAAAGTTAGTCCTGTGCAGTTAATGGTGATGACCCTGTTTGGCATTACATTGTTTGCTGTTGAAGAATACATTATAATTTCACTAATCCATGTGAGTCTACCCATTAAAAATACACATAACACTGTATGCAATGCTTTATGTACTCATACGTTCTCAGAATGCATTTCATAGGAAACATCTTTAAGATTTTTGCAAAGTAAATAGTAATGAATTTTGTATGTTTAGTAAATTCCATGTTGAATCACAAAAGTTCACACTGTCATCTTGCTAGGCCAAAGATGCTGGGGGATCTATGGTGATTCACACGTTTGGAGCTTATTATGGTCTGGCCATCTCATGGGTCCTATATCGGCCCAATCTGAAAAACAGCAGTCAGTTAAATGGATCCGTCTATCACTCTGACCTGTTTGCCATGATTGGTGAGTTTAGTTTTAGGTTTTATACTGTACAGTCTGATCTGCTTTTTATTATCCTACAGAGGAAAATGTGTGAATAATGAGGTTGCTTTCAAAAATGAATTATGTTGACATTTTTCATAGGAACTCTGTTTCTGTGGATGTTCTGGCCAAGTTTTAATTCTGCAATTTGTGATCATGGAGCTGGTCAGCACAGAGCAGCTATTAATACCTACCTCTCACTGGCTGCCACGGTACTCACCACCTTTGCCATATCTAGCCTGACTGAGAAGCATGGGAAACTGGACATGGTAACGGACTATTGTCTATTGTTGTTTATAACAATTAGATGAACAGTGTGTTGAAAAATTAATTAGTTGGACTCCCCAAGAGCCTGACAGTGGTAGGGTTTGAACCAGCAACTTCTACTTACAATGAATTTATCAGAAATGTGGTCATGCTTCTGTGCAAGCTGTGAAGTTCCTTCACTCCAAATCATAAGCTTTTGGACCTTGCTGTTTTCATCTGGGCTTGTCCGACATCTACTACATGTCCTCCTACATGTCCACTAACATACTCTGTGGTGTTGTATTACAGTTTAATTAAGACATGGAATCAGATTTCATCCATTGTGTGTAAAGGATATAGTAGATCTCCATTTTCAAAATAAATAAACAGAAAGTAACCGATAAACTAGGATTAAGTAATGTTAGAAAGTTAATTCATTTATAGTATTTTATTGTTAAGTGTAAATGTAAATGTAATCATGCATTACGTTTTATCTTTTAGGTACATATCCAGAATTCTACCCTAGCAGGTGGTGTTGCTGTTGGAACAGCTGCTGAGTTTATGTTGATGCCTTATGGTTCCCTGATAGTAGGATTTCTTTGTGGAATCATCTCTACACTGGGCTACAAATATATCTCGGTATGGGTTTCATTCAGCACTTAAAGTATACCCAGAACTAAAAGAACCACACTATATATTTAAAGTATATAAAAAATAAACAATTTAACAAGGACTTAATGAATCGAAGGTGCTGGCCATGTAGATTGTCAAAATAGAACTGAATCTTTGTCTTGCAGCCCTATATGGAGAGAAAGTTAAAGATCCAGGACACTTGTGGAATTCATAACCTTCATGCAATGCCAGGTGTAATAGGAGGAATTGTCGGAGCCATTTCAGCTGCTGCTGCAACTGAAACTGTTTACGGTCAACAGGGGTAAGCTCAAATTACAAGATTTATCTTATTGTAAACTTATATTAAGGCTTTTAATCCTTTTTTCATCATGCAATATATTAAAACAAATAACCTGCATAGACAAGTCCTTTCTTTGTTTACTTTGTAATAAAATAATAAGTTGCAGAATGCTTCCTTATTTCCTATCTCTGTGCTCAGAGCGTACTCAAGTTTCACTATGTAGTCCAAAGGCTGTTCTCATCAAGGATTTGTCTCATTCATTTTTTGCAGGCTAAAAGATACCTTTGACTTTGTAAATAATTTTGCAAAAAGGACTCCTGCTGTGCAGGGTGGCTACCAGGCAGCTGGAATGTGTGTAGCTGTGTGTTTCGGAATAGGAGGTGGAATACTTGTGGGTATGTACGAGTAGGATAAAGGATTATCTTAAAACAAGCATCATTGTCTCATATTTACATATTTAGAAGTGTTAATACAAATAGCTTGAGGGACCTAGGTTATATTGCAATCTCTGGTTGGTGTTGTGGTTTTTTGCTGTTGTTGTTTTTTTTTGGGGTTTTTTTTTGACGTGCTTCTCTATGTTTGGGTTCACTACGGATGTTCGGACAAGAATGCTATGTCATTTTTCACGCCTTTAATGACCAAAAGTGTCCAAGTCACTTTGGTAAAAGGTGTCAACTAAATGACAAAACTGTAAATGTAAATGCCAGTTCCCTGCGCAAAAGTTACAGTTATGTACTTAACATTAATTTTGAGCAATTGAGAGTTAATTGCTCAGGGGCCCAACAGTGGACACTTGACAGTGTTGTGGATTGAACAGGTATTATATACTATCTTCATATAGATGGTATATTACCATATTATAGATGGTATATTTAAGTAATTGCTTCCAATCATTTGGGAAGGTTCTTATCCTGTTCCAGCATGAATGAACAATTGTGTATCAAGTTCTGATTTGATGGTACAGAGGAACCCCTAGTGGTGCGAGCTAACTTTAGTACTTCACCTCACAAATGCTCTTTTGACTTTCAACGGACACACGTAAATATTTTGTGGACCCCATCGAAGTTTTAAAAATGGAAAACTATTTCCCATGTTACTGTTGATGTGTATTTATTTTGATTATAAAGGATATATGCCTGATACATGGTTTGGCGGATAAAGCTATCTACCATCTACAGGTCTGATCCTAAGGATGCCAATCTGGGGCTCTGTAACAGATGAGAAGTGCTATGATGATGAGATCTACTGGGAGGTAGGATTTTACTTATTCTCTGTATAGTGAGGATTTGGCCATTTTAGCACTATTAAAAGGTGCAAAAATAAAGCAGTGCTATGTCACACCCATAGACAAAAACTGGCAGTAAAACGTGTTATATTAAGGAGCATGCCATAGTGTAAATGATGAACTTGTCTGTACAGCCTGACTGAAATTAAAACTGCATGGAAGTAACTACAACCAAGTCCTTATCGCTTAACAACTTAATTTAAATGAATCCATGGAATCATGTTGCAAAATTTATTTTTTCATAAAACCTTAAATGCTTTTCTTCCTGCAAAAACACAATCTTGTAATCACCATGGTTGTGCACTGGGAGACAAATTAGAGAACATTCTTTCAATCTGAAATATTCTAAAATGAATGTGACATTCACACAATTAATTGAACCTAAACCTGAACCTAAAACCATACTTTTATCACCATTGTATAACTTAATTAAATAATAAGCAAGTGCTTTTTAAATTGTTTGTGGTCTAAGCTATAATACTTACTCATTCCCCAACCAAAGCTTACATTTAGCATTTTTACATTAGTGAAAAGGTTAAACCAACTTAGTGTTTAGCTTTGCCCACATGGCCCTCATGTGTGTTGCATCATTGTTCAGCTGGAGTTGCTTATGTTGAAACACGTGTATAGGGGAGCTGAATGTGAAGGCAAATAAAAGTCACATTGTAAGGTTGACTAGCAGCTCCATCTTCGTCAACTGTTTCTTTTATGCTCAGGTGCCAGGGGACGAGGAAGCAGCTAAGCCTGTTCTGGAATATAACAATCACCTAGCCAACAGAAATGCAGATATGTGAGTTGAACGATTATTGACAGTAGAGATGTTTGAATTATCCAGTTACTAAAATGTATAAAAGTAATTTTTAACTGTCAATGTTCACTTATTCACTCATAATTGCAAATATCAATTTACTCATACCAGTACAGCATACAGTACCATGTCATCACAAAATTAGTGCCATGTGGTAAAATATGGTGTTCCCTTTTGATTGATAAAAGTGGTACAAGAACGTGCCAAAATGTACATCTGTTCATAGTAATCTAGTTGACAGTTCCATTATGAACTTTCACAGTAACACCATTAACTATATCTGTTATTTTATTAAAAAAACTTTTACAGTAAAACTTATTAACTTATAAAAGTTCTATGAATTTAAAACCTGTAAAACCTCACAGTACCCCCCTTATTATTGTTATTAGTTTGGACATTGTGATTTTCAGTTCTAGACTATGTCAAGTTCTAGACAAAACTAAACTGCAGAAACATCTTTGTTTCCTAAAAGGCCGATGGCCTAAAATTGGCCAGGTTGGTTCAAAAACCTTTTCCTAAAAGTATACTTAATCATTTAATAGAAATTTAGTCTAGTCTTTTATTTGTGATGGACAGTGTAGAACTAAACATCGTCACAAGATGGCGTAGTGTCACTACAACTGTCATAGTGTTTGGAAGGTGACCTCCAGTTTCTGTGTTATTTGCAGAGCGGAAACAGGCTTGTCTGTGGAGCAACACTAATCATGGAGGAGCAACCTGCGAGCAGCTGGGATTCCTGCCCCATGTTTTCTCCCTTTATACATCACATTTTATTTATCAAAACAGCATCACTTTTTGTTTTAATTCTGTCAGTTTCCAGGAGTGTAACTGTAACATTAAACAAAACTGGAGCCTTTGTTGGTGATTAATTTATTGCTAAATATAGTAAGATACATGCAAGTGGTTAGCACAGCAGTTACAGAAACATTGGGAAATAATAGGCCGTTTAGAAGCAAGTTTGTAGTGTTTCATTCAATATTTTTTATCTTAAAATGTAGGCACAACAAGCTTTTCTACATCAGAATGTAATGACTTTTCAAAAAATTATCAGTTTCTAAATGATGAAAACAATAATTGTAACAAAAAAATTACTTGATCATTTTATATAAACTAACCTAAAAATCTCACTACTGATACTGTAAATAGACATGTGGCTCTTCAGCAGTTTTGTATTTGGATACATTTGTATTGGAATAAATACACTTTATATATTACAGAATATATAAACTGTAAATAATATTGATAATAGTTGTGAATTGCTGTGTGAAAGGATGTTGGACATCAGTTTACACAGAAACAATTAATTTCACTTTCAATTTTTCTGAACTACTATAAAGATGTGATCATGCAGATTATATGGTATTCCTGTTAAAAGAACACTCAGCAGTGAAGGGCCAAAGTAGGTTAGCTGCAAACTGCAAAGATCCTGAAAAGGTGGTGGTGGGGTAGGGCAGCCTCATCATTGAAGGGTGCCATTTAGCAGTCCCAAGCCCAGATAAAAATGCTTTTGTTAAGAAGTGCATTAGGCATACAACTGTGCCAACTCTGGTATGTGGACAATATCTACCAAGGCCCATAAAATACAGATACACCCCAAAGAAAGATTTATTCCAGTAAATGTACTAATGAGGGTGTTTAACCATAATACCAGCTACACACAACATCTAAGGGAGTTCGATTTAATAGCTGTTTAAGACCACTAATCAGCTAATTCAACTGTTGAGTTAAAATAATTGAAAAGTTCCAATTCCTACATGTGCTGACACAATGTGCCTCTTGTATGCACACTTTTTAACTAAGAAATAATCCTTAATCCGTGTTGTATATTGTGTTATAGTGATGAAAAATAAACGGTGGTAATTTGAAGTTTATAAATTGGCCAGCAGTATATGTCATAAATTATTTATGAAATGTTGCATTGTATGGAATAAGCAGGTTCACTCTAAAACTCAGTTTAGAGCAGTTTCACTCTCAAATTGTTAGAGACAAAGTGTTTTCAAATACCCTTTTTATACAGAGGTGGCTCTCAGAGTTTGCTCTACACACAGTATTCCCTTCTCTTTTAGAATGAGATGCCAATTTTTAGTCAGTTATGTTACTCATATACTTTTGATCACTTAGTCAGGACATGTTACCCCATCATGCATTATTAACAATAACCCAGCATAATCCTCTATTTCTTGGTTTGTCTTGTTTGTCATTTTCTTTCAATGCTAAATTAATAACAAATGTAAAGGTTATCTGGATTGTGTGCTTTAAATTAACTGTAATTTAAAGGACTGAATCAGTTTAGTACTTTTTATACAGTTTAGAAGATTTTTGGTCCTCATTTAAAACATTTTACCTAAGCTGTGATGAAATGGTTTTCATATGATTATTTCATTTCAAACATTATTGTGCATTGTTATTAAAGGTATATACCTCAAAGAAAAATCCATTCTTCTCTTACCCTTTTTTTTTACATCAGTACTGTTTGTTCTGTTTTCACTTACATAATTGTTTTTCAGAATAAGTGTATTTGATTGTATTCTAATGTTACTAGTTATGTTTTTAGTAAAATAGAGAAACCTCCAAAGAATTTCTTCAATTGCTGTACTGGGGATGTTGAAAGACTAATAAACCAAAAAACATCCATCTTCCACCCAATGAGGAGAGTAATTCAGCATTCAGTGTAGTGCTATTGTATATTTGTACAAACACTTTGTTTGTCCATTAGTCACAATACATAGTATTCTACCTAAAGTACCAGAACATAATTATTCAGTGTATAGGTCTAAATAGAAACTTTGAAATAATGTATCCCATGGCTGCTGATGACTGTTGTCTGGTTATAAACATTATCAATTAGTTCACCTAAAGTAATTGGCTGCCAACAAAACATTTCAGTTAAGATACAAGGAACACAGAGGAAATTATGCAGTTTCATCAGGAAATACAACCTGAAACTCTATTACACAAAGAGAAAGCCAGACATAAATACCACACCTATACAATGCAGAAACAACAATGAGCTACTTGAGTGCCAACTATTCTCCCATTGAGGCAAAAAAAAGACATGCTACAACAGCTTTGGCTTCATAGATGCATAGTGTGTGCTCGACTGACCTGTCTGCAGGTCCTATTCAAATATATAGTGCTTCATAGTGTGTAGAATCAACGGCCACCACAGTTCAGTAAAAAATCTTCCTTACTCCTTTAGTTACTTAAGTGAATAAGCAAGAGAAGGAAATTACAGATTCTTTTTTTCGTTTATAGAAATGTCCCAACATTTAAAAATGAGGTTTGCAGAAACAAAAGAGCTTTAAATGTGATGACAAACTTAATGTGTTATACTGATAATATCCAAAACATGGTAAAAATATATTTTTTGTTAATTGAACTAGTCCAATGAATATATTGTACAGTAACTGTAGAGAGGCAGTGTAATAGTTTTCTGTAGGCTCATACCTGATGTTTTTTCAACTACTTGTTTTTTTAGTGGGGTGAAGGGTCATGACCTCTGCTTGTACCGGTCATCAGGGTGATGATAGAGATGACAATACCACGTGCCTTTTTAATAATGTTTGGTGAAGAGCCGGACCAAAGGGCTTAAGGGGTCAGGGGTAACAACAGGGGTAATCATCATTCAACAGGTGACTCGGTCAACAAAACTGTTTGATTTGCTGTAAACCTTAGTATTAGCTTTTAATTTAATTTCTGAATCTATTGCTGAGTGTAGTCTAAGCAGATGTACTGTACATTAAGGATTAAGTGAAATACAGAATAAATAAATAAATAAATAAAATTATTAATTTTAGGAAGTATGGCACATAGTGGTTAAAATATGCTTTCTTCGTATTGTATTGTAGTCTTGAAGAATATGTTTTTAGTGGGGAAGCAGGCAGCAATGGCTCTCTACAGGAGGCTTGGGTGTAAAACATTCTAATCTAACAGGCCATGCGAGCAGAGAAAGCGTTCTAATTAACTACTTTTGGGGAACTGTGGAGAGGACAGAAGGAAAAATCCCCATTTTTCTACACTCCATAGCTCCCCACCTCTTGTGTATTCAGGTCCTTCCCCTATGCTCCCCACACTGCAGGGCCTCTCTCAACTTATGTTTATTCATTTGCCACTTAAAGGCCGGACACAGCACCCTGTTAAAACTAAATCAAGCCCCTTTCATGACATTGATCCTTTTGCCAAAACTGAAAGGGCCCCAGTCTGAAGGGGGTGTGACCCAGAGGACATTGAGCCGTGGAGAAGACTGAGAGGAGGGGGAACGATGTTGTGTTTCCCAAAAAAATCTAGTACTGTCTGTTCTGCTGGTGATTAAGGCAGCCAATGCTGAATAGATAGAAACACAGCAGCGGGAACTTAGAGGAGGAGTGTGGGAGATTAAGACTGACACGCCCATTGAGAAAGCGAGGGAACAGGAGGGATAAATAAGCCAAAGAGCATTAAAAGATGGGAAGGATGGAAAGAGAGCTCCTTTCATGGCTAATGACTGATTGCCTGTCTGGACCAGCGCTCAGGTTTGATTGACAACCATGCTGAGCTGAAGGGTGGGAAAGCAAACTTGGCTGGGTTTGTTAATGTGTGAGAACCCCTTTTTTGGGAGGGGGGGGGGGTATTATTTTGTCTTGTTAGAGACAGACAGTTTTAAAAAATGTTCTACATATAAACTAATAACATCCAGAAGTGAAACCATCAATACCATAATTGACCTACAATTTATACACAAAAGTATTAGGAAACATTTATTCCCTTTATTCCATTTATTCAGCCTCTCGTTATCAAACTATTATAAAGTCTGCCCTTATAATAGGTTTAAAATAGAGAATCCATTGTCCAAAAGATCTCACTGAATTTGTGTTTCTGTAATAAGATGCCACCATTGCTAAAGTCAGTTGAGAAAACATTGAGGAACCACAGTAGCTCAGCTACAAACAGATGACGTGCTGTGGTGTGAGGGAAAAAATCACCAATGGTGCTGACTTAGTACCTGAAAACCTCCTCTGGCATTAAGATCAGCACAAAAACTGTGCCAGGAGCTACATAGCATGGGTTTACATGGCCAAGCAGGTACATGCAAGCCTCACATCACTATGTACAATGCCAAGCACCTGTAGCCTAACAGTTAAGGTACTGTGGTGCATTTCCCGAGAGTGATTGACCTTAGCAATTTGCGAACTTCAAGAATGCAGATTTTGTGAGTGTTTCCCAAAAGCCTTCTTAACTATCCCAAATTACGAACAAGGTTTAAGTAGTTTTTTTTTTTACTCCAACTCTGTAAAGGCACTCTTAGTCAAAACCTGAATCACTGATTACCCGACCATTTTTTATTATTTCTTTCGCAAAAAGCTAAAAATTCATTA
>JAYDZG010000001.1:10210651-10227162 GCA_034509265.1 Microcambeva bendego | reverse complement strand
ATGTAAATGCAAACACATTACGCACTGAAGTTTAGTTTGTAGTATGAATACTGCTCTCCTGTTCCAGAGCAGGTAAATGCACATTCACTCTGGGTACCTGGTTTTTTTGGTAACTTGTTGCGAGAATATTTCAGAAAACCGAGTAATTTAGAATAACATAAGTCTTAGTTTTAAAAGAGTTGGATCCCAGGAGTAGAAATAACTGATCTAAATGATTATGGTCAGCACAGATAATATCCTTGATATGGGAGACAGTTGGATTGCTGATTAACATGATCAAAACCCTAAATCTAGCAAATGTGCAATCAAAATCTGGTTTACCAGATGAATTCTTTATTTTGACTGTGTTTATTAAATTTATCTAACCATTATGTTTATCTTTGCCTAGGGTTGGTATAATAATTAAGAACTAGACTAAGGGAAGATGCTCAGATTGATGTCTCGTCTGAGGGGGTGGCAATACTCAGATGTTTTGCAGAGGCGAATGTGTTCAAGTGCAGCTGAGCCAAAGGTGCCACAGAACTCTACTCAGACCCGCATTAACCCTCTCAACATTCAGATGCTCTCCAGGAATCTACATGAACAGATTTTCCGCTGCCCAACAGTGGAGTACTTGAGTACCAACATAGAGAAAAGTGTCAGACACTTGGAAAAGCATAATCTCTGGGGGAAGGAGTCCTCACTCCTGACTGATGTAGAATTGAAACTCCCAAAGATGTATGGGGATGACATTGATAGTCATTTTCAGATTCTTGCTCAGAAACAAAGTTTGCCTTACTTGGAGGCTGCCAGTGGGCTCCAGAAAGCAGAGCTGCCCCAGATGCCTGATAAGTGGGTTTGGGAAGTGGGCTGGACATTGTATGGGGCTAATGGAGATTTTAAAAAGGTGGATTTTCCAGAGGAAAATGCCCTGGTGTTCGATGTGGAAGTCTGCATGGCTGATGGTCATTGTCCCACACTGGCAGTGGCTGTTTCACCAAATGCCTGGTAAGTACAGTTTTCTTTTGTTACATACACTTTTTAAACTAAACTCAACAAGGTGACAAACATTTGCAATCTGTACCTTTTTAGTTAAATGATTGTTCTTCGCACACAGTGTATTTATGTGTACGTTACAGGTATTCGTGGTGCAGTAAAAGATTAATTGAAGAGAGATACAGCTGGTCAAGTCAGCTTACCCTTGCAGACCTCATTCCACTAGAGACTCCAGCCAATTCCTGCAGGCCTCCTGGTGGACAGTGGCAGGAGAGACTCATAGTTGGGCATAATGTTAGCTTTGACCGAGGACACATTAAAGAACAGTACCTGCTAAAAGTATGCTTCTACCATTAGTCTCATAAGCATTACATTTTTTACTCAAACATTTACATTTTAGTGCTAACTTTAATAGTGTCGAATTCATTAAGGGTTCGTTTCTACATGTGATTTCTCACTACAGTAATTATCTAATGGTTTATCTTGTGTTGCTTATAATCAGGGCTCAAAGATGCGTTTCCTAGACACGATGAGCCTCCATATGGCTATCTCAGGACTGACCGGGTTTCAGCGTTCTCTATGGATGGCCAGCAGGTACGGCAAGAAACAGGGCCTGCAAGAAGTCAAGGAGCACATGAGGAAACTTGGACGATACTCCAAGGGCCCAGTGGTTTGTTCACAATGAAATTATTTTGCTATTACTATCTCAAAATATTAAAATGGATGTGACATATGAAATAAAGATTATTTATCTGCACACAAAACTGAGCGTTTTTCTTCTAAACCCTCATATGGAAAATCAGTTAAATCACTTGGAATCATGTTAGAGGCTTATATATTTTTCTAGTGTTTATTACACTTGGCTTTTGCTCATGACTAAACAGTTTTTTGCCATTTTCTTTATCAGTTTTAAATTTAAGTGTTAAGGTATGTTGAATGCTTAAGATGTATTATACCATATGTTTTGTGTGCTTTTTTCAGATTGGTTCTTGGGACTGGGTTAACATCAGCAGCATCAATAACTTGGCTGACGTTCATGCTCTCTATGTTGGAGGTGATCCTCTTGAGAAGGAGGCCAGAAATATTTTTGTAAAGGGTAGCATGAGAGATGTTAGGAGCAATTTTCAGGTAAAGCAAAAATACATCATAAAGCTTTCTAGTTTAGTAAGTGTAATTTTTTACATTTTCAACATTTCTCCAAAGTGACTTACAGTACTGTGACAGCATATTGTTTAAGAAAATAAGGGCCATGCTTAAGTGCTCAGTAGGGATAACTTGGCAGTACTACAGCCTTGCAATATAAGATTTGGTCTTTTAGTCTACAGTTAGGAGTAATGTAATCTTAGGACTTTACCTTTACATTCTAGGAGCTGATGCAGTATTGTGCGAATGATGTTCTGGCCACTCATGAGGTTTTTACTCAACAACTATCCCTCTTCATGGAGCGGTATGATTTTACTGTACTCTTAGACTTGCCAGCTTACTCCTTTGCGTCGGATTTTGATATGTTAACCAACACATTGCTTAGATTATTATGTATTCTTACAGGTGTCCACATCCAGTGACATTTGCAGGAATGCTTGAAATGGGTGTCTCATACTTGCCTGTCAATCAGAACTGGGGTCGGTATTTGGAAGATGCCCAAGACACATATGAAGAGCTACAAAGAGAAATGAAGAAATCTTTGATGATTCTTGCCGATGATGCTTGTCAGTTACTACAGGATGACAGGTACCATGAAACCTGTTAAATGTGATTTAAGGCCGTTGCCAAAATGTCCATGACGGTGTCTATTGTATAACAATGATTCATGTCATGGTGCATATCCTGGAATGGTAATGCTGGGATGATGGTAGTCATTTGTAATACTCATGAATGTGGCAGATAGGAACAGCATAAACACTTAAGAGAGCTTAATAAGGGCCAAGTTGTTATAGCTGGACAATGCAGTTAAAATATCTGATCAACAGGTACTAACAAACCCATCATAAAACTGGTCCAAAATGAAATGAAAGACTTGATGCTGTTGGGTGGGCAAAGGAAGGTTAAACAAAATGTAAAATGAAGGGGTTTCTACACAAGGTGTGATGTTTAGTTAATAAATTACTGGAAATTCATTCTAATTAGTGTAATGGTAGTAAAAGACAGATACACCATTTCTATTATGGGTATTACTGTGTCTGATTGCCACAGACAACTCACATTCTGTAAAGTACTTCTTTCTCTCTGCTATTTATCTGGTTCTAAATTTCAGTTAAATGCCACCAGCAGCCACAATGTCAGGTAAAGTTAGTATTTATTTCTCGATTTAGATACAAAGAAGACCCTTGGCTTTGGGACTTGGAGTGGGACGTACAGGAGTTCAAGCAAAAGAAAACGACCATGAGCAAGAAAAAGAAAGCCAAACAAGATGCTGAGAAAGCAGCGGCAATGGCTTCTGGATCTGACAGATTAGAAAAAGACTGGAACGAAGGTAATGCGTTTATTTACAATGAATTGCAAAGTTAGTAATGATTAAATTAGTCACAACATTTATTTTACATTACTATGTAATGGGACTTTTTTTTTTTTTTAGCTTTTTTTAGCATTAATAAATCATACATCAACACAGTCTAACTGACCAGACAGTTTATTACTGTGTCTTTAATCACATTAGTCATCTAAGTCATGAGTAAATGAATCATACGTATTTAATAAAACTAAATATACCAAAAGGGGTCAAAACTTTAAAGCTAACTAACTTGTTAAATCTTGATACAGGAGAAATTTAGCCAGACTGATCATTTCAGACTTCCTTCTGACGGCATCCCCCATGTCCTCGGAACCTTTACGGTGTTAGAGGCACTTGCACCACCCTAGTCTGTATCAAGAATTGTATCAAATGAAAACTACATTTACAAAACAGATATGAAATAAGATCATGCACTAAAATGCTTCTAGAATAGTTGAATCCTAATATAAATAAATATGACGCTATGGGAAATCCACAATAATCATGATTGCAACACACAGTGCAATGGCTTCTTCAAATATTAAGTTGAATATTGTATTGTTTTCAGATCCAGGCCCTCCTGAGGAAGAGCAAGATATTGTGGACCCCAGCAAAGAGCTTGTAGAGAGACTGAAGGAAACTGTAAACTGTTTGCCCAAGAGGAGACAGCACATGCCGGCACACCCTAGGTGAGCCTAGCTCTTCTATTTTATTGACCTCTCAAAGAAAAAGCAGATATTGTCTTAGCTTATGTTGATCGTGATGCTTTTTATTCCACCTTAAATCATAATACCATAAAATACTGAAGTGAAATTCAATTTTAGTTCTCTTAGATGGTTTTATTTCTGACCCTTACTATAACACTGCAACAGATTATGTTACTTTGTGTGACAAAAAAAAAGACAAATTTAAAATCGATTGACTGAATTGAGTGATTTTCCCCCTTCGTTTGTTATTCCTTTTGAGCAGCTGGTATCGAAAGCTTTGTTTGAGGATGTCGGAGGAGGATGAGGCCTGGTCTCCTGGAGCCAGCCTGATCAGTCTGCAGATGAGAGTGACACCCAAGCTGATGGGCCTGACATGGGATGGTTTCCCCTTGCACTATACAGAGAAACATGGCTGGGGCTACTTGGTCCCAGGACGTAGAGATAACCTGGATGCAGCAGAGGACCCCGAAGGACCTGTTTGTCCCTATAGGTAAACTGTTGAACCACATCCCTATGTAGATGTTATGCAAAAGGCAAAAAGGAAGAGAGTATTAGAAGTTAGAAACTGTCAAGTCACATCATTATGACCATCAGCTTAAATCCAGAGTAACCGCCGGGTGTAACACAGACAGCAGCTAGAAAGGCTGGGAGTGACTTAAAGAGGTCCTGGTAGGCTGTCAGAGGCATCTGGAGCCATGCTGATTGCAGTGCATCCCACAGCTGCTAAAGAATTGGTGGGGGGGATCCATAGAGCAAACATAACGATTGAGGTGATTTCATAGAGGCTTAATTGGGTACAAGTCTGGGTAATTAGGGGTCAAGGGTAATACTTGGAAATCTTAGCCATGTTCTTCCAAGTAATGTTAGTCACATTGTCTTCCCGGATGATTTTGTCAGGTGTATGTGATCTGTAAGGATCGACTCATACCCAAATTGGTTAAGAGTCTCTTACACATCTTATATAAACCAAGTCAGCTCATGAAAAATGGCTTCTTTCATGTGCTATAAATTGCATTCTTTGAAAGTAGGACGTAATAAGTCATAATCATGTAAGTCGAGTTTGGGGGTTGGAAGCAGGATTGGTGCATAATTTCTTTTGTAATTTTCTTTTCTTTTTGGTTCTAAACTGTTCTAAAATTTCTTTTGGACATGTATAAAAAAACTCATTTAAACTCATTCTCACTTTAGGGCAATTGAGAGCATCTACAGAGAATATTGTGAGCAGAAAGGAAAGAAGCAGCCACAGTGTCTCGAAAGTCTACCTTCAGAGGAACTCATGCTGACTGACAGCAGTGTGTGGCAGACAGTATGCACTTCATTGACTATATAGAAACTAAGCTACGAAGGATAAAATTCCTGAATGATAATGGGACGTTTGTGTGTGTGGTGTTTTTTAGGTGGAAGAGTTGAGCCGACTAGAGACGATGTCCGATGATGAAATAGTGCCAAGAGCGGTGAGAGCAAAAAAGGCTAAGGTTAGTAAAATCAAAAATTTGAATTCATCTGTCACTCCAGAAGTCTGTACACCGCTCCAGATTCCTTTAGCCTTTTTCCATTCCACTGCTTCTGCCATTCTTGCTCAAGAGTGGTGTGTGTCGTGGAGTCCGGCCATAAAGTCTTTGGTTAAGTTAAAAAAGTATGACCTGGTTATATTTACAAACTATTCAGTTACTCTAAAACTAGCTCAGCAGTAAAGTGATTTCGGTTAAATTTGCAACTGTAACTTTCTATCAGTTACATCCAATAGGTATCACAGAATCTGGAAGCAGATACTGAATGTCCGTATCACCATGGGAATGGACCATACAATGATGTAAATATCCGTGGATGCTGGTTCTTTAAATTACCTCATAAGGTGAATAAAATCATATTCGTTTATGTGAACATTTACAGATCTCTGTTGGCATTCACCTGACTTCCATTTTTATATTTCAGGATGGTAATGAAAACAATGTGGGTAGCCCGTTTTCTAAAGATTTCCTGTCTAAAATGGAGGACGGGACACTTCAGGCCGGCCAAGGGGGAACAAATGCAACTCGCGCTCTAGAGATCAACAAGATGATGTCATTTTGGAGAAACGCCCATAAACGCATCAGGTACACTCGCTGAGTGCTTTTCCAGTAATGCTCTTGTAAACTTCTCAGTCATTCACTTTGATTTTTTTCAGTGGTCTTGTCATTGATTATTTTTCTGCCTCTAGCTCTCAGATGGTTGTGTGGCTACGGAAGGGAGAACTCCCTCGTACAGTTAGCAAGTATGGTTGGATTTCACTACCTAACATGATAATGATGCTGTAGTTGCTCCCCTGAACTTCTGTTATCCTCACAGACACCAGGACTACAACGAGGAGGAACAATACGGTGCCATCTTACCCCAGGTCGTCACTGCAGGGACAGTCACTCGCAGAGCTGTAGAACCAACATGGCTGACTGCCAGTAATGCACGGGTATGAAATGATGAGAAATTCAGCTAAGCCAACGTATCACATTTAGATGATCTATTTATTGATTTCCAGTTAAGGGTATCAGGTATCCTTCAAGTCACTTATTGTATTTTAGTCAATACTTGTTTTTTGCCTGTTCCTGTTTCTTTAAACATGCCACAATCAGATGCAGAGGCAGGGAAAATGCAACCATTCTGCACAATGTGGTCAGTTTGGTAACAATGGAATTAAAAAAATGACATTACTTTATTTTTGCTTAAAAATCACTCCCCCTGCCTGTAAGCAACATCGCACATTCCTATGGATTCTGGAATTTACAGATGTATTTACAATACAATACAGGTTAACATTGCCTCGGTTTTCTGGTAATTGGAAAATGTAATGTAGAGGTAAATTGTAAACATGGGATAGGTAACAGTAACAGCTTATTTGCATAAAAGTGACAGAGCTCTTAAACTCTCATTCTGAAAGGGAATAAAACTGATAAAATCTCTTTGTGAGTGCAAAGAATTTCATTGACATGTTTTGTATATAGCCCATAGACCTATTCTAACTTAAAAATAGTTTAATTTGTCCCCTTTAATCAACACCTGTTTGTTTACTAGTGTAATTTAGATGCAGTTTAGGAACAAGACACAGTTGTGTATTTTTGCAGAGGGATCGAGTGGGGAGTGAACTGAAAGCTATGGTGCAGGTCCCTCCTGGTTATCACTTGGTCGGAGCAGATGTTGATTCACAAGAGCTTTGGATTGCAGCAGTGCTGGGAGAGTCTCACTTTGCTGGCATGCATGGTGAGATTTGATTTGTATGTACAGTAGCTTATTCAGCAAGTTGTGGACACATTTAAAGGCCTAATTTTATGACCACTGCAAGATGAAATGAAGCCTCATAGGTACATGTGGGGAGTGAAGGCCGGTCCGTGTTGTCCAATCCAACAGACTATTGAAGTTAATGCTGGTTGTGATAAAAAGGGGTCAGAATACACTGCATCACAGTTGCAGGGCTGCATTGCCAGCTAAGCGGGGGACCATACAATATTAGGAAGGTGCTCATAATATTATGCCTGATCACTGTGCAGGCCAACTTAAAACCACTTCTAAATAAACCTTTTAATTATACTTTATTATTTGTTGAAGCTGTGTAAACAGTGAACTCGTGCTTTATAAAATCGTTTTTATTTTGGTTGTGCACTTGAGGCTGCACAGCATTTGGATGGATGACCCTGCAGGGCAAGAAGAGTCAGGGCACGGACCTGCACAGTCGTACAGCGGACGCTGTAGGCATCAGTCGAGAGCATGCTAAAGTCTTCAACTACGGCCGGATCTACGGAGCAGGCCAGCCGTTTGCCGAGCGTCTGCTCATGCAGTTCAACCATCGACTCAGCCAACCCGAGGCAGCCAGCAAAGCACGGCAGATGTACGCACTCACCAAAGGCCTGCGCAGGTACATCAGCTAAAACACCTGAGTTTCTCTTTTCTAAACTGTCCTCACTAGAAAGGTGACATGACTCGTTATTTTTGGGCACAGGTATCATCTGTCTGAGGAGGGTGAGTGGTTGGTAAAAGAACTGGGGGTTGATGTGCAGAGGGATGAAAATGGAACTGTGTCCAGAGAGGAATTGCGCAGAATTTCTAAACTAGCTGGCAGGAGGTGAGCTCATCTATTCGTTTTAATGTGTTTCTGTAGCATTGATTCAAGGGTGTAGAAAATTACTGAAACACTCATTTTTGGCCAACTACGAAGTGATAGGTGCACTTCTAATAGGTTGATTGCTAATTAACAGCATGTATGGACTAAGATACCAGCAGTTCGTTCTTTTCAAGAGAAGATCTTGTGCTCTGGAGTCATTCAGGGGGTTTCAGACTACACAACTGACCGGCGAACAGGGTTTTCACACTACACGATCCAACAACAACTACAATCACGGCGAGCTGCTCTGCTCTCACAAACCACATTTTTTCATGAACACTAGCGTGAGAAGTGACGAGGTGCTTAATGATACCACATTCACAATATGCATGTTAACATGTAGTGTGTGTGTGAGCGCTGATGTCCAGCATAAGATACAGGAGAACAATACATTATTCTGAGTGGGGTTGGCTACGCAACCTGCATGGATTGTGACCGGCTTGTATTTATATACATAAATAAGGTCAGAAATACTCTTAAATTGTATGTGCCGATGTATTCTGATACAAACTATTTGCACCTGTGTCACCTCACCACATATCTAGCATTCTCATGGGTAGTTTGACTTATCGTTGCACAGCTTTCTAATCTATGGTCCTGCCCTTATTTACCATCGTGATCTCTTCTTCTAGTTCTCAGAATAAAAGGAAGTGGGACGTGGTTGGACGACGCGTGTGGACCGGAGGTACCGAGTCTGAGATGTTCAACAAGCTGGAGAGCATCGCTCACTCAAAGCATCCAGCCACCCCTGTGCTGAGGTGTAGGATCTCTCGAGCTCTGGAGCCAGCTGCTGTCCGAGAAGAGGTAGTTAAATTCCTTTTAGTAACTTTTGCTTAAATCAAAATACTAGTCTTTATTTAGATTTCCATTAGTTACGTCTGTTAAGAGCCGAGATTCGAAATGAGTTGTCAGCTCTGCTGTGGTAGTGTGAGTGCAGTTTTTATTTTCTAGTACTATGGTTTGGACTGTAACTATAACTAGTTGTTTTTCAGTTCATCACCAGCAGAATTAACTGGGTGGTTCAGAGCTCAGCAGTGGACTACCTTCACCTGATGCTGGTGGCTATGAGATGGCTGATGGAAGAGTATGACATAGACGGGCGCTTCTGTATTAGCATTCATGATGAGGTACGCTACCTGGTAAAAAGTGAAGATAGATACAGAGCAGCACTCGCCCTACAGATCACCAACCTGCTTACCCGGTAAGTATCATTTTTTTCAGCTAGCTTCGGAAGTGTTAGTGGCTTTGGGCAGCATTTCATGTATTAATGTTTGTAGAATACAAGTAAATGCTGGTTATCATCACAAGGTCATTTAAACGGCCCCTCTTATGATCATAACTGTTTCTCATGTCTTTTCAGATGCATGTTTGCCTATAAGCTAGGTATGAATGATCTTCCACAGTCAGTAGCTTTCTTCAGTGCTGTGGATATTGACCAGTGCTTGAGAAAAGAAGTCACCATGGACTGTGCGACCCCATCTAACCCTACAGGACTGGAGAGAAGATATGGACTAGCTCAAGGTCTGATCAATTGTTCATTATTTGTATTTGAAATACAAATAATATTTTTTTGATTGCTACCTACATAAAGTGGTGAGGAAAAAGTATGTGAACCCAGTGGCATTTCATGCTTTCTTTGCATAATTTTTTCATAAAATGTGATCTGATCTTCATCCAAGTCAAGGGCATTGACAATGACATTTTCTGGTGATGTGCTGTGCCTTTTTTTTTTACACCAGATGTATCGCTGTGTCTTTGCAAATTATTAATCTTAATTACATCAGTCCTTAAAACATTTTGCCAGTACCAGTGTGGTGGCATTGTGCTCTTTCACAAACTTCAAGTGTGCATCAATGTTCTTTCACAAATTCCTGATATAGACACCCTGCTTGTTTAAGGTTTTATGGACTGTAGACTCATGAACACATGTTGGCCAGTACCAATGACTCCTTCAAATCTTTGGTTGTCACTTTGGGCTGTATCTTTACCTCATCAATGAGTCTTGGTTGTGTCACATTTCCAAATTGTCTCAATGAAGACATGACTGATTATATTTTGTGAGTGTGGTATTATTTTAGGCACATTATATTGATCAAAACTCTTGACTTGGATGAAGACCACATGTTATGACAAATGGATGCATAAAACCTTGAAAGTCCAAAAGGTTCACATACTTTCAAATATTTTCTTGCCACTGGAGATGGTGCTTTTATATATGCATTATTGCAATCACCATGGCTTTATTCTATTTATGGTGCATGTTCAAGTGGTGAGAAAACAGCAATCCTGCAAAATAAGTCCCAAAAAAGACAAATTAGTGCAAATCGGTTTATGAGACAAAAAGTACACAAACATCTTTATGTATTCAGTGAAAAAATACATTTGTTTTAACATCAAGAACTGGGTTACATAAAACAGCCAAAGATACAAAAATAAATAGAATTATGTACAACTGATATTACTGCAGCAGAAATCAACTACATTTTTTATATTAACAGGTGAAGCATTGGACATCTATCAGATCATTGACCTTACCAACGGGTCTTTATCAAAAGGAAAATAGCCAGATCATGTCTATAAGCAGTCGGAGAGAAGAGGAGCCTGATAACAGCTTTCAGGTCAAAGGTTGAATGGAAAAATCCATGTTTCTTTTTTTTACTTTTGTCTTCTTTTCTTCTTGGGAGCCTGACTCTCCTTAGAAACCTGAGACGCTTCAGTCTACACAAACAATAATACAATACAATATTAAGACATTCTTTCCTGAGAGGGTTTTGATAAAGTTTTATTGTTACAACTGTTAGCAGTTATTTTGTTTGTATTTGAAACTCTTTGAAGAAGAGTGTTACAGTATCCTTTACAAGGACGTGTGTTTGTTTTTGTTTCTATATCTACCAATTTAGTCATTTTTGATTCCTCGAATGTAAAGCCACATCCCACTTGCCCCATCCGACATCACTTACCGGTGCTGGGTTCCCACACAGCTGCTAAGCTCCAAGTGGGAACCCAGACACATACTGCTAACATGAGTTAAAACACATTCATATACAAAAACAGCGAGGGTCCCCACCCCATCATGTTTAAATATTAAAGGTTATATGGGATGTTTATGAGTAACCAGTTCACCAGCATCAGAATTAATCAAAGAATAAGCATTGGTGCAAAAAGAGTCCATCATGTAAACTACAAACCCAGATTCCAGTGAAGTTTGTGTGATGTTTTGTAATATACAATAAAAAGAATATGGAATTTGTCCATTCTCTTGAATCTTTTAGTTGATAAGAGCAGAAAGAAGTGATTTCCAATGTTTATACTAATCACTATATTTATACATAGAAACATATTTTAAATTTATAATGTTCTAATTACTGCTTGTGTTAGACCTGATTATGAAAAAATAAATATCACACACCGTATTTTGAGAGTGGTAAATTATGCTGACCGACTACAGATCACAGTCTGTACAGTTTATTGATGGGACAAAGTATTACCCTGCCAAATCTTTACAAAAAGAGCTTTGTAAATATATTGTATAATGTTAAAGGCAAACAAACCTGTTGGCTTGCTTCCTGCTCCTGCAGTGCAGCATCCAGAGTGGCAGCATTGATCCGAAAATCTCTGGAAGTGCTCAGCTTCATGTACTGCATCAGATTTACCTATAAAGCAAATCCAGCCCTCTGAACCTTGTGTTCTTCTTACATACTGGTACAAGTATCAGTTGAAGTTGCATACCTTTGACTTCTTGGATAAAACAATGAGAAATTTCTCATACTGCTCAATAGAGTAGATCAGTGTGGGGATAGGTTTGGTTTCACGGAGAACCTTTGCCTGAATAAGATTTTAAAAGATTAGTGCCTATAGTAATATATAAGGCTTCAAAAAAAATATGTCCTTACAGAGGCAGCTGCAACAGCATCCTCTTCTTTCTTTTTCTTCTTTTTATCATTCCCCTCACCACTCTGTGAGAGGCGGCACAGACGATCTGTTTTTAAAGTGCAGGATGACCAGCAAATTGAACAAATGGGAAAAAGCTTACCTGTACATAAGTGATGAAAGAATAGCACTGAGGAGTGAGATGAGAACCGGAAAGCTTCACCTAGACACACCAGCCACAGAGTAAAAGAAGATTAATTACTGTGTTTGCTTTAACAAGGGACGATTCGAACAGAAATCCCCCGACAGTCTGGATTTAAAAAAGCAATTGTATGAATATATTAAATGTGAATATAAAAACAATTCAATTGAAAAATTGATATAATATGGATGAATCGTGTTAATATAATTTTTGCATTGTTCTAGGATCTCTCATTTAAGCTAGTCACCGTTTATAGTATTTAGGGCAGCAGGCGCCTGCCTTTTTTAAATTTATTTTTTTACTTTTTACACCTCAGACCGGTTTCATATAAGATATAATTTCATGGACTGGCAGGGGGCAGAATGGATCTCAAATAGAATACAATACTACTCACAAATGATGAGAAATCAGTGTAAAAAGATTTCTTTCCATCTCCATTATAACAAAACTCGGGTACTATAACCATGGCCTTACCAGTTTCTCTAGACGAGCAGGGAGTTGGCCAGGATGTAATGCACACAACTGGATATACTGTAGCAGACAGAAAAACTAACTTGAACAAACAGTCACATTAATTTTTTTAATTTTTTTTATTTTTTTTTAAATCTAACAAATATTTCTAATATGTAATTTTCTCCAATCTCTCCAAATCAAATTCCTGATTTGCCTCACTCTGTATCGTGTGTTTAATCAACACACAAGTTCAAACACTTTGCAGTGGTGTAACTCACATATTTGATCAGAGTGGTGAAGATGTTGTAGGTTCGACTGAGCTCTCTGATTAAAGCATCCGTGCAGGCTCCGGGGGGCAGTGCGGTCTGTACCAGCTCATTTAAAGCAGTTAGCAGCGTTCCCAACTGCAGAGTCACTGCCTTCTCCACAAGGTCCTGCTGGGCAGGTGACTGAGTGGCACCTCCTGTCAGATAAACTCATACATGACTACTACAATGCTTTCCTATGCATTAAAAACATCACCCTATGTACATGATATGAGGGATCTTCAAAGAGTTTCCACACTTTTATACTCAGGTTGGAAACCAGAGGGTGGGAGGAGTAGTAATTTATCGTGACTGGAAAAGTGATGTCATTTTTAATAAATAGTGTAAACCTTTGTATTTTAATCATACTAAATTAACATGGTATTAAACTTGTTAACTCAAAAGTGCATTAAAGTACAACTAACTACAAGTACAAACTGTTTGTCTCAGTGTATTTTAATGGCACCTGCAGTCTTGTCAGATGATAACTGGCCTTTTTTCTTGACAATTAACCAGTCCACTTCATCCAGAACCCTGCCCACCTGGGACAAGACTAAGACCTACAGAGAAAGAGAATTTATTAATCAAAATTAGTCAGTCTTCATTAATTTAATTACAATTTCACCATCAAATTGCTACTTTTTTAATTAATTAATTATTCAGTGTTCCTGTGGCACAGCAGTAAAACCCACTATTGCTCAAAACTTTTGGTGCTATTGGCCTGTCAGGAGTCAACAAAGACATGACTGACCATTCCTTATGAGACATGGTCAAAATCCTCACTGGGAAGTGTACCTGTCAGTGAGCTCTCAATGGCTGTTTAAAAGAGAGAGATTTGCTATTGAAAGGGGGCCTGGAATAAAACTTCCATTATTTTTATGAACCCGGCATAAAACTGTAGCGTTTAATAAGGGAGAACTTACTGTGGTTGATGATGCTGTTTTCATGCTAACAATGGAAAAGTGGGACTGCTTCTCCACCTCCACATCCTACTCAGAATTAGGAAAAAAATATATGAACTTCTGCCAACATTATTGGGGTATAAATATGCAAATTTATTAAAAAATAGAAATTAAATAAATAAAATCACATGTACATTAGTAGTCACAGCCTTTGCTCAATACTTTGTTGAAGCACCACTGGCAGCAATTACACCCTGAAGTATTTTTGAATAAGATGCTACAAGCTTGGAACACCGATTTTTGGGAAGTTTCTCCCATTCTTCTTTGCAGAACCTCTCAAGCTCCACCAGTGTCATCAGAATGACCCTTGGGTTTTTAATCACCTCCCTGACTAAGGCCCTTCTACCCTGATCACTCAGATTGGCCGGGCAACCAGCTCAGATCTGTGCCTCAATACAATCCTGTCTCAGAGGTCTACAGACAATCCTTTGGACTCCAAATTACAAATGTCTAATCAACTGGATTTACCACAGCTGGACTCCAATCAAGTTGTCAAAACAACAAAGATGATCAGTGGAAACAGGATGCACCTGAGCTCAATTTTGAGGGCATTTTTTAAAATACATTTTCAAAAATTCCAAAAACAAATCTCTTCTTTTTTTTTTTAATTAATTAATTTATTTATTTATTTTTTAAACTTGAAAATGAATGCAATCCATTTTGGACTAAAACTAACATAAAGTGTTAAAGTGAAGCACTGTGAACACAGATGCACTGTATGAAATCTGATTAGGATAAGTGGTTAAAGAAAATGAACTGAACTGTAGAAAATTGTCTCAGATATGTGCCTAAATGTTATATATGGAAATTTAACACATATATATGTATATAACATTTGCATATGGGCCGATTATTCTCTAAAACACACAACTGGTACCCTAAAGTTGTTGGGTGGCCATGACTCATTGATCCCTACGAACCTGAACTTTGAGCCATGTTAGCACTATTGCTGGGCCATGCCAAATGTTGTAATGCTGGTTATAAGGTAAATGTGTCACACCAAAGATCTCAAACAGGTCAAATTACCCATCCTTACTCCAGTCTAATATTAATAGTACCCAAAAAGAAAATGGCACGCAGGCATCTGAACTGGGCATTAGAACAATCGAAGTCATCTGATAGGACAAATCTATAGACATATAGACACACATATAGAGTATGGACACACATACCTGGTCTATGTCTCCTAGCTGGCTGTGAATGTCCTGACACATCTCCCACAGCAAAGACACAGGACTTTTATAGAGAACATGCAGAGTAAAGAGCAAAGACAGCAAACCCCTACTGAAAGAAATGTCCTCTGAGAGACAGAGAGAGTAGAGAAACATCACATATAGAGCTTCACTATATAGACAAATTTAATGGGACACCACTTCTATTCAAATCATATGTGTGTTGATCTGACTCTTCTTGATCAGATGGAGTGTAGTGATTTACAATAATGACTTGAAAAGAACTAGACATGGACCAAGAGTGGTGATGAATTGGTGAGTCAGTTTGGTCATTCGAATTATGCATGACATATTTATTATTATATTATTAAATTAAAAGTTATGCATGAAAATGTGCAGAGGAAATAAAACCGGCTTACCGAAGCTGGTTTCTTTGCAAATTTTGACTGTCCATGTAATCATCTGGACAAACTGTCAAAAAAGCACCATAATAATTTAGTTGGAGAAACTCCTCCTTAATAGACGCCATTAGCACTGAAGTGGTTAAATACCTGTTGAGAAGAGGGCTCAAGAAATTGTGAAAGCAAACAGAGGATGCTGACCAACAGCTGGGCCTCTTTGCTATTAAAATCCTCCTCATTTCCACTTAGCTGGCTGAACAGGGCACGCTGTATGTACACACAAACACAAACAGGGTCCAAAGAGTGAAGCAAGACCAGACAATATATACCATTCAACTACAATGTAAGTAAGCATTTTTCAACTCTCACCACTGTGTTCCAAACGACATGAAACTGCCAATTAGTTTGAGCAAGAAAAATAATTTAGTCTATCTACCGATAACAATATTGCTTAAATATTCAAGGAATCAAGAGATATTACATGCTGTAGGACTAAAGCATAGTGCAGGACACCAAGCTCACTACATGTTCATGAGATAAATATAGCCTGGAAAGGCTAGCTAGTGCCTTCCAGTGTCACTCAACACAGTCCGGGTTGCATCAAGAACTGCAATCTGAAACGTTAATGCAGGAATCAAGATCAGAGAGGAACACACCTGAAACTGACGAATGTAGAAGGCAGTCATTTCAGTCTGGTTGGCATTTTCAGTCTCTCCCTCCAGCTCCTCCTGCCTAGAAGCATCTGAAGTGAAGAGAACCAGTCTGACATTACTGGTGCTTGGTAAAATAAAACATTAAAGATCTGAATGACACTAGAAGTCAGTACAAAAAGTCACCCACC
>JAYDZG010000001.1:10093097-10104734 GCA_034509265.1 Microcambeva bendego | reverse complement strand
CCACAAACAGGAAGTTAATATCACCAACCATTCCCATTTTATTAAGGTGTATCCATATAAATGGCCCACCCTGTACTGACTTTAGGGGGGTGAATAGTTATGCATACTGAAGTTTTCTGTTATTTTGTTATAATTTTTATAATTGTTTTCTGCTTCACAATAAAAAAATATCAAATGTTCAAATTTGTAGGCATGTTCTGTAAATTAAATGATGCAAACCCTCAAACAATCCATTTTAATTCCAGGTTGTGAGGTAAAAAAACAAGAAAAAAGGAGAAGTGGGTGAATTCATTTGCAAGACACTATAGTTACAAACTGCATCTGGTGGGAGCAGTTGTACTAGAATGGTTATTTTGAAGTGTGAAAAACTTTTGACTAGCCACTTTCAGACCTAAAATTAAATACAAAGCATTATTTGGAGTTGTAAAAACCCAGCATTGTTGAATTGAGCCATGTGAACACGTTGCATTTATTAGCTAGTCTCAATCAGCAGTTTAATCAACAAATTTAACAAATTTAAATTTAGCAGTTTAAACAGAACTTATGGAAAAAACCTACCCAAATGTAAAAAAGTTATCTCAAATATCAGAGATATTCCCCCCATCTAATTGTAATGTGTATAGTACAATTAGAATAGTCTGAGATGTAAGTGACAAATGTTGATTTGCACTTTGATTTGGATATATTTTGCCTTGATTTTAGAACACCCTTGTTAATGTCAAATTTTAGAACACACTTTTACACACATTGGAATTTTTCCTCCACAATTTAAACCCAATTTGTACAGTTAAACACACAAATACAGGGGGCAGTGAGTATACGTAACCGAAGCAGTGGACAGCTCTAGTCACAGTGGCCAGTGTGGAGTTAGGAGTTGGGTGTCTTGCTCAAGCCACTTCAGTCGTGACAGCCAAAACAGAACAAACGGTATTATACTCTAAAAAGCTATAATTGATAAAAAATGATTTAGTTTAGTTACATAATCAATTCCCCAAAATACATAATGTGCATTTCTGCTTTGTGATTTGATAAAATAACCCGCAAACTGAATTTGAAAGCTGTGATTTACCATTGGTTCTAAAGGTTGAAAGCAGACCTTTGTAAATCTCTTAATGCCATTTTCATGTCACATATATACGCATTTGAGACCTGTAGAACTAGTTATGCACGATTATATTCTGAATTCAACACATATGATTGAAATTGGCCAGACAAAGAATACAGAAATGATATTTGAAATAAAAAAATGATCAGTACTCACATAGAGCGCATTTTCTTTTGCTCTGATCATTTCTTTTTACTGTGAATGGTATATTATACTGCAAATGGTATGTTATACTGCGAATGGTATTTTATACTGTTACTGTTATATGTTTTATAAAGGTCAGTATTTTACAGAAATCAGTAAATCACATGAATCAAGATTTAACGAAAAAAGGATTTAAAAATAATGATTTTAAGAACTTGAGTCGATTATAAAACAAAGTTTTTGATCCTCTTTCAAGTTGGATTGGATTAAGTTCTGGGCTTTGACTAGGCCTTCCAATGCATTTGCATGTTTCCCCTTAAACCACTTGAGGGTTGCTTTAGCAGTATGCTTTGGGTCATTGTCATGTGTGAAGGTGAATCTCCGTCTCAAGTCACTGATGGGCCGAAACAGGTTTTGCTCAAGAATATCCCTGTATTTAGTTCAGTTTCCCAGTCCCTGCTGCTGAAAAAATCCCCACATCATGATGCTGTTACCACCATGTTTCACTTTGGGGATGGTGTTTTGGGGTGATGAGATTGCGCCAGACATTTCATTTTCCTTGGTGGCCGAAAAGTTCATCTGACCAGAGCACCCTCCTGCATACATTTGGGGAGTCTCCCAAATGCCTTTTGGCAGACTCAAAATAAGCCTTCATATTTTTTTCTGTAAGTAAAGGCTTTTTTTCTGGCCACTCTTGGAGTGTATTTATTATTGTGGTCGTATGGACAGATAATTCAACTCTGTTTGGGAACTCTGAAGCTCATTCAGGGTTGCCTTTGGTCTCTGTGCTGCCTCTCTCATTAATGCCTTCCTTGCCCGGTCTGAGAGTTTTGGTGGGCGGTCCTCTTTTGGCAGGTTTGTTGTTGTACCATGTTCTTTCCATTTGATGATAATGGATTTGATGGTGCTCTGGGGGATCATCAGCTAGTAGTTATATATATATATGATGATTATCTGATTACTCGCAGCCGGTCACTTGTATTTCAGCAATGGTAGTGGAGTAGTTTGCCATTGCTTTCTCCACCCCTCCCCATTTATCCGGGCTTGGGACCGGCATGCAACTGTTTCCAGTTACACGGCTGGGTAAACCTTCAGGACGATTCAGTGGTATTAACCTGGTAGCATGTCTTTGGACTGTGGGAGGAAACCCATGTAGACGCAGGGAGAACATGGTTTAAAAAAAAAAAGTTCTATATAAAGTCTGGCTCTAATCACATTGACAATTCTTTAAGCCTTAGTATCTCACCCTTTCAACCATAAGCCTCAAGTACCTACAAACATATATCTGTCAAAATAATACCTGAGAAGTATCACTAAAATTTCATTTTCACTAATTCATTTTTCTGTATTTAATGGCGGATTTCCTCTCATCCTAGTCATATTCAATTACCTGATCGTATTTTGCCTCTTCTGCTGCCAACCTGCACTCCTGACCCTTCTTATAGACACACAGCCACACAGGCAGAGCTGAGGTTCCAAATCTAGATCTTGGCACTATCAGAATTTCTTTAAATCTTCAATCAGGAATGATGCACATGGACTTTTTCACAATTTGGGTTATTCACACATCCAACATATGGTTTCATTGAGCAGAGATTTTTCATTTAGACCCGCCACTGTCATAAATTTGTTTTTCAATTTATGAGTTATCAGTTCATTACAAACTGTTCACCAAAGATAAATCAAAATGAAACATTGGTGATCTTAATTTTATGTTGGAACAAACATTTGTAAAACTCGACACTGGATAAAATGTTAAACAAGTAACATGGTTTTAGACAGTTTCACCATTAGCAGTTAAATGGTTACTGATGAGGTCATCAAGAAGAGTATTTAAGTAGAATCGACAAAAAGGTTTAGTCTTTTCATATCACTATAGATTGTGGTTTGCCAAGCTTTGATTAGTCAACAAAGACAATATTTCTGTGTACAAAAATGGGTCTTTCACAATATCTCGTTCATACAGTCATGAAAAAGGAGGGGAACAATCTCTAAGTAAAGACCAAGGGCAGAAATCATTGCTAATGTTGTGTGATCATTGAGCCACTTGGAAATGGGCCTGGGAGTACTTTGGAACATTGTCATGTAAGAGTCTGCTGCTGTATTAAGAAATGCAACCTGAAACTGTACAATGCAAAGTGGAAGCCATGTGTTAATTTTGCACAGAAATGCTGGCAGGATCTCCGAGCCCAAAGATATTTGACATGGACATAGAAACGTGGTCAGTCGAGTCTACATTTTGCTTGTTTTGTTAGGAATGTTGAAATAGACCCTTCCCAACAAAATCATCTATAATACTGGAGCGCACCAGTGCCCTAAGGTATGGGTGAGCTCTAAATATGGAATGGCCGGCTTGTTTGGGGATTTTGGAGAGACATATGCTGACGTCAAGACAATGCCTCTTCCCAGGAACTCCATGTTTATTTTAGCAGGCCTCGTTTTGCAAGTGTGGGGCATAGTTTGCTCCACCGGCTACAGATATGTTTTCTTTTGAAAATGTTTGGTGCATCATTAAGGGAATCGGACGATGACCCAGATTGTTGAGAAGCTTAAGTCTTTTATACATGAAAAACGTCAACGCTGTGTCTTCATCCCCGATTAAAAGTGTAATTCAAAAAAGTAAACATGACTGGTCCAGCTTTTTTAAAGTGTGAGGCTGACATCAAATTCAACATTTGTGTACATTTAGCAAGTTTGTCATTATTTTTCTTGTCTGTTCAATGATTCAAGTGAATCAACAAAATACATATTTCAACCCTCTGGTACAGAAAAGTTCAGACACCTTTTGAAAATGATAAATCATTTTCTTTGCTCAATCAATCTTTCTACTGGTAAATGAAATTCATTATTTTGTGGTTGGATTGTTAACAAATCTGTTTCTCCAGCAGTTAAGGATGCTCAGTTGAAGCGTCACAAATAACTAATTTATGATCTGTAAAATACACATTAAAAAGATACGTTGAATGCTTGGGTAGAACTGTCAAATGCTAAATGATCTTGTTTGTTGCCCAGATGGGAGTGGTCCTTGTCCTTTCTGTCTGGCTTGCATGTTCTCCCTGTGTCTGTGCATTTGCTCCCATGGTCCATTATGAAATAGTATTTTGTCTTTGCTCTGTTTAATGCTTTGTCTTGGAATTTAGTCAATTATCTTTTGTTAGGTATTTAAATGGAAATGTAGGAATTAAAAACAATTATATATACTATTCTACATTAAAAATTGTGACATTATACAAATAATTTTAAGTTGACCAGATTGCAAGTTAATCATTTACTAGTCAATATTACCTATATGGACAGCAATTTTAAAAAAGTGAACTTGTAAAACTGCGGTGTTAAATATAATGTGGGTGAAAATAGTCTAGAGCCCCGATAGTGCATCAAATAAAAGCAATGAGGTGTCCGTTACCCCCCAGTCAACACGTCATACATGGAAATAAACAAATATAAAATAGCTGTAATTTTGAAAAATCTTTGATAAAGAATTTTGGTCATACAGACCAGCACTACTGCAGAGCTGATGTTTCTTTAATTGCACAACAGATCATATTTTGTTAATACCACCAATGCACAATTCTCTAAAAAAATCAAACGAACAAAAACCAATTGTTAGAGCAACAGACGTTACAGGATGATCTGATGAAGGCTGGGACAAATGTGTCATTGGCAACAAAAGGGAGATCACTAAACAACCATGTCCTTTATGGCTGGTCTCCACAATGCACACCACTCCTGACTGAGAAGCACAGGAACGGATGGTTGCCAGAGTTCTATAGAGTGAATAAAAACTGGACCAGTTTGGCTATACGTTTCAGCGCTCCATCTGGTCTAAGACTAGGCTTAATGTAAGGCTGAATAGCAAGGCATTTAAGAAATCCTCTACGTAACTTACTAGCTGTAATCAAAAGCTCCAATTCAATCAAAAAGAAATGCTGTCAACTTGTTATGCAAAGCTGACTGTATCGACCTTTGAATAATGACATTTTCTTCTTGAGAACCTAAAATGATACAGCCTGAAGTGATATTTCTTTATTTTGATATGAATTGTCAGAAATAAAACAGAAGCTGGCATTAGTTAGCTAAAACAGGTTTTGGGTTAACCTGTGCAGTGCATTTAAGAAGAATTGATAGCCAAATATGTTATCTCTCAGGTTCAGGCAAATTCTCAAATAGCACTAAAGGCTCCCCCAAATGCACTTTGTTAAACATTATTCATTTGTGTTGTGCTCTAGGATAAAGGGTTTAAGCATTTAAAACAGTGACTTAACTGTTAGAAGATTAAATCTTCAGGTAAAACTACTTTGCAGCACTCACCTTTGGGTATCCCATCCTAACCCAACTGTGTCTTCATAGCTTTATTAACAGTGTAAACAATAATACTGCAATCTACTGTCACATGTGCTTATTGTAACATTCAGTTCAGATGAATCAGCCGACATGTATATTAGGGCTGAAACTATTCCTCGAGTGATTCCAAAAATGGAATACTTTCATCCACATGATTATATCAAGCTCAAGTAGTTCTGCACGGATTAGTTTAACTTTCATGCTGTGGGCAGGTATAGCAAAAGAGCTGAGGGCTGTGTCCCAAATCGCACACTGAAACAGCACTTAAACCAGAGACTTTTCACACACTTGTTCGCTTCTTCCGCCTAGTTTTCAGTTAGAAAGTGTGAGTTAGGATGGAACTGAGATCTCATAGCATAGAGTGCAAAATGAAAACAGAGCTATAATAACAGAGGAGATCCGACAATAAACTAAAGCGAGGGTACGATGACTTTTCGACACACACCGGCCAAACTCGCCTCATCTAACAGAAACAATCCTGACTTTTTTTTTTTTGGCATCTTTCAAAACACAAAAGGTTATAAATTAAACATTTGTGTTTGCTATTTATAAATATTTTCTTTAAATCATCCTACATATAAAATTTTGCAGTTGGTTTTAAGAGATGTTGATGTGTTAAGGAACTCTGATTAGAGTGATCGACTTATTTCATTTTATGTATGTACGTTCATAAATCTTAAATTATATATAAAGGTAACCTATTTGTTGTTTTTCAGGTGAAGAATGACCGAGTATAAACTGGTCGTGGTGGGAGCTGGAGGCGTGGGCAAGAGCGCTCTCACCATCCAACTCATCCAGAACCACTTTGTGGACGAGTATGATCCTACTATAGAGGTAAAATGTGGGTTTTGAGTTAAGCGATGTGAAGCTTTATAAAAAAAATAGCTAAGCTGTCTTTTATTATTGTACTAACCTAGTGTTCGGACTATTATTGCTTTACAATGTGGGCAGGTGTTGGGGCGTCATTAACATTCAGTAACATGCCAGTTTGCTGTTTTTACTGATTAAACCATCTTAGACTCTTCTGCAGACTATTCTGAAGCAGCTTGCTCTAAATCTTTTGGAACATTTGTAGAAAAGCTGAAACTACAGAGATGTACACACTTTATATTTACATGTTCAGCATTTAGCAGGCGCCTTTCTCCAAAGTGACAGTCTGAGCAATGAGGGTTAAGGGCCCATTGCTTAAGGGCCCAACAGCAGCAACGTGGTAGTGGTGAGGTTTGAACCAGTGACCATCGGATTACCAGTCCAATAAACTAACTACTAGGCTACAGCTGTTCAATATCTAAGTATGGTACCCTACTGGGTTTACCACAAAGTATTTTACGATTAAGCTTACTTATATCTTCAAGTATCCACTACCAACTCTTGTTCACTTTTTCTAACATTTAAAACTACTATTAACACATTACACACAATTAATAGTAACCCCCCCCAAACATTATTTGATGTATGTAATCATTTTATATTATTAATTTGCAAATCAGTGATTTTTCATAGATGTTGGTTTATAATTGATATGTTAGGCATTCAATTCAAAATTTGTTTATATTTACAAAGTACAATGAAGTTAATCAGTGACAATCTTTTCTTTCTTTGGTCAGCTGATTGCAGTTTTTGGTTTATGAAAGCTTTAAGATGATTTCAGCTAAAGCTCTGATGAAATAACCACTGGTTCATTTGGATTTTTTGGTGTGTAGGACTCGTATCGGAAGCAGGTGGTGATCGATGGAGAGACGTGCCTGCTGGACATTCTGGACACAGCAGGTCAGGAGGAGTACAGTGCCATGAGGGACCAGTACATGAGAACCGGGGAGGGTTTCCTCTGTGTCTTTGCCATTAATAACACCAAATCCTTTGAGGACATTCACCACTACAGGTAAGGACGATAAATAACAATAAAGCAAACTTCACATGATGACAAAAATGAGAAGCAATTTAAAACCATGTTATCACTTTTATTTTAGTTTGATCAATTGATATGTTTTTTAAAGTTGAAAACATTTTTATATTATGTGGTGTCAAGATATACTGCAATTGCAAAATTATTTTTAAGCCAAGATATTTATAGAGGCGGGAAAAACTTGTGTCAAATAAGCGGTCTTTGACCTGTGGTCAGAAAAGGATGTGAATACTTCTGTCCCACAAAATGTGTGATATTGTGAATGATTTTAATTTCTGTGAATATAATAAGCTATATAAATGTGTTGAAGGTATGACCTGTATATATGTATAAAGTGTATATGTATTAAAGTATTGGCACACCTACAGGAGCCTTGACGCATGACATCCCACTATAAATCCAAAGGTGCTTCCCCTCCACTTTTGCGGTTCTCAAGTCAGCAGGACGGTAGCGACTTTAAAGGCTGTGCACCAGCTAGTATGAAAGTGTCAAACACATAAATAAATACAGTGGAATTATAGTTTCAAACTTGTGTTTATCGAAGAGCAGAAAACATTTTTACAAATTGATTAAATGCGGCTTAAGAGATTGTTGTTTTGCCCTGCCTATGCGGTTCGGAAACTGGCATAGGTGTAGATTGTGGACAACAACTCGAAGTTTACTGTAGGTAGTAAAAGCTGATAAAATATTATTTTGATCATTAGTTTTAGCACCACAGTTTTCAGTTTAAGGAAAAACATCCTTAAAAAAGGATGGTCGGTCGGGTCTGGTCTGGTTGCCCGTCGGGTCTGGTTGCTCGTTGCTTTCAGATGAACTTTATTCTCTCTTGTTCAGATGTGAACGGTTTAATTGATATCCAGTCAACTTTTACTTTAGATATATTGTCGGGATCTGACTCGGAAGACGAGTTCCAGTGCCGGTTCTCTAGTCAGGACCATCTTTAACGGCGACATTGTTCACGTTTGTCCACCAGTGACATCACTTTCCATTAATTTAACTTAAAATGTCATTTTAAAGCAAATTAGCTGTGTTATTTTTATGTGAATTCACGTTTATATATTTTCGGTAGCTACAATAATGTGAATTCTACAAAGAGGTATATTAGTTGGTGCTTGGCCTTTAATGTGCTTCGGACCTCAGCTCTTGGCAGCCCTGCCCTGTATCCCTGTGTGGTCTGACATTTTGTGACCGAGTTGCTATGGCTCTTAAATGCCTTCATTTATCAATAATACCATTCTGAGGACTCGTATCATTCTTAGAGAGAAGATATTCCATGAACTCATTTCATGGGTCGGTTGCATCCTATTATAGAATCATTTTCTAATTCCTGGAGATATAAAGAAATCAACACACATTAGTGAGAGAATGTCATATAACATGTTTATGCTTATGTATGGTTTTGCAGAGAGCAGATTAAAAGAGTGAAAGACTCTGAAGATGTTCCCATGGTGTTGGTGGGAAATAAGTGTGACCTGCCATCCCGCACAGTGGATACCAAGCAAGCTCAGGATTTAGCACGTAGCTATGGAATTTCTTTCATAGAGACATCGGCAAAAACGAGACAGGTATGAAATACATTTTTCTACTACATACTACTAAATTTATGTTAAAACTACACGTAGTTAACCCCCACTGGTACATCAGCTTTCTTGTTAATTAATATAATTTATGGTTGTGTCTTAATAGTTTACTCTATTAAAATATTACAGTTGCTAGACAGACTGAATAACATTTTTATGCTGTCCTCTTGTGCCATACATTTTCAATAAGGGACAGAAATGCTTTGTGTTCATATTGTAGTTCTTTGATGAGACTGAGGTTGTCTCAAGTATTTGGTATATAATTCACTGTTTACACGATTTGTTTGGCTATTCGACTATTGATCATGTAGACCAGTGGTCACTAACTGGCAGACCGTGGTCCAAACACAGCTGTCCCATACACATCCGGATACAGTCAAAATGGAAACTTATGATTTAAAACCTAAAGGACACTTAACCGGTGCAGCTTCTGTAGTTTGTTTAGTGGATGAAGGTGCACAGAGCAATGTGAGTTCACATCACCCCACTCAGCCAATCAAGACTGTGCATTTGTTAAACATATTGCAGAAGGATAAGCGTCAGCGGCAAGTTTCACATGAAGGAAGGTTTAAAGAAAAAGAAAGCAAACAAAGAGAAGAGAAGTTTAAAAGAAGGAAGAGAAAATAAAGGAACACCACATGTAGTGTGGAGTTTTGCCAAGTTCCCATTCCTCGACAGAATCTGTCTCCCAGTTGCCGAAATCCTCATGATCTGAGCACTGCAGAAACTAAAGCTCATCTCATTCTTTTTTTCTGGCACATCTTGGTATTTGAGTCCTGAAAAGCAGTTACTTCATGTTCATCAGGAGGTATTTACTCAGGGTTTGTTTCATTTTGGCAGACTTCATAATAATACTGCCAAAATAATACCCCCCACCCCAATACCCCCTCCCTCCCTTAAATTTAGAGACATATGCTCCATGTGGTATAATCCACAAACGAGGATAAGCCACCATAATTGATTTAATTAGTCTCGCCCTACGGCAAGTGGGTAGCACTGTCGCCTCACAGTAAGAAGGTTTAGGGCTCGACCCCCGGGTGGGGCGATCTTGGTCCTTTCTGTGCGGAGTTTGCATGTTCTCCCGGTGTCCACGTGGGTTTCCTCCGGGTACTCCGGTTTCTTCCCACAGTCCAAAGACATGCTTCATCAGACCTGAAGGAACCTGACAGGTTTACACCTTGAGACTATGTAACTAGCTGCTGACATTTCCTCCCATAATAATCTGATAATTATTTTATGTAATAAAAATGAGCATTTCTGCAATTGTTGTTATCCAACATGCCCTCAGTTCTAGATTTATCTTTGTTATAAAAGCAGTGAAAGTCTGGTTGGCTATTGGGGTTTGAATGAGAGTCTAATAATGAGAGAACATTATACTTATGGACAGTCGTACATGTGCTGCATGTTTAGTTCTGTTTTACAGGACTGTCTAGTTTTTGAATTATACTGATTTGATTTGACAGTCAGGTATTGATTACTTGTAAATGTTGATACGAAAACTAGGCTACTTGTATATCATACTAAATAGTTTAAATGTTTCTTTAAACTTCTTTGATACTGTATCGGTGCATCACTTACAAAAACCTACAATTTTAGTCAGGGTGTGTGACTTTATATTCACTGTAGATCTAAGATTAATATTTATCCATCCTTTGCACCCACCTACGATTCAGAAATTTAGATGCCTACATCAGAGATCTAACCCCGCGGGATTGTGATGAATAAGTTTATTACGACAAGCCAGCTAATGGCTGTGTTTTTATCAAAACAGCGGGGTGTTAAAAGGTATCGTGATAAGTTCATCTCGAATGGTGACTAAACTTACTAATCTAAAATGGACGTCTTTACATTTTGGATTATATTCTGGTGTCGTTGCATTGTTTAGGATTTGGCAGTGATGTTAATCCATGACAATCATTTTTGATTTTAACTGATTTGAGCACATCTGATGCTTGCACATGGAGTCCTTGCTCTCAATTTAATCACCAGCTGGTGGAAACCACATTTACCAAAAAAGGACAAAGTAGGTCTGTTAATTACAAAAAAACTGCTAATCGATGAACATTTGAAAAAGCTAATCTTTATCTTGACGTTCGACCTTTACCTACTATACGTAGATAGATATACTTCCATTAAGGCACAAGGGTCATGTCGGGACTGGTTTTATTTTTTCACACATACTGACGTTTAAACACCGTACAGTTCACATCATGAATACCCATAAGTTCTCTCAGGTGCTTATTATTATTATTATTATTATTATTATTATTATTATTATTATTATGCAGAGTTTACTTTACATTAATCAGCTTGGAATATTCTACCATGATGCCAATTGCTTTGCATACAATGCTATAAATGGGACTTCTAGTTCAGTATGGTTCAGCCACTTGCATAATGATATTGCTTTTATCCAGTCAACCAGTTCTTCAGCACAGGTATTAAGAAGAGATTTGGTACTTTGTGCAGGGGTTGAATTGGAAAGTGCTATTTACCAACCTTTGGGGCTGTAGATGTTTAAAAATGAGGTTTTTTTTCTTTTCTATTTGTTTCATGGC
>JAYDZG010000001.1:10050343-10067843 GCA_034509265.1 Microcambeva bendego | reverse complement strand
CCCCGTGTCTGTGTGGATTTACTCCAGGTGCTCTGGTTTCCTCCCACAGTCCAAAAACATGCAAATCGGAGATTCTAAATTGCCCATGAATGTGTTTGATATAAACTTGTGTATTGATTCAACTTGTGTAATGAACTTCCATGTGTCTGACATGAATGTAACCAAGAGTGTTATGTGATGTTAAAATAATAATAAACAAAAAAAAAATTCTGCACTTACCATTTAATATTTATAATTAAATACACATATAAAAAGAAAGCATTTCTGAAAGAACTGGATGGGTTTGAGTACACAGGTGCAGTTTCAGGATGACAGACAGCTGGTCTTGTGTTTCCTTTGAACCACTCTATGCATATATATCTTAAAAAGTCCTTACCATGTTGACAGGTGAGAAAAAGTACTCTCCCAGTGTATCAGAAAAGATCAGAGAAGCATAGTGTGAGGCACTTCTTTACTGATCATTTTCAAACATTTATTGGAGGAAATAAAAGCCTTGTTTGCAGATGCAGATTGCTTATGTAGATTGGTTGAACTATGCACTTCCTGTGGGGTGGTTTTGTTACAGACAGAACAGATCAACACAAGCATTAACATAGTCTGATATTATAACTTTTTATGTTGCATGTTATCTTT
Organism: Microcambeva bendego; assembly: GCA_034509265.1. Lineage (NCBI taxonomy): Eukaryota > Metazoa > Chordata > Actinopteri > Siluriformes > Trichomycteridae > Microcambeva > Microcambeva bendego. The sequence goes on along the minus strand of JAYDZG010000001.1, from coordinate 10,067,210 downwards.
GTATTAGAGACCTGATTCTGTCACCTCATCTGTAGCTGCTGTACCTGTGAATATATGAGATGGCCTACTATCACCTCTCCAATGAATCCTAAACAGATGGCAGCATGATTTATCCCTGCCAAATAGGAAAGCATATTATGCCCAGCCATGTTGTGATAGAGGCGGCTGACAGCTCTCAGTGGACCAAATAGGACCACATCAATCACTGGGGCTTTTTTGTTTTCTTTTCCTTTTTTCTCTTTGACACTGGGCGTTTGTAATGGAATGCATCGTTTTGTGTTGTCCCTACAACATTGAGTGTGGCACTGTGTAGTTTGGGCAGTTTTTGGAAGAGGGAAGAACAATGGCCTGTAATTCCTCTTCTTAGATGTCACATCATTTGTTTCTTCATTTTTTTGACAATCTGTCTCTTACTGACTGATCTGATATGCAGCCGTCTTCAATTGTCTAGCCACACTTAGATAGTCTATTCACCTTAAACACATTTACCTTATTTAGGAAATAAACCTACACAGTTACAGCTTACAGAGATTCATTACCAAAGCTGTGATTTACACAATTTTATTGTAAAAATCAACATGTACTATCATCAGGACCTCTAGTGATGACAAACCATTGTATCATGCTTTCATATCCTTATTTAACTTACTAAAAATCAGCCAACATCATCTTTATTTTTCAATTCATGGTTTGGCACTGGTATATTTTTTAACATACTTTTTCAGACACCACTGATGGAAGAGTTCTTACTGTTTTTTGTACCAGAGTCTCTGCAACAGGGGGCATATCCTTTAGTGCTGGGTTAATAGTAAATGATTATTTAAATAATTATTAATCCAAGAGCAATATAATATGCTATAACCAAACTCTGACCCAGATAGAGCATGTAGAGAATAGAGCAATTTTTGACAATTTTTTAGTGATAAAATCTCCATCATAAGATCTTCCCGTCGTAAAGGTTAGGATTGATTGGCTAGTGTCACAGTTTTAACAAGTGAGACAGAAATGCCATCCCTTCCACAGAGTAGGACCACTGATAATCTGTAGGACAGAAACTTAAACTCTCATGGCAACTGGAAAATACATTTGTCAATAGTTAATAATTAGACTGTATGAAGTTGTTCCTATAAAAACACTGTATGACCAAAGGTTTTAGACCACCCGATCAGGCACTAATTGGTGATTCTGTTTTTGGTATTAAAATAGAGTAATTTATATGTGATATTTTAGCTATAATAACATAAAAAGTATGTTTGGATATTAAATATTGGACAAAAAACCCTAAATTGATGTTTCAGTTCATTCCAAAGCTGGTAAGTGGGGCTGAGATCAGGACTCTGTGTATGCCTTGATAGACATTGTGTTGTGCATTGGGCACAATCATGCTGGAACAGGTGAACCATTGGAAGCCTATTATTATATTTATAATTGTATTTAATATACCTATAAATTCTCTTTCATTGATTAGGTGACATGTGGAAGTCAAAACATGTTTCTGTTAACATTTACTTGCTATTTATTCATTTAAAAGTTTTCTTTAATACAATTTTTTGTTTCTGTCCACCCTCCCCTTCATCCCCCTTCTTTAACTAGGTCTATAAAGAACACTTTTCCATGCCAGGAGTTTCTCATTCCTCATCTGGTAAGTTTCTGTGTTGCTGCTGTGTCTTATGGCTTTTAATTCCTATGTGATAGTGAATGTAATTCATGTAGGGATACAAGCCACTAAACACAGAGTGAAATATCATCTGAAAGTAAATATTTGAGAAAATATTTGTGAGCTGGCCTTAAGTTGTCTCTGGTGGACTAGGTATAGTATTTAATTAGTTGTCAAATTATAATATTATGGTATTATTCATAAGATTGATGTATTTTATATGATTATTGTTGAAATTATTTATTGGCTATCATGTTTCTAATTAATTCTAATTTCTTGTTATCATGGAATATATTTTATAAATAGTAATAATGTTTCTAGACTATTATGATCAATATGCAAATATACAGTATAAATGAATAATAAAAATAAATACACTATTATACATCATAACATGTCTGGTCATGTTTTCACATTTAGGACTGATTATTATACCACCAAAATATACACCTTCTAAAAATATTTTACATTAAACATTCTGTACTATGTAAACTATGGATACAAAGGATGAGCTGTTTTCGTAAGAGCACTGATAGTGCTTCTTTCATTTTTTTATAATTGGGAAAAATAATGCTTTACAATGTTTATAAAAGACATGTCCTGATCTTCAACACATTAGTAAGAACCATGATCATTAATGGATCAAAAGGTTTTTTTTCCTTTTTAAATGAAAGACATTAACTTATTCAGACAGTAAATGTTTGTGTGGAGGGGATTTCATGGTTGATTGCTAATATAGCCAGTCATAATTAAAACTAATGAACAATTATTTAAATAATTTTAAATGTGTCACAACAAACAATCAGCAAAGAAGACAAAGAAACAAAGGAAGTCAATGCAGATTTTTAATAATCATCTTTATATGAGGCACTTTTTGAACCATGTATAAGCCTTTAGTAGGCTTCGCATTTCCCTTTCCTTATTCTCTTCATCTGTTGCACATTATTAAAATAGAACTTTAACATTATGCATTGCACCAGATATCAATCTACCTACAATATAATACAAGATACACATATAAACAAGATAAAGCACCTTTTGTTCTAGTAAATAATAATCATAATAAAACATTTGGATGAAATCTGTCTTACGGATTGTGGGTTGGGAGTGTGGTAATATCAGTGCATGAGAGGAATTCCAAATAATGGGTTCATGCGCAAGAGGTTTCTTTCTTTTTTTTCTTTTTTAGCACCTGAGTTCATCAAACCAAACTAAATAAAAAACAACCTAAATTTACTCATGGAAAAGGCTTTCTAATGCCCTCTTCTGCGGACATGAATCAACACTTGGACAAACTGACTCTTAACTGTTTTACCCAGTATTTTACTCTTTCCATAAAGTACCAGCAAGAATGATTTGATGAATGTCTTCGCTACATGTTCCCTTCAGTTAGAGATCATTTTTGTTCACATTGCAAAAAAATATAAAAGTATAGCACCATTTAATGTTTATACAAAAGCTAATACATTGAATTTCACTGCAATACAGTAAAGTAAAAGAATACAAAAGCATAATTTTAAGAAGCGTACAAAACAGGCACATTGGCTTAGTCCAATTTTAATTTGGTACTATTGATTGCTAAAATATTGGTGAATGTGTGATGTGTCATGCATAATCTTTGAATCTCAGTTAACTTTCAAGTAATGTTTACAATAAATCTTTTTCTTGATGAAATAAAGACTGTAACATGGTCAACTTCAAGAAAATAAAGTTGTTAAAGTCTGCAGCAATCAGAATATATAAACTTGTCTTTATCATTTGTCCTCACAGATATGTGAAAACCTTTACAAGAAGATACAAAGTAATAAAGTGACTATTGAAGAAGTTTAACAATTTCTAGAGTGGGATGACACATACAAAACTGTCTTGATCAACCAACTAGTAGATAACTTCTCTCCTCTTAAGTAGCATCAGTCGTTCTTATTGGATTATGAAGCGTCCTTCCTTAACGGAATCTTAAAACCAGTAAGTCTTTGGCCAAACAGCTCATTAAGGAGGTTTTGTGACTCTACAGATTTTGCCCCTGGCTTGGGCCTAGACTTATTAAATGAATTGTTCATGGAGCCTACTGGACCCTTTGAAGAGGGAGAATGAATAAGCCTAGAAGGTACATTTTTTTTTCTGCAACCCAAATTAAAATGATGAACAATCTCCCCTTTCTTTGGTGAAAAGTTGTCAGTAGGGTCTCTCTTTGGTTGTAGGTCAAAAGTTCTTATTTTTTGCTTAGATATTATCTTGTTACTGGCGGTGTCCTCTTTTACTGATGTCAGCACAGGGTAGTCACCATAGACATCAGCTTTCCGTTGACCAGTCGATCTCTCACATTTGTTGGATTGAAATTTCTTCTTAAGCTTTGGATCAATTCCAAGATTCTCACGTGCAATTGGAGATAGTGCTCTTGGAGAATTTGGTGTCAACTTGGGAGCTTTTCTTTTCTTGGGTCTTGTGCAAACCTTCATGTCAGATGTAACAGAGCAGTAATGATTTTTGACTTGATTTACACTTGCAATATCTGTGACCTGCAGGTTTTCAGACTTGGGATTATTGCCATTTAATTGTTTAATATTTTCTTCTGACTTATAAGCACTCCTGTCTTTAACCAAAATGCAAGTTAAAAGTTCAGTCTGGTTTATGATTTGCTCATTTTCACTTTTTCCACTGGATGAATGCTTATTCATCTGGTCATGGCTCATCTGGTTTGTCTCACTGAATAGTAAGTGCTGGTTGGCTTCTTTAAGACTGCTGTCCACATTCTTCTGATCTTCTGAATTTATTTGACTGGAATTGCTTGGATCCACTTTTCCCATTACCTTAGTTGCTTTTGCAACATCTGGCCATTCTTTTGTTCTGTTCTCAGGACATTCGTTTAAAACTGGTTTTGATGATGTGGTCTGAGCTGAAGCACAATCATTCTCAAGTTTAACATCACAGACCTCAGTTCCAACCTCTCTGGTATTCCTGCATTCATGTGCATGAGTGTGTTCTTTATCTTCTTTCTTAGGCATGGTTTGTGACGAGATTGTGTGATCAGCAGTATCCAGTTCAGACTGACACTCCCCCAGTTCTCCCAGAGCTCCAGGAAGGTCTTCTGCCATGTCCTCAATTTTTACACTTGTATTAACTGTCTCAGTAAGCTGTTGGTCAATGTCACTGCATAGCAAGTCTTTTGTGACTGATTTTAGACTCTCTACATCTGTATTTTGCTCCAAGTGAGTAGATGCAATGCTGGCAATTCCACTGTCTAAGCAATTCTCTTGATCACTCTGGGAAAGAACCTTTCTTTTTTTGTTTGGTGGTTTATCACAGTTAATGTCTTCAGTTGTGTAGGGCTTGCATGGTCTTACAACCCCTCTAAACTTAAAGACCTTATTACCTCCAGCAAGATGTTTCTCCATGTGACGGTCAAATTGTTCTTTTTTAGAAAATGTGTAGTTGCAAGTACTGCAAATGAAAGACTTTTTAATGACATGCATAACATCAGCACAAAGCTCACAGGTGTATAATGTGGTATGCTTTGAATCAAGTTCATCCACCTCTTCATGTTCATTTTTCAGATGATCTTTCAAGTCGTTCACTTGTTGATAGGAGACTGGACATTTGTGGCACATGAAAATCTTTTGTAAATTGTGAACCACCAAGTGTCGTTGAAGCTTAAATGGTTTTGGAAATTGCTTGCCGCAGTGATGACAGTCTCTTGAGGGATCTTTGCAGTTTGGATGCATTTCTACGTTTTTAGGTGTAGTCTCTTTAGAGGGTGTCAATGAAGCTTGTTTGCTTTCTTCATCAACACCAATACTTTTAGATTTAACAGTTTCAGCCTCTGTCATTTCTGAGGATTTTTGCTCTAGTCCAGGGGTCTCTATGAAAACCCTTCTATCTTCCTTAGATGATTTTAAACTATCATCCTTAATAGCCTTTTTCGACTGATGTTGCATAATTGATGAGATAAAGTTCTTCACTGCATTTTCCTGCATAAAACATCCAGGCATGTCCAGCAGTGAACCATGAGATTGTCCCTTTCGAGCAAACTGTGTGGCGTGCTCTCGCAGGTGCTCGTTGTACATCCAAACATCAGAGATTTCCTTCAGGCACATGCCACAAGTCCAGACACCTGCTTTATTCTTGACATGCTTCTCTCTCAGATGGTCTCTCAGCTGCTCACGGGAGCTAAATTTGCGCTGGACGCACATATAACAGGTTGGAGGGGGGGAAGGATTGTGCGAAAGCTTGTGGAAATCCAGCTCACCCAAGGTAAGGAACCAGGTGAAACAAACTTTGCATTTGTATTGCTTATCCTTGGGTTTGACTCCAGCTTCATTGTGTTTCCTACCCCTGCGTTCAGTGTGTTTTTTGGGGGATTTCTTGGGTGGAGTGGTCTCAACCAAAGACAAATCTGTTTCTGGCTCAAAGAACTGGATTTCAGGGAGCTGATATGTAGTTTCAAGGCTTGGGATGTCAACGCTTTGGTAGCAAGAGACATTGTCTTCGACACAGACCATTTGTAAAGGAGAGGGCTCTTCAGATTTATAGCTTGTGGCATCTGAAGAACATAAAGTGTCTATAATTGTGTCTTTACATTCATTTAAGTTCGCTAAAGGTTCAGAAATATCAGATTCTGACTGGCTTAAATAACCCAGTGTTTTAGCCTCTATGGTGTCATTGTGATCAGCTAAATTATTTGATGAAGCATCTTCTGAAAAACTAATTTGTGGAGAACTGTTTAGTACATTTTTATGGCACATTCCAAACATCTTAGCATCATCAAGTGATATAGTTTTATACTCACAATGGTCATTCAGACCATTAACAAATGAATGGTCTGTCTTTTCTTTACTGTCCTCATTCTTTTTAAGAAACATTTCTGGGCCATGATAATCTAAGATTAGGCTTGGCATTTGCCTCTGCTTTTTGTTACTTTTACCATAAACTCTTGCACACTTTTTCCTCTTCATTTCATCATTCCTTGGAAATAGCTGTGAGAATGTGTTTTCATCGTCAAAAAGGGCTTTGAGGTCAGGGCCCAACCCACTGGGACTTGAGGGCTGATCTTTACACCCCTCACTATGTGCAGCATTTGTGTCCATAGGGCAACCTGTCTCATATTTGATAGCACATGTATCATCACTCGAAACACTCATTTTATTTTTGGCAGTTGAATTTTTAGATTCTTTATTTTCAACAGACATTGCAGTTATTGCATTTTCATCTCCATTATCTTCTGATGTATTTACATTTGCACTTTGTGGTCTTGATGCTGCATTTTCTTCATCAGATATGTGGTTGTAAAGTTCAGGAGACAGTAACTGTAAATCAGTAACTGCAGCAGAAGCATTTTTAATTTTTTCGTGTTCCTCTGTGACCTTCTCCCAGCAGGGGGTACTGTTAGTTGGGCCCTCTTTTTGAAGAGGCTTGGGGCCACCAGATTGTGCCATTAAAGGGAAATCTGGAGAAATAGCCTGTAGAAGGTCTGTTTTAAGCATAGTGAGTAACTCATCTGGAAAAGGGTCTTGCTTAACCATTTTTGGATTGAATCGATCATTGTTAGTATCAACACTCTTGCTCCGTTTGACTTTGTTTTTCTTTGCTTTCTCAGTTGATGGATGCATGTCTTTCTGATGATTGCTCTTTGTTTCTTTTGATGTGCCTTCAAAAATTCCCTCTTTTTCTAGCAAGGCTGGATTGGAAAGTCTAATGCTATCTTTTACGAGCCCTTGGCCACTTGTGGCTTGTGCTGTGTTCCCTTCAGATTTGACAGTGTGCTTCATCGCTTTGTGTCTTTTTAGTCCAGGTAAAGTCCGGAAATATAGCAAACAAATTTCGCACTGAAAGTCTCCTTGAACTGCATTCTGTGTAACACTTCTTTTTGGTGATGACTTCACTTCGGCCTGCTTTATATTCTGACCCAACATTGTGGCAGGCACATTTGCAAATCCTGATGGGAGAAGTTCTTTGGACATGTGAGTTTCCTGGGCATTGGGCATAATAGGTTTTTGAGATAAGGCATTTTCAGCATGTGTTTTCTTCAACAGGTTAATGTGCAAGTCTGTGTAATCAATAGTATCAATGGAAACATGGCAAGTGTTCATTTCATCTTGGTGCACTTTTGAAAGTTGTTCCTCATTTGAAGTTTCATGGCAGGTGGCTGGAATACTGGGGTATTTAACATCATTTTGGCTGATGGTGTCATGGAATTGTGGAATGCCAAGTTTGTCAAAATGATCATAGTTTGTTAATTCAAGCTCATTTTGAACATGGATTGGACTAAGTCGACAATTGGATGACTCTGTCATTGCACAAACTCTGATGTCAAGACTGTCTTTAGGGCTTTCTTTTGTGTTGAACTGGTTGCCGATCTCTTGATTAAAGGTTTCAGAAGTTATGAAATTTGTCTCACTGCAGCTAACTGGGCTTATTTTAAACTCATATAACTGACCTCTGTTTGGGGCATTCTGTGGTTTAGATTCTTCTTTTGCCTCAAAATAAGCTTGTCTGGAGACGCTGTCCAAAGCCACGATTATTCTACTGCTGAGTTTTTTGTTGTCCGTGGGTTCTGAAAATTCTAATTCAGAACCTGTAAAGGTGGACTGATTTTCAGTCAAAGCAGGAGTTATTTTGTTAATATCAGTCCAACTCATTAGTGAACTCTTTTCTGCTTGCACAGTGGTACTTGATGGCGTGTGGGGCTGGATCATTGAAGATCGACATAGATGTGATTCAGATTGTTGTTCAGAATTCTCAGTTGCATTTGCGGTTGTATGTGAACTGGCATTCTCTGTGGTGGATTCACTGTGTTGATCCTCACTGTCTTCTTCAGATATGCATTTAGTGATCAGATTGTCATTTTTTAGAATTTCATGTGACTTGGCCCCTTCATGGTAAGATAATTCAGCACTAGCAGGGTCAGTTTTTTGGTCCAAGTTGTTTGCTTTTGTCAGCGTGTCAGTTTCAGTCTCATGAATTTGATTGCTCGTGTAATCTTCAATAGTGTTTGTTTCTCTGAGGATCTTCTCCACTTGGCTGCTATCCTGTTTCAAATCCATCATGCTTTGACCATTCAGCTCATCTTTCAATTTTGTCAGAAAAGTTGGATTACTGGCAAGGCTCTTTGAATTTTCTAAATTTTGGGGCTTAAGTTCAGATTTCCCAGTTTCTACTGCCTTTATTGGTTCACAGGTCTTGTGTTCAAATATGTCAAGAGGCAACTCTGACAAGTGAATTTTGTTTAATGGCACCTCTCTGTCATCTATTAAAATCAGGTTACAAGTTTCTGCAGAGTGTAGCTCATTCACATGTGTGTCTTTGTAATCCAACATGACATCACTGCCTTTAACAACACTGGTGCTTTCCTTCATGTGATCTGACTTTGTCTCACAAATATCCTGAGTTTCAAACTTGGAATTATTCTCCAGGAATGTCTTGCTGAAATCTGATGGGAATTCAATATGTTCTAAAACTAAATCTGTTGAGTCTACTTGTTTATCTTGAATTGTGAGTGTCTTCACTTTCTCTTGTTTTTCTTGGTCTTCAGCACCATTGTCCTTTTGCTGCAGATGGGGTTGAGGTGATTCCAGCCCTGAAGACAAAGAATCTGACATAACTTCTAGGCTTTTCATGAGATTTTCTGTGTAAATTTCATGTTCAATCATCTCTTCTGATTTGTCTGTAGCTGAGTATAGAGAGTCAGTACTCTCACTTTTCTCGTTAATGTAAGGTTCTGCTTTTTTCTCTTTGGATAATTCTATGCTGCCTTTTAAATCCTTGCTTAAATGGCTTGAGGTCTCTGTCACAGTGTGGTGTGTTGGTGTGTGAAGGCATTGCTGTCCACTCATCAACTCAAACTGGACTGGACTGGACCATGGCATGTCAGGTCCGGAGAACAGCTCTGAATTGGAGTCTGTCGGTTCAGCAAGGGCTAAGCTTTCTGATGGGCAAACCAAGCTACTCTGATTTATCTCACTTTCATGATCCAGTCTTAATGGAGAAAATTTACTCATAGTCAGATGCTGCAGTGGTTCACTGTCAAGCGGAGAAGGGCTGCGTAGCTTAGCTGACTGAAGTTGGCTCTCAAGTTCTGTTACAATTCTCTTTATCTCAAGCTCATCTTCAGAGGCACAGCTTATAAGATTTGGCTGGTAGTCTATTATTTTTTCTGTCAATGTAAAAGGAACATTGTTAAAAGTGATATGCTTATCACTGACTGGATCTGAATCCTCTTTATAGTGTGCAATTTCATCAGGCAGCTCAGGAGTCACATCAGCTATCATGCTCCAGTCTCTCTGTTCTAATAATGGAGAAAAGGATGATTCAAAGAGCTCTTTCTTGTCAGCCACACTCTCAATTGTACCAAAGCTGTCTTTTGTTAGTTGAATGTCTGGGTATAAGTTATTGTCAAATCCACCAACTGTAAGGTCACTAAACATTGATGATGTGTCAAACGACAGAGGTGATTTTATCAGACTCTGCTCATCCTCTAATGTGTAAGGCATCAGACTGTTTCTGTCCTTCTGCAGGGCTACATTATGAAGTTTAACAGGAGATAAACACACTTCATCCATGAGTGAACTACAAAGTGATTGTGAATCAGATAGTACATCACTTGGATCAGGTTTCCTTTCTTTGTTCAAAGGAATATCATCACTGAAGTTTTCAAGAGCAGGTGGTGAAGAATCTGGATCTTGGCTTGAGTTCTGGTTCTTTACCTTCTTGTACAAGGATTTTTCCCGCAGTGAGGCATTGTTTGTTTTGGTTTTAAGGTGACTGGTCTCCTTGTCACTTTTCTTCAGTGTTACAGCTGCGTTTCTAGAATGCATATTAGCTTGTATGTGATTGCTGTTGTCTTTGGTAAGTGGTGTTGGTTCCTCTGGGCTTGCAAGGATTCCAATTTCACACCCATAGTGGTCCATTTTCTCCTCTACCTCTACTCTGGTGGTTTTGAATCTTGCAAGACTGACTGTACTTTTAGTTAAGGTATGCTCTGCAGTCTCTTCTGTTGTACTGATGACATTTGAACTACATGTTGAAGTAGTGTAACAATCTTTTAGTTCTGATACTAGAATCTTATCAGTGCTATAATGTTTAGTGTTTTTGGTGAAGGTCAAAGCTAATGATGTGCTTGACTCTTTAAGAATTCTTTGTGGAGACGTTTCCTGCTCAAATGAGTCTTGCTCTTTTTTCCTCATCTTTACTTTTTTCTCGCAGTCAGAATCAGTCCGATCAGTGCTTTTGGGGCTGCCAATGCTTTCGCTGGATATACTAACAGAAGCACTTAGTTCACTACTGGTGGAGGATCTACTGCTTCGTCTTCGCATCCTCGGATGACTTGCGATTTCTTTTATGAAAGGCGGAGAGAGAGCCTCAGCTTTTTTGGATTCAAAGCAATCTATCTTGTCTTGATTCCATGGACTTTCCCTATTTTTATTTGCTTTAATTCTTCCTTTACATTCTTTTGTATAAGTGTACTTACATCGGATGCTCTGACTAAGACGACCCTGGCTTGCTATTTTCACAGGTCCACAGTCCTCATCTGAATCAGAAATGTAATCATACTCCCTGAAGGTCGGATTCTGAACGGTGGGCGTCACTCTCTCCATCACGAGTGAGAACTGCATGTTTTTGGTGCCTTTCACTTGAAGCTTATGGAGCTTATTTTTCTGTTGGACTATTTTGTGAATGAGTTCTTTACTCCAACTTCCTCCACTAATCCTTTTTCTTTTCCCCTCCCGCACTGCTGGTCTCTGTGATGTTAGACTTTTAGTGGGAGAAGTGTATTGAGGAATGGATGTTTTAACTAAAGGTGTGCTGCCCTGTAAAGTTTTGATTTCACCTCTTTCTGAAAACTTTTCAGATAAGAGAAGCCTGGAACCATGTTCACTTTCCTCTACTGTCTTATCTGACTTTCGTCTTTCTTTAACCCACTCTATACGTGTGCTGGATTGCTCTGAGCTGGATTCCCTCTTCAGGAGAGACATTTCCTCTTTGGTAGTTTGATTTTCTTTGACCTGATGATTGCTCTCAGCAGAAACGCAGTCAAGGTCTGAGTCCATAGAATACTTTTCCGGTTTTAGAGAATTGTCACTGGATGTGAATTCATGCCTAGTTTTATTCTCAAAAAGTACAGAATCTTTTGTTTTTAAAGTTTGCTTATTAGATGAACATTTTGTAGTGGTGATTTCATCATCAACAAATGCATCAATAAAGCTGCTATCAATATCTACATTGTCTGACTGATAACCAAGACCATTCAATGCTTCTGTGATCAAACTGTCTAATTTAGCATCTTCCATTTCTATTTCTGGTAGTGGTGCAGATGGTAGCATGAGTTTCATAGGATCATCTTTGGCATCTGTTTTGTTTTCACTCTCTGGCATTATCTCTCCATTCTTGTTAAGTCCTAGCAGAGACAGATGCAAATCAGATGAACTCTTTGACATGCAAAAACTTGTCCCAGATGAAATGGCTTTTGTGTGTTGTGCATGAAATTTTCTTGAATCATCCCCTTTCCGGAAATCTTTAAACTCGTTATGTGCTAGAGTATGCTGTCCACAGTACTGCTTGTGTTCAAGAAAAGACGGCAGATTATTAAAATTCCTTTCACATTGTTTACATGTGAGAAGCACATCCAGCTGATCAAGGTTTGCCGTAGCTAAAGAGCTGGCTAAGAGTGAGTGAGCTGAATATGGGGGTGGTGGACGGTGCTCAATTATATAGTTGTCTGAGGACCCTTTTCCACATTCTGTGTTCGACTTTAAATGCCTGATACTTGGTGGAAAACTTACAATATTGTCTTTGGCCTTTTCTTGGTTGTAGTGCAGACTGTTTCGAGAGACCTCTGAATGATAGTGATGCTGATTTGAGCTAAGGCTGTCCAGTGATACCTTTCCCTGTTGCTGTGTGTAAAACTGAGGTGGAGACACTTTTGTATTTTGACTGTCATCAGAGCTACTGCTGCTAGGGCTTGTAGTGTCTGGTGATAGAGAGGAACATGTGCTTCCTGATATTTGGTTTTGTTTCGGTGAATGTGAAGGTGAATCATACAGAGACACCATCATTATTTCCATGGCTGGAGGATGCAATGGATGGAAGTTTTGGGCCTTTGGTGTTGACCCATCCCCTGCATGGTTAATGCTAAAATATAAGGACTTATTCTTGTCATCACCGGCATTTGATTCCAATTTATTTGAAAACTGACAAGGTGATACCATCGTACATCCCTTCTTTGGATTGTCTTGTCTTAATTTTGAAAAAGCCTCACTTGTCCTATTGTGTGTTGAAAAGTTATTGGGACTTTTCTGGACTGTGTTTTTCTGAGACTTAACGTCTTCTTTCCAGTCACCCGGATTAACCAAAAAACCCATTTGTTGATTACTAAGTTGCCTGGAAAGCTCGATCCTGTTTTGGTTTGTCATGGCTGAGGAAAGGTGTATCTGCTGCCAGGCCAAACGATTGTTTATTTCTGTGTTTTGTTTTTGCTCAAGAGGAGGTTGGCACTGAAATGAATATGATGTGGAGTTCTGATCACTGACGGATGTAAAGGCTTTGTTGGGCCCTTCCCATGACTGTGCTACCCTATTATGGTTTTTGTCATGTGGTACTGAGCCCATGGGGATAATATTGTTTGAAGGGCAGTTAAAAGCTTTCTTTGAAAAGTGCAATTGTGGACTTTGAGCCTGTGCAATATTTCGTATGTGCTGAACACTGCCTTGAGTAGGATTTCTTTGGCAGGATGTACCATTTTTCGTACGGAAACCTCTTTTCCCTCCAATAGCTACACCTGCATCCCTAGAATCTGCTGGGCAAAAACTATCTGTCTTGTCAGATAATGAACTCGTTTTGTTTTCTGATTGGTTATTGACTGAATCTGAATTTTCACTAGTGATTCCATTATGGCCTATACTTTTTGTGCAGTGCATAGATGGCGGTGTACCATGAGAAGTCTGTACATACTGAGGAGGTTTTGAGTGTACATGATATGATGTTCTGTCCTCTGAATTTTCATAACTGTACTGTGAATTGTTCTGAGCAACATCATGTTCCTCCCCAGAAGATGGAAAGGAAAATGTGTTTTGAGCTACTTGGTTAGGACCCAAAGATGCATCTATTAAGTCCTGTGTCTGTGGGTTCGGATCACAGAATGAATCTGACACTGTGTCCTCCAGCATGGGATATCCATACTGAAATGGTAATTGAATGAAACCATTCGGTTTGTTCACATCAGCGACATTAGATTTTTGTGAAGGGGCCACAAAACTAGCATTACTGAATGTTCTCTCGGGAGATTGCCACATGTCAGCTCTGCTCAGCTGAAAGTCGGGAAAATGCATTTGGTTGACAGATGTGCAGCTAGATTCCAATGTGTTGGGCTGTTGCTGAGGTGCAGAGGGTGGTGGGTGCTGTTGGGCAGGGCCTCCTGCAGCAGAGCCTGCTGGTTGTGAGGTATAGCTTGAAGGGGTGAGGTTAGAAGAACCTTCCTGGTAGCAGAGATTAAGGTTGAACTCTTCCTGTTGCAGGTCTACCTCTCTCTCTGCGATACTTGGCACATGAAACCGATAGCTGCCTGAGACCGGGCCCCGGCTGGCCTCCAGCTTCTTTGGAGGTAAAAGCTTCTGTTGTGGATATGCAATCCCTATTGTAGGATTGGAGCGTGGGTTTGTGATACTCAGTCTGTACAGCTGCTGCGGGTTTCCACGCTCTGTCTTTCCGGACTTTTTCCCTTTATCCCGATTCCGATTTCTCCCGCTGGGGGACTGAGGACTGCTTTTCCCGCTAAGCCATGTTCCATCACTGGAGAACTTGGACCGGTTCTGCAAAGACTTAAAATCGATTTTTCCTGCCTGCTGTGGCCGGATAACAGCCTCTCGTTGTTGGATGTTGTATTTTTCTTTTTCTACAAACTTAGCACTTTCGTTAACAGTCTTTGACTCCACAATCCCATTCTCAAAGTGCTCGGGTGACCCCTTTAAGGCTGTCTTGGTAAACTGTTCAATTGCAGTATTCTTTTCTTCCTTGTATAACTCCAGTTCTTTGGTGGCATATGTCTGCGTAGTCTCTCCTGCCATGATGCCGGCGTGGCTGGTTCAGCAGGCTGCTCCTTGTCTGTGACACAATGGCATTCTGCTACGTCTGTAACAATGGGGCTCCAGGAAGGTAAGCAGAAACAGGATAAACCCAGCCTATCTTATCTTCTCATTTCCTTAATGAGTGAGTGTGTACTGGTAACCATCTTGAAACACTAAAAAGAATGAACAAATACATTATTGGAAGGTTCATTTTTTTTAGGTTATAATGCTTTATTTCAAACCCTTTTCAAAAACACATTTGTATTATTATGTTTATTTCAAATATTTTACAAAAACACATTTATATTACTATGTTTATTTCAAACCCTTTACAAAAACACATTTATATTACTATGTTTATTTCAAATCTTTTACAAAAACACATTTCTATTATTATGTGACTAGAATTTTGCAGAAAGTTGACTCTAGACAATACCAAATCTCACCATGAGGGAGCAGCATTACATCACTCTAATACCAAAAACTGTAAGAAAAAACAGCTGCAGAAAACAGCTGCAAAAAACTTGCCAAAAACGTCACTCAAATGCTACTAAAAGCAATTTATTTCTGGTCTGGGTACATTTTCTGACTATTGTACATATGAAAATGCCAATAAACATGCTACGCTGGATGATTATAAGGTATTATAAAGGTATCCTCTAAGGTATTATAAAAATATTTCTGCTTGGGCACTCTGTTGGCACAGTGGTTTAGACCTTTAGCCCAATACAGCTAGGTTTCAGGATTTGAATCATCAAGTGCATTGATGTCCTGACCTGCACTGCATCTAGCAAGGGTAAAATGAAATGAAGTTTTTGGCTCAATGAAGCTTTATTTTACAGTATTGAATCAGCATGTCCAGATGATTTTTGAATTTCCTGATTTTATGATTTCTTACTGACCTAGACATAAAATTTAGCATGTGCCTTTCTCATTATCTATTTATTTCATTTATCTTTGATTTACCTTTGACCAGTTTTAGTCATTTTAAGTGCTATCAAGTGTATTTTTAAATCCAATCGGAATTTTTTATTGAATTATAATAAATATCTATTGGAGGGCTAGACAGACCAACGGCCCTGAAGGACTAACAAACAGTATTCAGCACAGTTAAGTGAAATTTTAGAAGCTTGCTGGCAGACAATCCTGGAAAACTCGAATCAAACAAATCAATTCTCATTGGCGAAGGAGATGAAGCTTAAAATATTTGGAATTGTATATATGATTACCAGAAAAGGGTAATGTGTGTATACACATTTAATACTCTTCAGAGTTTATAAAAATCATGCATGATAAAATGATATTAATATTTGTGAAATTAATTTGTTTTTGTTGAAATAAAACAAGGTTGAGCTTTTGAGTGTACCAAAAGCTTCACTCTACAAAAATGCTATCATTTGTGTAGTTCACTTATAAGCTGCTTGTAAACACTTAAACTGGTTATACATAAAACAAAACAAACAAAAAAAACTGATTAGGCTAGTTAAGATGCCCTGATCATCACTTTACTTCCTGGTTCTTTTATAGCCTCTCTTAGTGGACCATATCTTCAGGGCATGTCCACAGTCTGGCTTTGGTATTTAACATGTTGGTCTGGAGACTGAACCCTGCCTAGGTTTAGATCAGCCTGTGAAAAGTCACATCCTCTCTCCAGCTCTAACTACAATCAAAGGCAGTGTGTCTCTGTATACAGCCAAGTCCCTTGTAGGGAAATCCCTTGGGCATGACTATAATTCCATCACGTCTTTTTTACTGTTCATCTAGGCTGGGCCGCCTCTGGGATCATAGGTAGAGAGGATGCAAGCTGTTTCTAAAGACAAAGAGTGCAGTGCTATGATCGCAAGGGCATACAAGAAGTAGCACCAAATCCACAGCTGTCAGTATATAATAAATGCTAGCTCATTTATATATTTACAATTGTCAGCTTGACTTTCACAATCCAAATCTATACACACAACTGCCAGATTTCTGCTAAGCCTCTAAGCCATAATGTTGTCATTCTATCATGTGGCCTACATGGTGAGACATATATAGTACGCTAGATCTTTTTTGCTTTTACTCAAGCTAGATTAAAGTTTATGGGAGTTTGGCTGGAAAATAAATGGTGCCTGTGACACATTTGATTACTAACTATGGCTTGATATCACACTTGATG
>JAYDZG010000001.1:10021475-10040123 GCA_034509265.1 Microcambeva bendego | reverse complement strand
GGTGAGGGGCACCCAAGTGTCACATCAGACCATTCAAAACCCTTTACATCAGCGTGGTCTGTGTTCTGGATGACCTGCAAGGGCATCTGACCACACCACCAGGTACAGGCATCATCGTCTCTGATTGGCCAGGGAGCATTTACGCTGGACAAGGGACCAAAGGATCTCAGTGCGATACATCATAATCGATGCACTATACTGCATTCTTCTGATCAGCACACATGCGTTTGAATTAACACACAGGGCCACACACAGTCTCTTGCACAAAGAAAGGCACGACTACAAGGCAGCTCAGACTAGAACCTGCAGCCACTGGTGGAAACAATAATAAGTAGAGTTGCTTGCACAAAGGGCTCCCTCATTCAGCACCAAGCCAGCTCCTTCTCTGAACCCTCTGCACCCCTGAATATAACTATATCCTTTTATTGTGATTGTTTATTTTGTGCTGTGGGAGACTAAGTGGTATGCATCCTAGTTGAAACCAGTTTATGATAATGGCTTGGATATATTTAAAGCAATAAAACAAAAATAAAGGAAACTAAAGGATTAGGCGGAGTGCTTTAGATTCCACTGTGCCACTTAGATTACGCAGCAATGACCACCTCTCTGGGAAAAAAAAGCACTTTTATACACACGGGGTGGATCAAATATCAGAATCTCACTTACAATCACAGCTGTACTGGTGGATTTTAAGGGAAGTGCATACATCAGCTATTAAAGCGGTCTGACAGTTAGTACTTTCATATGTAAGATTTCAAGGCAACATAAGACAACTAATAAAGCGCACTGTCACAAAGCTCAAAATCAGGGCACGTATTGCAGTTAACAATGTGATGTCTTAACAGAAATTTCTGCCTAAATAAATCTAGTGGTTTGAAAAACATTTGAATTAAGTAAAAATATTTAAATAATTATGGCACACTTTCAGGCGCATACTCCAACTTTGCATAATATGATTGCGCACAGGTAATCATCTCACCATCACGGCACCTGTTGGTGGTATGAATATACTAGGCAGAAAGTGAACATATCCTCAAAGTTAATGAGAAGCAGGGAAAATGGGCAAGCAGCGTTTCATTTTCGGTTATGACACTCTGGATTGGATCAAAGTAGCAACAGAAACAAATTGGACCATTGAGAAAAGGAATGAGCTGTGAGGCCCTGAGAAAGTGAGGTTACTTCATTTAAATAAGAAATAGAGTGAAAAGTGGAGCTTTCTCATTTCACCACAACCTTAATTATTCTGATAAATTGATCTAATAAGTATAATTAATTTAATCATTTCAGCAATTTAGAAACGCCCAAGGGTTGTTTTTGCAGTAGCTAAGCGGTTTCAAAATTTGGCCAGAAGGTTTGCCAGTCCCTCCGGTGAATAGCTTTCTCTCTCTCTGGGAGTCTTTGAGGTTGGCGGCAGGGTGCTGGTGCACGCTGGGATGTCCCTGATGTGAGCTGCTGTTTATGCGGATGGAGGACTGCCTGTGTCGCAGCAGCATGGCAAGCAGCCGATGCTGAAAAGGAGCTCTGTGCAGGCATGCAGATCGCCTTACACAGCCACGTCCTGCTTCCGCCCCCCTCTCTGCACAGGCGGCCTAATGTACCCACTCTGATGGAGGGGGGAAAACAACCCAAAACAGAGGGGTTCAGTCCACCAGAGAGCTCAGCACAGAACTCTATTCATCTTCCTCCACTGCTCCAGGATGACTTTATTTTTCAAATTCACAAATATACCCCTGTAAAAAGTCTGAGAGATCAATGAGGGTGCTAGTGCTCGCTTTTCACAATTCTGATGCAGATCTGAGGCCTTGGGTTTACACTGGCATGAGTGTAGATGTAGGTGTGTGCGAGCATGTTTGACATCCGAACTTCGTACAGCGGTAATGATCTTTTCAGATCCCAAGTATATATAAAGACTGTTTGAATATTGGAAGCATACTTTCGGATGAACAAGATTGCCTGATTCAGAAATAGTACAGATAGGCAGACTTAACATATTAACCTGAAGTATGGATTAGGCGGTATTAAGGTCCTCTTCTTTAAAGCCAGGAACACAAATTGATTCCGACCACAGTTTAGTAAACAAGGTGTGCAAGATTGGGGCATCATTTAAACTTTATTTATTCAGGCCTCTTTTATAGGGCGACAAGCAGCCCTGGCTATTTAAGATTCCTTGGGAAATGGCAAAGTGGGTGAAAAACTCCAAACACAAACAAACCCTGGGGCATTAATGACGAAGCTTAGCACTGGATGTTTTCTCTTTCCCCTTTCATTCATCTAACGAAGGGAGGGCGAGAGCTTTTACCCACAGTTCTGTTTTCACTACTGTCCTGTATAATTTTTTTCCCAGTCACTAGACATTGCCACATTTTTAATGCTTTCAACACATTAGAACAGAGCTTGATAGGCCGTTCCTGACCAGGGGAAATAGGAAAACCTCCAGCCTACACTGCGAACTCCCTCCCAGGGTTTCCCCTTGGAATGTCAGTCCCACATCAGCGTGAGAATAATGACGCTCTGTATAATCACTGCAAAGGTCCATTCATAGCCACAGCCAAGTGAACCAATACCAGTTACTCAAAGTGTGGAATGTCTGCGATCAAAGTAATACTGATTCACTCACTCATGTCAAGTATTGATTATCACCTCAGGTTATCATGCATAATCAGAACTGGAATTAGAGGAAGTTTTCACTAGGATTACATCCTAAAATTGCCCCTGTATTACTTGCATCCCTTTTTATGTTAGTTATTCATTTATTTAGGATTTTTTGAAGTAGTGTGCACAATTGCCCGATTGCATCAAGCATCCTCTCCACTACTGCCGACTACTGATGTACGAGAAGAAAACCAGCCCCCTCAGAACACATGGGCTCCCGTGGTATGCATTTTTTCATGCACTTTGATGAGTGCACATGCAAATAAGCACTGTGTATGGAATCACAGCCAGCAGATGAATCAGCCAGCATAATTGCTTCCTTCATGAGTGAGACCTGCTTAATCCGGTAATCTAATTAATTATCATTGTTTCTGTGGCCCCTCAGCCCAGCTGGCAGGCAGAGCTGGTGTTCAGCATGTGTTTTACCCCTGCACACCTGAGCGACAAGCATTTCTTTCTTGATAGGGGTCACCAGATGTTCAGTATATAAATTGAACAATAAAAACTAATTAAAGGGATCATCACCTGACCTCAACCCAAATGAAAGATTTTGGATAAATATACTAGAGATGTCTAGAATTACTATTGAAAAATTAGCATTCCTTTTCAACTTCAGTACCTTTCCAGTGCCAATGTCCACTGAGGCTGCTCTGGAACTTTACTCAGCACTAAACAGAGACCATATTTAGTTTTTCTTTTAATTTCTCACCTGTTCAACAAAGAACAAAGTCAATGTTAAATGAATATACCACATCGCTTATTTAACCATCACATTTTCTATGCTTAGTCCACTTGGAAATCTCTTTGCATTCCTTCTGGACCATTTGGTTGATGACAAACAGGAGCCTATACTGAGCGTGTGTGTCTAGGTGCCCATGAGCGAGACGTGGTTTGTGCCCCTTGTGGTTGCAGCTCTGTTTGGGAACAGTGAGCGTGGACCTGATGACCGGCTGGAGAAAGTGCCCTCTGTAAGGTATGTCTCTGTGGCATGTGTGTGTGGGGTTAAAGTCTTGGCCAAACCAAAGCATCACACACACAGCTGTGTACTTTGGGAGCTTTGCTTTTCTGCTCACCCAGGTTTTATGAAAAATATAGTCTTTAAGGGGATGTTATAAAACTATTACTGTATATTACTGACAGAGAAAACTTGGACCTTCATACTCATGAGTCAATAATGAGCAGGTAGTGGCAAAGCCAGAGCGACCACTTTCTCGTGTGGCAATAACAAAATCTCAGAGGAAAAGCAATAGTTAGGGCTTTAAGCTTCACTTGCCAGGTGAAGATGGTATATTCATTACTAAGCAACTCGGGTTTTGGAGCAGGTGCTCTTTGGTTTAAAGTCTGTAAAAGTACACTTTTTGGTTTAAAGTATGTAAGTGGGAATTTCAACTAATATTCAAGTTCATTCCAAAGCTGTTCAGTGGGTCTCCATGCGGGCCACTGGTGTTTCCTTAAATCAAGCATGTCTTTACGTCTTTAGAGATATTGCTTTGTGCAAAGTTACACTGGAACAGGACATGGCTTTCTTTAAACTGTTGTTGCAAAGTTTTTTTGTACAAGCTATTTTTGTGCTACTCTGTAATAGGGACTTCTGACAGCAGACAGATAAACCTTACAACAAAAAAGATTAGCAGAGCATGTTGTAACTCTGTCTCTCTGCTCGTGAATCATACCTTCCCCTGTCTCCATTTTTATTTTTACAGCTGGATAAAAGCAGGTCTGCTTGAGCACTTGTCTCCAGCAGACGGTTGGAAAATGGTACAGAATCCTGATAAGGTTCAACTAGGTTGAACCGCATATAATCTACTCAGTAAAAACAACAATGAATAAACATCTACCTCATAGGCAATTATTTCCATAACTGGTACATAAAAACAAGATGGCTTGACCATGTACTGGTTTTAAAAATCATGTGTATGCCGAATACATATGGATGCAATTCATTCAGAGAGCATAACCAAATGAAATGATCTGGTGGTGCAAATTAAAGGCCAAGTTCCTTCCAGTTTATATTTTGTTTTTGTAAAGGCTGTGTTTAAAAAATGAACAACAGTACCCAGTGTTTCTGAAACAAAACATTAAAGAATGATCATTTAAAAACATACAGTAACAAGGATAGTTCACCACTTAAGTCTGAGGAAAACTTGCCAATACGTTTAAATAATTATAAATACATAAACTGTTATCTGAACAGCAATTAGGACTTTCACTGTCTACTGCTCATAATATTGTGAAAAGATGCAGTGAATCTGGATAAAACCAAAGAAGGGGTCAGTATCAGTAGAGAGGATGAGTACTGCGAACACCTGGGTGTTTGGATACACTAAAATCACAAGAGAAAATGTGAGAAAATGCAGCTTGTCAAAAAATAATGAAAAGGACCATCCAGACTGTTATTAGTGAAAGGTGCCGAAGCCAACATCCATCAGCATGTATAGGGCTTGCAGATGTGTGACGGTACCACTGACAGTAAGGCATATTTTACAAACAACATCATTTACATAATTATTGCAGCAAGACAAAGCCAGGTCTCAATCTTTATGTGCTTCACAGTCACATAATTTAATTAGCGTGCTCACTTCCCAAATAATTAGTAACAATGATGAAACACAGAGGTAAACATGCTGTCATAGGCTGTTAAAGGTACTAGGTATAGGAAAAGCCAGGGCCTTTGCCCTCTTCATTTTTAGCCCCGATCACCTCACAGTTCTGAGTTGGAAAACAGTAGCTTCATGGCCTCATCCATGGTCCGCTGCAAGCCCTTCCATTTAGATTGGCAACGTTTGAATCACATGATCATAAAACGTTGAGGCAGACTACTGTTTACTGGACAAGGGTGGGGTCTGGCCTAGCCCAAACGGTCAGACACACACTGTCAATGAACTGCTTTTTTCACAAGCACACACTCCCAAATAAACCCAAGCACACAAGCTCATAAACACAAACACGCAGAGCAAATTCCTTTCGGATGGTCACCTTTTAAGTCTTTTTGTATTTTTCTTGGTTCCCAGTGGCACAACCAGCTGGTAACTGTACTAAGACAACATAACTTATTCGAGATAATACAATTCTTCTGGTCAAAGAGGTTTTGTCTTTTTTTGTGTGAAAAGGTTATTTTCCATCAAAAGCCGCAATATTTTACCCACTGAAGAGTAAGATATATTGACAATTGTGATGACATACCTCTATGCATATTAATCTAATAGACCCTCAATATTAAATAACTTTAAACGTTACATACTGCAGCTTTAAAAATACACTGTTTAGGTTCTAAGTTTTTCCAAAAGAAACCCTGATCAACATAATATACAAGCTCATAAAAGATTTTCGAGAGCTTTCTACAATGTGAAAAAGGCAGAACTACCTCAAAGGAAATAAAATATGACTCTCCCACTGGCCCTTAAAAGGGTCAGTGCAAAGCAAGCAGACTGATGGAAAATCTTCCCAGTCAGCTTGTGTATTAAAAAGGGATTTTACAAGATAAAAAGCTTGTCAGCTTTCCGATGATAGGAGTGTAGGAGTGTGTATGTCTGTTCTTGGCTGACAAGATCCGGATTTGCTGTCTACGCCTCTATGTTGACAAATGTGTAAATTGTGAATTGTGCGCTCATTGCCAGGCAGCAAAGTGTAAAATCGGTGCCAATCTGTGATGCAATTCTCCCCTCCAGCTACTCCAGATTTTTGCCAGTAAAAGAACAGACTTTGGTAGAAGTGGGAAAAATGTTGTCATGCTGGAATAAAAAAAAACAATGCTGACCTTCTGGAAAGGATGTAAATGGGACATTTGGCATACCTTTGGTATTCTAGAGTGATGCCGAAGCACTTGTGAGCTCACTTATCAGCAATGCAGTGCATAAGTGTGGTCATTGTAAATACTCTCTTAGCAGGTCTTCTGAATCTTGGGTCATCTGGAAAATTGTGACTGTTGTGTACAAGAGAGGCACAACAGGGAGAATGGAGAAAATGCGATTTGAGAGAAAAAAGAGGAGACTGTTGCTGAGGAGTAGTCTCTGGAAGCTCCTGTTGAGGTTGGAATTTCAAGCTCAGAGGGAAAGTGGTTGGCAGTAGAAACAAGTAAATGGCAGAAAAATGTGGAACAACAGTCTCTTTTTCTCTCTTCTTAAAGTTGTGATTATGTCAGTTCATGGAGAATGAATGTATTAGGTCAAAGGGTCAAGCGAGTCTCTAAGGATTCATGAGGTTGGGTGGCCAGGGGCATGGAAGATTTGTTATGGATTGTTCTACAGGTATGAACTTGATGCTTCAGGGGAGGATTAAAAGGTGGCAGAAGTATTTCTGGATGTTGGACCTTTTCCACGTGAAAGCCTGTGGCATATAATGCCCCACCCTTTTCAAAGCAAACAGTGGAAGCTCTTATTCCATTTATAATCCAGTTGTTGAAAAAGAAAACGGCAAAGAGGAAAGAAAGAGAGAGAGAGAGAGAGAGAGAGAGAGAGACTAGTGCATAATACACAATGTACAGTCTGATTTTCCAGTCGCCAGTAATTAAACTTGATCCATGACCATCATAACCACTCATGAGGTTTGATCACTTTTGCTAACCCAGTTTTCTTTTTTGCTGATCAATTATTGATATTTTAATATTATTCAGTCTAGTATGACATGCAGTACTTGAACATTTCCTCTGCTTATTATGTGCTTTAGCACAATATATCTAATTTTACATATTTTTATCCATGATGTGTAGCACAGTAGCACAACTAGAAGAGGGGTACCTGGATCTGGATTCTAGCCTCACCTCCAGTCACTGTCTCTTAACAGGTTTTGCATGCTAGCTTTTGCTAATGAAATTGCACCAAGGTGTAATTACCTCATATTTATAAGAATATTTTCATTCAAGTCAAGCAAAAGCTTTTTAGGGTGCTCTAAGCTTATGGATCAAAATGATACACATGACAGGACAACATAATTCAAAATGAGACATTCATAGAGATGCTATAATAGCTTGCAAGACAGAAAAAATGTGATGGAGAAAGTGCCCCGCCACACCAATGGTCTTGTAAAACCCTGTGTGTTGTTGCACGTTTCTAAGCACTTGCTGTTTTTATTGCTGCACTAAGCTCACAATGGCCTTTGGGGCTTCAGGTTAAATGTGTTGTATCGAGATTCTAAGCAGCTCCTCTCCATTTGCTTTTCTAGGACATGCAATCTCTAAAAAGTTCCAATAAATTAAATAAAATACATACATTTCCCTAAGTGAAACTCATCCATGTGCTTTGAGCCTAGACCAGACTCCTTTAACAAGAATGACCCAGTGGGCAGCCAGCAGAGACTAACAAGCTATTTTTAGATTGTCCAGATTAAAAGTGGAACTTATTTCCTCATCCCTATAAAAGTGAGGATTCTTCATTTTCTCTCTGGCATTTCCATCAGTGTCTCTGGTGGAGGTTCTCACGTTTCTGGCTTTATTTTCCCTGGAATCTTTTTTTCTCCTCTTACCCAGCCTCTTTAAATCTGAAGTCATGTTAACCTAAGATTTCTGTCTGTGCATGTGCTATGCTACAAACATAAAAGGGAGTGCCAAAATAAGCTGTCAAGAAGTGGATGGTAGAAAAACAACACTAATGCATAATGACAACCACACAACGCTTACCTTAGTTGACCTTAGTTTAAGTCACACCAACCCAATTTCACCTACATCGTACAGTGTAAAGTATAAATAAATGACCTTGTGTTCTATTTATGCTTGTATGAATTTGGATATGAGAACGAAGCAGCAGTGTACCTGACAGTATTTCCCAGGAAAAATCCATACACTATCCTTAAGCCTCAAGAACTATGAGCATCTATAAAAACTCTAAATAATCCTCTTTGGATCAGAAGTGCAACGTTTGTGATGTACTTTGGGTTATGTTTGATTTAATGCATTTATATAGAAATATCGTCCTATGACATTAACATGAACTGATATGACCTCACTACAACAAGTGATTAAATAACGAGTGTATAAAACAATCAAATTGAATTAAATAGTAAAAAAAAAACAATATGAAAGATAGTTGAGCTAACACTGGAAATCATACAATAGATTACAGTCAAAGATAAATCCAAATATCACAAATTACAGAACAAACTGCCACAGATAAAGTATTAATAAATACACAAAACAATTTAGTCCAAAATTAAATTTGGAGAGACATCTGATCAAGGCAGCACTATGAATGCACATATCAGGTACATGTTCAAGTGCAAAAAGTCTCCCTGTATTTGAAATGATTGTACACTGTTAATGCATCTAATTTACAACCAATGTCTTAACTAATGTGTTTGCAACTCTGCTTTGGTGCATGGTTTAGGGCTTAGTGAGTGCATTGCAAGTTAGAGTTACTAGGGTTACTAACATTGTCATGAAGCAAAGATGTTACTAGCTTTAGTTTTAATCAAAGTAAAATAAAGGTGTAAGTGTAAAATGTGCCCCTACATACACTATCTAATGTCTATGTCACATCAAAAAGTTTTATAATTCAAAGTGTTTTATTAAGAAGAACATATAAATACAGTATATTCCTCTATGGTTCATTAACTAAACAAACCAAACATTCATTGAAAATTTGGGCCGCATGGTGGTTCAGTGAGTAGCACTGTTGCCTCACAGCAAGAACGTCTGGGTACTTTCTGTGTGAAGTTTGTATGTTCACCCTGTGTCTGCGTGGGTTTTATCCCACAGTCCAAAGACATGCAAGTGAGGTAAATTGAAAATATAAAATTGTCCATGACTGTGTTTCATATAATCTAGTGAACCAATGTATGTTGTAGCTTTTCTGTCATGAACATAACCAAAGATAGTTAAACATGACAATAAAATAAAAAATAACACATTTTAAAAAATCATCATGTGCTTTATTTATTGTGGAGTAAACTACTCACATTTGGGATTTAAAAGACCGACTTGACAATATGCTCAAAGTCATTTGGCTACATTGCATGTACAGTCTGGGAAGTTTGGGAAGCAGTTTAGGGAAGTCTTGGCCAATGAAAAAAGGCTTAAACGTGTGTAGTGTATGCAAGGCTTCAGAGTTGACCTAATTCATTGTCTGTTACAGCAATAAAGAAGACAGCCCTTCATCACATTTTACAAGACCCACTCCAACTGACCCAAACTGGACTTCAAGATGGGCTTCAGCTACTTCTGTGATTTTTCCTCCTGTGTGGGACATTTCTCCAACATTGCAGACTATATACCCACTAGAAAAAAACATCTTATTGCTTTTAAATACTGTAATTATTAGGCAATCACCATGGAACAAACTCAGCAAAAGAACATGTCTTCTGTATGCTCTGTGGGAGAGAATGGAAAACACTATCTCAGCAGTAATGGTAAATATCGGCCACACTGACTGGGGTAAGACACAGGAGCTGAGCAGAAGCATGTTATTTAATAATCAAAATTGGGAGAGAAAAGCCTCTGGCAACAGGCAGCATGATATAACTGGGCTGGCTCACTCCCAGATCACAGTTCAGGGGGAAACCCGAGACCTGAAGCTCGGCTCCTAAATCCTCAGGAGTAAAGGTGTTTAGTCTGTCACTGAAATGTGTGCACCATTACAGATGAGTGTGTGTATTAAAGATAAATAGAAAGTGACAGTAATTGTATGTGTGAAGTATAGCAGCACCATTATACAGTACTGTGTTTCAAAGGCTCTCTGCACAACATGGGCATAAGCATGCATGCGAGTTAAAGATAAATAAGGAGTAACAGTAATCGTGTGTGAATGTATGTATGTGTGTGTGTGAGTGTGTGTGTGTGTGTGTGTGTGTGTGTGTGTGTGTGTGTGTAAAGTATAGCAGTACCATTATAGCAGAACAGCATTTCAGGGACATTTATATGGACATAAGCATACAAACACTTTGTAACAACCCCCTTCCAAAAGATCTGGTTGCTGAATTATGGCTTTTATGTAGCTATGGAGTTTTACTGACCATGCACAGATTATAGGTATAAAATACTCTTAGAAATAAGATGTACTTTTGTCATCATATTTTGCAATTTTGTTCCCTAATCTAATCTTCCAAATTCCCTGATTGCTCTACTGATCCTACCTTCCTCTGCTGACTGAGGAGAGCCACACATCACACCCACCCTTCAATATGTATGCAGTACTGACTGCATCTTTTCATCTGCACAAGACAAGTTCATGTGTGGATCAGCTTTGTGTATGTTTGCAACACCCTGATCAACACTGCATCCCTAGACTGTGCAGGGGCTATCAATCAGCCAGCAGAGGTCATAATTCCACCTTGTGTGTTCATTTAGGTGTACAGCCAGCGGCAGAGTGGAGATTCGAAACAAGTTTAAAATGTCAGCTCTGGTGTGCTGGCATGTGTTTTACCACTGCACCAGCTTTTTAAAATGCCTGTTGGTAAAATTAACAATGAATGTCCAACAAATGCAGTGGCCTATAAAACACACGAAATTTACATTTAGACTGCAACTGGTTATATATAATCAAAAAAATATTATTTAACAACTCTAAATTATGTAAGATTTTTTACACCTGAAAAACAAAATATTTCCAAAGCATAAGATAATCCATAAAAACAACCTAAATCAATCTTACTATACAATCTCGTGGTAGCACGGTGGCTAAGTGGGTAGCACTGACAGCTCAGAGCAAGAGGGTGGAGCAGTTTGGGTCCTTTCTGTGTGGAATTTGCATGTTCTCCCTGCATGGGTTTACTCCGAAAAAAACAAACAAATAAAAAACCCAAACCTAAAACATGCAAGAAAGGTGAATTGGAGATACAAAATTGTCCATGACTGTGTTCAATATGGACTTGGAAACTTGAATGAATGAGTGAAATGAATGTAGCCAAGAGACATGCTAATAAATAAACAAACAAACCAACAAACCATACTGTCTCAAGAAAAAAATGTTCCAGGCACAACAGACAGCTTCAGATTTCTTACCACAGAGGAATGATATATAAGCTTGGCTCGCTCTGGCTGTAGCAAGGTAAAAATAAAGAAACTGCTAATGTATCTCTGCCAATGTGTCAGATATCAGAATGAATTGTGTGAGGTAAAGATAGCATGAGCTAAAACATAAAGCATTTACAGAGATCAAAGACAGTGTATTACTGCAGTCACAGTTTCCTGCCCTCTAATAGCCAAAAAGCACTTGTTCTCTGCCAGCATCATATGGCACAGGAACGCGACCATGTGCATTCTGGAGTTCCAAAATCCTTTATCCTTGTCCATCTGCATCAGATGAGTCCCACATGGTTTATATAACAGTGTTTATTCTCGGTCGTTTATTACTGTATGTGAAAAGGAGGTCGTAGAGGTCATATGGGAGCTGAGTCGAAAACTCTGCTGTGGCTCTTGACTGCAGCTCAGCGGCCAGCTGATCTAATGTTAGCTGCAATGTTTAGCTTAAAATTAGCAACACCGAAAAGCAGCCTTCACTAATCTGTAACTGATGTTCTAGATAAAAAAAAACTAGGCTTTCCTGAAAAAAGGCCCACTCTAACTGGCATAGCATAACTATGGACTGCCTTGTTAGAAATATTTATTCATGCATGGTTTTCATTGTAGTGGTTTAATATGAGTAGGAAGAGTAGGTCATTTATATGACCCTCTAACCTGGCTAGGCCACCTCAGACACATCTGGATCTGCTTATGTGTACTTTTGAAGAAAAAAACTTGCTTGTGTCTGTCAATTTCCAAAAGACTTTTAAGCAGCCACACAAGACACACAAAGAACATACCCCAAATTCACAGAGGTAGTAGTTGGGGCAGAAAATGTAACCCAAAACCACTGATCTGTGTGTCATCCAACCAAACTACTTACTGTGTCACTGCTACATGTGTATAATACTGTATATCCCCATAAAGTTCTCCCAAATTTGGATAAATGATGTTTAGTAGCCCCTTTCTTTAAAAGTATGTCCATAGTTACACACTCCAATGGTTAAATAAATCTACCTGCTTGAACTGCATTACTTCTTTTTTTTCACCTCTTTTATCTCATCTATGTAATGGCATGCTGCCCTCCGTTCACCCCTCTCTCTGACCACCTGTTCCATAGCTTCACCTGCACTGCCATAAAAGCAGCTCTAAACTCCATCTCATCCTTATTTTCTTCACCTCATTCTCTCTCCTCCAGATGGCACACAGATGGAGGACTGTGAGTCACAGTTCTACATCCTTAACATCATTAAAGCACTCATCACAGCCCCATGTTCAACACATTCTTTCATTCCAAATGCAGAAAAATAAACAACAAAAATAAATAGGTAAACAATGTGAAGAAATGGTTTTTACCTATACCTTTAACTTTGTCTATCAGTACTACAGGGCAACAAATGATCTATCTAAGCCCTGGCAACTAAAACATCTACTTGCACATATTCTAAAACTTATTTCAAAAGACTTCTTACAATGACTTAAAGCTTACTTAAGATGACATTGGTTTTTGCTGACTTCATGGTTATTTAACACTTTCAGGCCGGTGTTAATGTGCCACATGTTTTGTTGTCATTTAAAGTACTCTTGCTAAACTGTATTGCAAATTGACACCTGTCCACTCACTTCAAATCCATGGGCTATGTTAAACATTTGAACCCCCTTTCTTTGCCAACAACACTAACACAAGGTGTTGTATATTATCTTTCAGAATGTATCTTTATTCAGTAAAAGTGCATTAGTAATCTCATGTACTACCAATGCAAACTGTGTTTAGTGAGGTTAAGGTCAGGAACAAACTTTTAGTAGTTTTTTGAAAAGCAGGATAGTCATGCAGGAGCTGAAGAAGGTCTTCCTCAGACTGGTGCTACAATGTTTGTTGAATGAAATGTACTGTATTTAATTATTTGAATACACAAGCTAGCAATAAGTGTAACAGAAACACTTGAACATAAGAATTATTTATTCATGTATTTAGAGCATCTGTAAATTTAGAGAGCATAGAGAGTGTACGTAAGATTAATGTCATTGATAACACAATGCTATTTAAGCCCTATTATAATTATCATCATTGTATTCATTTATCATCACCTTTTGCAATATGTATATGGGATCATGTCACTTGGGACTTAGGAGGGATTATGCTGGTGTCATAACCATTACCCTCAGCTAAACTGTTATTCTTAGTTTAATGCAAAGACAAAACAGTAGGACTGACAGAAAGGTAAACAGGCTATAAAACAACACGGGAATGAGAACGATGTGAGAGGACTTTGAGGGGGAACCGAAGAGAGAAAGTAAAGTTGGGATGAATGGAGCCAGGCAAGAGTCCTTCCCACAGAATCCCCGGCACTGACATATGAAGCATGCTACACCGGTGCTGAGAATTTGTCACCCAAGTTAGAGACAGATGAATCAGCCTGTCTAAGAATGACCATTTATGAATGAATGAATTGTCGGCCTATATGTATAAAATATAGGTTTACTTTAGTGCTGACAGTTTTGTGTGGTTTCTATATGCATCAGTGTTTGGTCCAAGATCTATGCACACACTGTATGTGTTCATTTGTTTTAGACTTACTTGCATCTCTATTCTCATCTCACATACGTGTGATCCCTCCACCCTTCTTTTGCCTTAACGTGACCCCTTTGTGTAGCTTTAAAAGCCTCTTCTTAGCCTCTGCCCTGGGTGCAGATTGTATATCTCTCCAAAACGACTGCCTAGCACACATCTGCCCTGGTTGCCAGGTGGCCTGTTTACTCTTCCTTATAAACACAGGAAGCAGGGAGGAAATACAGAGTGTCCAATATGCTAGACCTCTCCAACTGCATTACTGTGCTTTGGGGATTTCTGCTTGTTCAGGACTGAACAGGACTGATCTTTAAAAGTCTATCAGAATTTGTAAGCTATTATGCTGTGAAATATGTTTAACAGTGTTCAATACTTTCGCACTAAACACATTAGCCATCACAGAAACAACAACATATCATACTTCAAATAAACTTCAAAACTAAACAATACCTTGTTTTTGATAAATAAGTTTGCACTTTTTTTTACTAATTAACTCTGCAAGCATTTAGAAGTGCAAACAGGATGTAGTTAACTAAGTTTATGATTATCATTTTGCTATATAAAGTCAGTCTTTATTTGAGATGATTATTTACACTGTGAACCTAAAACTTCTGCCTACTTATGACAATTTCATTATACTACAATTTTCATTTGGGACATCCACATGTCTGACAAGCACCATGTTTATAGAATATTTAACTCACAGCTTACAGTAATAAGTAGGTACTGCATTTTACAAAACTTCCAGAAATATCTGGAAATGGGGTTTCTTACAGACCTCAATGGTTTTCCATGCTATAACTACAGGGCAATCCTTTTTGTAAAGTTTGCCAAGTCCAACCGAGCGGGACGATCTCTTAGGCCTGTATACTGTACAGCCACTTATAATACATCTCATTTTGCCATGGAAAGCATAAACATTTGAACTGGATACATACGGGGGTCACTACCCTACATTGACTATTTGAACTAGTGACATCATGACCATACAAACATAAATGTTTGAGGGCCAAACAGAAGAGAGGCTGAATTGGTCGCATGTGGAATGTGACAAAGGATTTTGACTGTCAGCAGATGGTCTGCAGCTAGGACAGCTTAAATAAAAGAATTGTAACTCAGTATTAAAAAACACTGCAATTGAACATGTAATTGTGCTGAAAACAACAATGTTATCTAATCCACATGATTAACTGTGATTGTGTGCTTTTTAGATGACACTGCCATCATTAAGAAAACTAGAGATAACACACAACTTAGCAAAATATTCAATTTATAGGCACACAATATTAGCACTTACAGTATTACGTTGTACGTTATAAATTAACATCTGTAATTTGTCAACAGACAGATTCTTGAAACCTTACAACCTTCTTACAACCTTCTTACAACCTTCTTACAACCTTCTTGAACACTAGTTTCCATCCACAAAACATGCAAGTAAGTAATTGAAGTATTTTACCTCTGTTGCAAATGTTGTTTACTTATAGCCTTTGTTTGTAAAATTTTCAATCTTTGTGAGTATTTTCAAAGAGTGGAGTTGAAGATGATGAAGCTGGTTTGGCTGGAGGTTGAGTCCACCCTTTGGTCTGTGGTTTAAGAGGTTAATTTTCTAGGTCTGTGTTCCAGCTGGCCTTTGTCTTCAGAACTCAATACATTTTGTGTTTGAGTGTGAGTCAAGAGCAGTGCCTGACTGATCACTGCTTTGGATTATTAGTTCTGCATGCTCTTTTGCTGCTGGTAGTAAATAGGAGTTAAGGTTCTGGTTTGGTATGTCGACTCTCAGTTGATGATGGTTGTCACCACTATTGTTTATGATCCCCAGAGCCTTTAAGCTGTGTGGTGACTAGCCATATAAAAGTAACATCATGTTGATGTAAAAAATTCTCCTTCATTTATGAAGGATAATTAGAAAATTTCAATGACTCTTATCTAGAGCAACTTACAGACGTTTTTCTTCAGCAAACATTCCCTTATTCTAGTAAAAACACACACTTTATTTACTAAACTAATTTGTATATTTTTATTGTTATTCAATAACCGTTCTACAAATAATTTCATAACAGTTTAACAGTCTTTTCCCATGAATGACTTATATAAACTCACAGAGGATTTCTCCTTAAAACAGAGCATGACATCAGGCATGGGTAAGTTCACCAAATGCCAAAACAAGACTAATCTGTCCAAACAATGCTGCATATGGAGCATGACACACTAGGGATACAAAGAAAAAAGTCAGAGTCAGAAAAAGAGAGAAAGTGAGGCAGCGAGTGAGAGCAGGAATGTGGCGGAAGAGAGCCGAGATGAAAAAGGGGAAGCAGCCAGCTGTTTAGAATGAGTGCCAGAGCGTCTGCGGATGTGCAGAGCTCTTATTTATGGGCGATTCCCCTCTCTCAGCCAGTCCCAATTCTTGGCCAAAGAGAGAGCATATCAGCGGAAAAGAAGCTGAGAGTCTCTGTAGTGCACTCCAGCCTTGAAGTCACTTTTCAAATTTCGAATCACAGCCCACTACAGACAGGATGTAAAATGCTACACCAAACTACTCTCAACACTCAGAATGCTGCCCTCCATTTTTGTTGTTTCTTAACCTGTTGCTCTGGAGAAGACTTTGGGCCTGAATCCACTAGGCTAACATCAGTCTCTCAGCAGTGTGCCTTTGTAAACAAAGCCTCAGCTGATAAACTAAAGCTAGCCATATTAGCTACCATACACACACCTGGTTCCAGCAAGATTCTCTTTCTTAGCATACTGTGGATTAAAGTGACAGTTGTTCAGACACGGTGCTGGCTCTTAGCTCCTGTTGTCTAGGCTAAAAAAGATGAAGAGGAGTGTCTTATGACTGTGAAAGAACAAATCAAGTTCTAAGGGTAATTCTGTTCCAAACTTTTTATATTAGGATACATGCCAGCTGCGCCCTCTCTACCTTGCTCCAATTTTTAAAATGAGCAACCCCCTGTCTACCTCGAACAACTTCTCTCACCCTTTAAGTCAGAATGCAAATTGATTAAACAGTATTAACAGCTCTGTTAGCTTTTAAACTGTGACACATTCAGGGTTTTGTTTTTGTGTTTTTTGTACAGACCTCCACATTGTTGTATACACATGTAAGTTTCCTTAATTGCAAGGTACTAATTTTGAAGTTGTTTTGGTCCCAGCTAGTTAGATGTTGTCACAATGAACCTACACAAAACATTGAAGTCATAGTAGCTTTAAATATTCTTTTTAGTAATGAGTATTTAGCCATTAAAAAGTACATGGAACACTGGTTTCACATTGGCCTCTTGATAACGTTGGGAAGCAGTCCCAATGTTTAGCCTCGGCACAACACATATACATAGTTGTTTAGTTTTAAAACAATGTTTGTTTAGGCTAGTTTGGAGTAGTGGCTCAGAAGAGAAGGGTCACCAAAGGACATGAGTCACTGTCAGGTACAATACTCCCAAAATGCAGCCAGGCCAGTAAATTAACAATTCACTTTATAAAGCATATAGGATTTTAATAGCAACATCATGTGTGTATGCATGAATACTTGTAGGTACAAATAGTTTGAGTTTTGAGATGTAATACATGGCAATGTGTTTTCAAAGACTTTTTGGTCAGTAAGTGCAAATCATGTGTAGCTATGTACAGTGCGTGTACTTACATGAGCCTTATAGTGTGTATTTGTATAAGTATACAAAAATATGAGTGCAATAATTATGGTAAGTGTTGCATAACTAACAGAGGTAATTTGTAGACTCAATTTCAATGGATTTGTCAAATGAAGCAGAAATCAGATAAACACAGACATAAATGTATATGCATGAAATTGCTTCATGTTTCTTGGCCCTGTTGCAAGAACTTTTGGAACTATGGTTGGTGTATTTCCATAGAAAAGTCACCTGTGGCTTCACCCACATTAAAAGTGATTTAAATAGTGTTAGGCTATGGTCTGCGGCCATGCTAATCCATGTTAAGCATTGTGTGTATGTGTGTGTTTGTGTGTGAACCTATCCTTATCAACTTAAATGAACACGTAATATATAAACAAAAGCTACCTGAATTTCTGTTATTTTTTAACCAATCCACTACAAGTGTGCTAAGGAGACAGACAGTCTAGACTTCACAGTGATGCCAGAAGCTGTGAGTTTTTACCTGGTGGCAGCTGGAAATGATCTGGATTACAGCACTGACTAATGTAGTAGACCGACTGCAAAGTATTTTTGCTATTTCCACTTTTCAGGATGCACTCAGTGGGCTTGCAAGTCAAGTACTAAAGCAGTTTTTGCACAACTTGGCAAAGTTGCCATCACATACCGTCAAGGAAAACTTGGTTCTCTGTAGATGCCTCAAGCTTTTTTTGATTATAGGAGAATAAAAAAGGATGTGGAATGCCCATTTAACCAATCAGGAAAATGAGGCATCTCCACAGTTGTATAGAACTAGCCTTGCTTGCAAATGTATAATGATTTGGGGAATTTTAAAAAAAAAAAAAAAAACACTTATGTTGTACTCGTATGGG
>JAYDZG010000001.1:10010068-10021188 GCA_034509265.1 Microcambeva bendego | reverse complement strand
CCACTGTTGTTTACAACTAGCCTGGCGTGCAATTGTATAATGTTTTGGGGATTTTTAAAAAAAAAAAAAAAAAACACTTATGTTGTACTCGTATGGGTTCTCATTTTGTTTATCCATAATGTCTGAACCATAAAAAAGAATCATTAATGGCATTATAAAATCTCTTATTTACAATTGTTTTTCCTCTGTCTTTTCTTTTTCTTTTCTCCTCCACCTCTGCAGTCTGATCTGGAAAGTCTATTTCCCAGTTCCCAGTAACAGCAGGTCCGTCTCCTCTATGGCAGATTCCTGCTTGTGTTTTTTCAATTAGCTCTGGCTCCTGTGCACTTTTCACAAAAACATTTGGAAAACAATAATTCTCATGGACTAATACAAAATCCAATGTCACTTTAAAAAGTCATTTTCTTCCAGTATGAGTTTTGGAAAGGCATATTTCCTGATAGAGGGTAGAGCAGTCATATGGCCATGAGGAAACAGAGCATATGAATGGATACAATTATGGATGGATGGATATATGGATGTATAAATGGATGGATGGATGAATGTATAGACTGATGGATGAACAGAAGATTAATGGTCAGGCATATGAACATTGATGAATGTTGAATTTAATAATACATATGATGGATGGATGATTAGTGGATTAGGTCCTACAGTTAATAAATACTGAACATTGGAGTTGGGCAATGGATAACAGTGAGTAAGATGACTAAGTGGCTAGACTAATGGATTGTCACATGTGGAGAAATGGACTGTGTGTATAGATGTCAAGTTTCTATAGAAGGTTTACTATTTGGGTTTCAAATGTAAGTTATTGTTGGTTGGATGGTTAGGTGGACTGCTTGGCAGGGGAATGCTTTTACAGATAGATGTGTGAGCACATGGCAAGTTGGGTGAATTGGTGGGTAGGTAGATTGGATGAACAAACAGATAGACAGATCGATGAAGGAGTGAAGGAGTGAAAATGGTACTAAAAGAGAGTGTATGTTTACATGAAAGTTCCAGATGGTACAAAACAGGTGGATGGTTAAAAAGTTTAACGCGAGTATTGATGAAAATATTTTATTCAGAACACAGATAAAAAACAGACTTGTTCCAGATTTTCAGCATACCAGATCCAGATTCAGGAGACTAACATCAAAGATGAGAGACACATGAGAGGATGGATGTACCCTTCAACCCTCCTTCTGTCTCCTTAATTCAAACAGCCCACAACATCCCTTTGGCCAAGAAGTTGAATCAGCAGAGGAAAACACTAGGCCTGGCACTGTCCCTTGTGTGCATGCTTATATAGTCCTGGCACCTTCAAACACATTTACACAAATGCATGTCACCACGCAAATTATGCACTAACACAATCATGTCGCCAATCTATAAAGCTGACCACTTTAAACATACACATAGACACAAGAATGCAAACTCACTAAAAGTAAAAGGTTACAAAAGTTCAGCTGTGAGAAATATATACCAAGTGCCAGCTCTGGCTTCAAACACTGTACACATGTTGTGAATTCTAAATACTGCTTTATATTAGTTCAGGCTCACTCTCAAGACATACAACCATGGAAAAGCAACGCCAACTGTCACATCTGTGTGTAGAGTACTAGAGTTAGACTGCAAGTGTGTGCATGACAGTGAATGGATGTAGATAAATGAAAGTGTAGCAGCTGGAATATGAGACTTAACCCCCACCCTCCAATTACTACCAAGACATACAGAAAGATAGATAGGCAGACACACATACCAGACAGACATACAGGCAGATATAAGCAGACCCAGACAATTCCAGCTCTTACCTGTGTAAGTGTGAAGTCCATGTGTGAGAGCTTCATATCTGCTG
This sequence comes from Microcambeva bendego, assembly GCA_034509265.1. Classification (NCBI taxonomy): domain Eukaryota; kingdom Metazoa; phylum Chordata; class Actinopteri; order Siluriformes; family Trichomycteridae; genus Microcambeva; species Microcambeva bendego. The sequence goes on along the minus strand of JAYDZG010000001.1, from coordinate 10,019,348 downwards.
TAGCAGTACCAGAGCTTTGCGTTTAGACCCAGGACTAATGTGAGAAGAGAGAGAAGGAGGGAGAGGAGCAGAGAAAGAGAGAGGGATAGAGACAAGCTAAGAGAGGGGGAGAGAGAGAGGGAGAGGAGAGAGAGAGACAGACAGACAGAGAAAGAGAGAGAGAAAACCAAGAGTGCAGCCCCCAGCCCCGGCCACTCCAACTCTAGTCTGAGGATGAAAAGAGAAATCTTCATTACCAGCTGGACACCACGCCTCCCGTCTTCCCTCCCTCTCTCCTGCACTGCCTTACTTACTCCCTCCCTCACTCCCTCGCTTGCTCTCTTCCCTTACTCTCCCAGCCAGTAGCAGGCTCCAGGGCCAGCGCTTGCCAAAAGAAGGCTAGACATCTGCCAAAAAAACCTCCAAGCACAGTTCACTGAGAGAGAGAGAGAGAGAGAGAGAGAGAGAGTAAAAGAGAGAGTGTTCTATGACCTGGAAGAAGAACTCATAACTCCAAAGTACAAAATCTCATGCAAAAATATTTTGGTAATAAAATTGGAAGTGTAATCTCTTAAAAAGTAAACTGTTGTTCAAAAACAACATAAGGTATATAAACTCAACAAAAGTACATAAACTTGAATGAGCAAACAAAATAACAGTGCAAGCTGCATTGAAATAATTGCAGCAAGGGGTGCTGGAGTGGCTGTGGGTCTTATGCTCAGGGTGTGAGTTTTAGCATGGCATTCAATTAAAGTAATCATTTAACTAACTAAACCATAATTGTGCAAAGTAATTCATTTTACAGACACATTGATTTGTGAGCATATCACATTCTCAAGCTGATGTTAAAAATATTTACAGTATAGTAATAATGCGTGATGTGACATTTGTGAACCTTACATTTCCTACCCTAATGCAATAAAACCCCTAAATAATTCAATCTACCAAATTACATAGTGGTGTATAATACATCTTTGAAACAATTTTGCTTGCTTTTAACTTCAAATATTGAGCCAGAGGGACAGTCAATGTTTAACTGTCGAATGTTGAACTATGCTTGAACCAAATCGATGAAAGTGTGTCCAATTGGATTTTTTGCCTTAAGAAAATACATTAAAGGTACCAAACTGAACTCAGGCTTTATAAGGCGACTAGACAAAAGTAAGTAAGAAAGAAAAAAACATTCTAGAGTAATGAGTGTTTACAAATGCAGGCCACACCTTTAACTAAAGTGAATGAAGTGTGACAATGAGACTGTATACTAAGAAGTCTTTCTTAGGGGGGCTCTAAGAATATTGGACTGGAGTTCAGGGTGACTTATTTTTGTGCTGAGCAGCCAAACCTCCTCTTAGATTAATACTAGTTAAGAATTGCAGCAAAAGGAGTGCGGAAAATCTTCCACTGCAGGTTTTTGACCAGATCATTATGAACCAGAATAGATTAGATGGTTAAAGTCCTTCTGTACGAGACTTTGTGGGCTGTGGTGAGGAGAGTATTGACTGAAGATGGGTGAAACCATTGGATTTGTGTGATTATTTTGTTGGATTCATTAATAGTGCCCAATGCAACTGATATCTTTAAAATCTTGTTAAAGATTCTTGTTTAATTCCCTGTGTAAACTGGAAATAAGTAATCCAGGTGTAACAAAGAAAGAAGGAAGACATTTTGAGAAAATCGTGGCTCAGAAAGAGAAAGAAAAAGCACTTGTGGTCAATACTGGGTGGCAGCCTAGGCTGGAGTGGTAATGCTATAGAGCTGTAGAATTAAAAATAGAATCCTTATTTTTTGTTTTCGACTGCCTTAATTTCATACTCTATTACACAAGGAAAGGTTTGTTTTCAAACAATGACAGCTATAATATGACACTGTTCGATTTAATTGTTCCAAATCAACTAACATTAACTGATTCCTGCCTTTAAGTGAACTGAGGCTGGCAAATTGAATGTTGATAAAGCATTTTATAGCAACATTTTATAGTAGTGTCTGGTATTACAATAGAATAAAAGAGAATAAAAGTAAAAAGTAAAGTAACAAACAACCCGTATTTCAAGACTTCATCGTCTGGCAGCTGTAGAGATCAAATCATGGAAGAGAAAAAAGAAAAAAGCAGTAAAGCAGAGTAAAACACTTGTCAAGGTTTTAAATAAAAACAGGCGGGAATACCTTATCAAACAAACTTAATTTGTTAATGTGTGGCACCATCAACTCTGAGTTTAAAGGAAGTGATACTTTTGTCTTACTCATCAATTCCCTATCACTACCTTACTTGATCCCCAACACCTTAACCACTTCCTCCCTTGCCTCACTTTCACTTTCTGCCCTGCTGAAATTAGATTGTCCTTCCTGACAGAGAAAACAGTCTCACTGCACACTGTAATTATAAATGGGCTGGGCACAAAACGAGCCTTGGGAACCTCACCCCCAATGCCACTATATACACACTCTCTCTTCCAGCCAAGGCCAAGTCATCAAGTCTGCATGCACACACACCGAATGAGAGAGAGAGAGAGAGAGAGAGAGGGAGTCACCAAGAGACAGTTGAGACTTTTAATCTTATTTCAAAGCAATATCTATTCAGGCCGACAGAATCATGGGAGAAATGATGTGTGTCCTGGTAAGATAGAAGTATATTGCACGCACCACACTGGGAAATGAAAGAAAGTATTATGACAAGAAGTTCAGTGTAAAATAAGGTTTATTTCTATCTTTCCCATTATCAATACCAAAGGCTCCTTTGTTCACATGCTTAGTTATTAACTAATTTTAACAATGAAATCTGTTTCAAACAACTCGTGGTAGGCAAATGAAGGGTATTAAATAAAAGAAAAACATCACAATGAGGGAAATAAAACATGGTTTTAAGATGTTCTCCTTCTTCTTCTACACATCTCTTAGCTTACATTGTGGTAAAGTTGGTGTAGAGGATGCCAACAGAAGCTTAGGTTGTAAAAACTTGGGTTACATTTTTGCCATTGTTTATTAGGAGGTTTACAAATTTGTGTCTGTGTTGTTTTTTGCCCAGTTTCCCACACTAATCATATATGGATTGGCAACATGTCAATACTATATTCATCAGTAAATGAATGAGTGTGTGAAGCTGTATGCCCTGTAAGAGGTGTATTAGCGGTCTGTTTAGGGAGTGTTCTGAGTGGCATTTAACCCACAGTGAGTTTTACCAAGACAAAGGGGTTATTATTAATGCATAAAAGAAACTGACACCCCACTCCTTCTTTCTCTTACTCATGTGTTTGTATAACCTCAATCAATTAAGTACTGTGCTGGAACTACATTTCCTTGATGCAGAGCCAGACACAATATGAAAGTAGGGAATCTGTGATTCTTGAAAGAAAAGCATTTTAATTTGAGAGTCTATTTGTAAAATACTCTGCTGTTATACTTGGAGAACAGTTTGTCACACAAAGCACCCATCATCCAAGTATAATGGCAGACACTAAGTATAATTGCTTATAAAAATAAATATACCCCCTTACGCCGCCATCTTCAGCTTCTTCACCCCATCAAGACCAGACCTTTTCCTTACTTTCTCGCATTGGTTCAGTGTAGGGGTAACCAGCCTTTTGAAACTGAGAGCTACTTCATGGGTACTGTGTCATACAAAGGGCTACCAGTTTGACACACTCCTCTGAAATACTAAATCTGCTCAGTTTGCCTTTAGTCATATATTATTATTAATGATATTAATGATAATTGTTTATATTTTCAGGTGATCACCTACAACATTGTTATTTTTAAAAATATATATATTTTAAGTTATCATTTTCAAGTCTTTTTAAAATTAAGTGTAATAAAAAAGAATAGCAACTGAATAAAATTACGACGCATCTCACATATTTTTTGAACAGGTCTTCGGGTGACTGATATGGTCATTGGGGGCTACCTTGTGCACATGTGCACCGTGTTGGTGACCCCTGGTTTAGTCTAACCAATTTACCACTGTGCTTCATGAGTAGGAAAGGACTAAAAGTGAAAAAGTGATTTGCTTTTCTATGAAGCTCTGATGCTAAAATGTTCTATCCAGTCCCAGTCCAGTGATGGAGCCACACCAGGAGAACAGATTTCCCCAGTGAAATTCAGAGTGCAACTACTAGTGTCTGTGGCAGGGTGGGGATTTCATTCATTCATAGCCAAGAAAGCAGGTTCTGATGGTTCTTTGTCGGTTCTATTTTCTTGTTTGTCACAGATGCCATCACTGTTTCATCCTCAGCTGTTGTAGGTTGCTATTGTGTCTTTTATTTGTTACTTTGTTAACTAGGTTATGGAGTTTAGTTTTGTTAACTGGCCACCGCTTCCTTGTGATTGCACCCTTTCAAGCAGCTATTTAGACTTGACATGGGGCAAGTGTAAGAAATTTTGTATGAGTTTGTGGAATGTGGGTGCTACATATGTCCACAATGCTTGGTTAAATTAACCTAAACTTAAATTAGCCAAATCTCAATAAAGAATACAATACATAATAAGCTCAGAATAAATCTTATGAAAAGGAAAATGATACTGTGGTTCACCTGAGGTCCCTGCAACACAAGTGTAACACTCCTGACACACTGCCCTTTCAATACCATAATGGTGTCAAAAGAATAACAACAAAAAGAGCATTTAGGGTTTCATCATCATTAACCTCCATTCCACACGTTCCACAAGAAGAGACACTTCTGGACTTAGAAAGGAAGAAAGAAGGCAGAAATCCTATAATCATAACTCTTTATTGTTTAAGAATGATAATCTCCTCAAGGCAGGGAAAAACGTGCCAGTTTAACTGCTGTCTTATGATTTGAATCCACAGTTGCTTCCAGGGTGTAATTTTCCTTTGCTGTGATAACATAGACAATAAAAAACATCAAAAGCAGTAAGTGTAAAATGCTTGAAACTCACCCCAAAAACTGTGTGATTATAAGAGGTTGACAGTCAAAGTTTGAGTAGCAAAAGCAGGGAAAGTATTTTCCAGCTTTGAGGCTGATATCTTTTTAAGCCACTAGAGGAACTAGTGAGCCAAGTCAATGTTTCAGTCCTAAATCTGGTCTGCTGAACAATTCGAAATAAATTTTCAATTTTAATGCTTTAAAACGTGAATAAAAAAAATCAGGTGTTTAATTTTCACATTTACCCCAATATTTTTTCAATTATTTAAAATTTGTTCAAGGGTCTTAAAATCATAATAATTAAATACACGCTAATAGAGTTAGCTTCCTGCACTATTGCGTGACAATGACCTTAGTGTAGCTGTATACATTGAGGCGAGACATTTCCTTGATTACAGATCAAAAGAGATTTATTAAAACAATAACATTCTATATCAGGGTTTACAGCAAACAAATCCACATCATATGCCTACAGGGATTCTTACAATTCTGCAAGAAAAACAATACAAAAAATGGTATAAGTGCACACAATTTAAAGATCAGCTGGTGTGAGAAGAATTACAGGAAACCAAATCTCCCTCAAGTTGTATTTCAGCAATCTTGGTATCAGAGTTTAATTCACACCTCTTGGCTAGTAGGCTAGGTTTCTGCTACAATGTATAACCAGTTAAACACAAAGGGATTCTGACAAAACTTTGGATTCATATGATTTTACATTTACTTACTAATGGGACTGGTCTCTTAAGGAAACTATCCTTTTTTACCTTCCTTACTATAATTATTAGTATATGTCTATATAAGTGTATGACGCTTTAATGTGCGCTCAGTGGGTCAGGTTGATCCAGGTTTTGTTAATCCAGACCATCTAGGATCACTAATAAAAGCTTAAGATAAATTGTTCAAATTTAGATCAGATCAGATACTGAATTGGGAATCTGAATGCGTATGACGAGGTATTTGAATATGTGTGAAATTGTCAATGTAACAAGCTAATTAAGAAATTGTAGAGTTAAACGAGAAAGAAAGAAAGAAAGAAAGAAAGAAACAAAGAAAGAAAGAAAGAAAGAAAAGAAAGAAAACAGGAAGGGGACGAGTCAGGGGAAGAGACAGAAAATAAACCAAAGGTCTCTGTTCTTAAGAATACTACTAATACTGGTACTGTTTTTTCCTTTAAAGCATCAGACCATACAACAGTGACTGGCTTTATTTGTGCAATACAGAACTAAAGTGATTGATAAGTCAGTGGTTTCACAGAGGCACCATTATGATCATATTTTATTTACCATTTTTGTTTTAAGCATAACCCATTACAGTTTTCGGTTTGTCACAAAATCCATAAATATGAAAAAACTAAAATAGAAAAGCATATGCTTAAGGTGACTGAGAATGTCTTCATTAGTATTAGTATCAACAACTGTATAATTTACATTGGCAGAACTTTTATCTAAAGCAATTACAATTATGACCAAATACAATTTAACTAACTGATAATTGCTTGAGGACCCAATGGTAATCTCACAGTAGTGGGACTTGAACAGACAACCTTTGAATTACTATCCGAGTACATCATCTGCTGAGTTACCATGGTCCAAATTTATGCAAATGTTAACTATTGGGTTTGAAATTAACCCATTATTTTATTTTTTATAGTACTACATCACTGTACAGTGAAATTCGTCCTCCACATTTTTATATAATCCGTGCAAAGAAACACACTCGTGAACACATGTGCCAGAGCGGGGGACAGCCCTAGCCATGTCGCCCGAGGAGCTGTTAGAGTTTAGGTGCCTTGCTCAAGGGCACTTCAACTGTCCGTTCTGGGAATCAAACCAGCAATCTCCTGATCACAAGCAAAGTTCTCTAACCACCAAGCCATGACTGCCTCTACCAAGCAAGCAAATATTAACATGTTCTTAAGAATTTCCCTTCAACATTAAGATGCACAAGTTAAAGCAATAATTCCCCAAATAGAAAATAAGTAATGAATTAGGAAGAAAAAAATAGGTAAAAACACAGGTTCTGTCCAGATTTTGCTACACAACATTTCTAAAGAAATTTACAAATGCTTGGTTGGTGCTTTAAACTATATAAAATACAACTGATTGGTAAAGTTGTGAGGAAAAATATTGTATGTATTAACATGAATGATAATTGCTTTCACTCTTCTAAACATAGTAAAACCTCACCTTTCTAAAACATGACCCTTGGCCCTTAAGAATTTATAGCTGACAGGTGTGGCACATTAACATTTATGACATTTAGCAGACACATACTAATCAACTGACAATTATGACCCAACACAGCAACTGAGGGTTAAGGGCCTTGTTTGGGGGCCCAACATGGCAGCTTGACTGGGCTTGACCCATAAATCTCCCAATCAAAAGCCAACCCCCATGTTTACCTTTTACATCGATGGAATCAACACTGTGCTCCTGGTAAACAAACGCCAGGAAGCCTGCTGTGGGCTTAGCATGAGACCAGTGTATCCTTGCAGATGTGGCTTATAAGAATGTTCCCAGGCCTACAGTATCCTAGAAATAAGATGGACAGAGGTGACATGTAGAGTAGCTGAGTCAACACTAACTGCTGACTACAAATAAGCTAATGACACCTCCCTGACCTGCAAATGACCCTGTTCAAGCCTTGATGTACAACAAATTGATACTTTTTTTTTGTTCATTAGTGGTTGTACCTTATATAGTGGCTTATATTGTAACTTTATCAGATTTCGGCCTTTGATAATGGTTTAAAGCATGTATTAATTCTTTGCAGAACTGCTTTTAATCAGACACACTCCTAAGCTTTTAGGCATTAAGTGCTCATTTCAAGTCTGATACTACATATATTCTGGGTTCTCTCCAGGATTTATAATTATGTTTTTTTATCCATTCAGATTTAAACATGTATTTGTATTTTGGTTTCTTAGCATGTCTCAGTTACTCTCACCTATAATAGACACATTATCCTAAAATCTAATATAAGGTAAAATTTTAATAACTAAAAGTGCTACAGGTCCTAATGATGTAAAGAATCGCCACACCACTCGTCTATTGCCATATTTTATTGGGTTCCTTTATGCTGCTAAAAATGTGACTTTTACTGGATGTGGCTTGCTGAGTCTACATGAAGAGAAATCACAGCATCCAGAAAGTATTCACAGTTCTTCACTTTTTCCACATTTTATGTTACAGCCAAAATGGATTACATTCATTTTCCCCTCAAAATTCTACACACAATACCTCATAATGACAAAGTAAAAAAATGTTTGTAATTTTTGCAAATTTAATTACAAATAAAAACTAAAACCACCACATGTACATAACTATTCAAAGTGTTTGCCATGACATCCTGTTTCAACTGATCATCCTTTCGTTGTTTTGACAACTTGATTGGAGTCCAGATGTGGTAAATCCAGTTGATCGGACATGACACACACCTGTCTATATAAGGTCTCAGTGCCAGTACATGTCAAAAATGGCTGTGCACCAACCAGTCCTCAAAAAGACTTGAGGCTGCAATTGCTGCCAATGGCGCTTCAACAAAGTATTGAGCAAACACTGTGACTACTAATGTACATGTGATTTTTGCATTTGCAAAAATTCCAAATCTTTTTTCACTTTGTAATTATGGGGTATTGTGTGTAGAATATTGAAGGAAAAATGACTGTAACATAACAATGTTGAAACCCATCTAATACCTGAGGAGAGACCTGTAGATAGTAGTTTACAAATACATATCCAATCTGATGACGCCTGAAAGGATCTGAATGGGATAAACTATCAGGTGTGTTAAGCTTGTTGAGACATATCCAAAAAGGAATTTGTAATTGCTGCCAAGGGAGCATCAACAAAATATTACATGAAGGATTTGAATGAGTAAATAATCTCTGAAATAATGTTTTTACATTGCTTTAATATGTGTAGATTGATAGGTATAAAGGACAATTGTACCTGTTTGAAATCAATTTCACACCCCAATGAAGAGTCTAAACGTTTCTTTCGAAATCCACTGTACAGTTTGTATGTGTAACAGTACCACTAATGCTGTTAGATGTTCAGATGTGGACAGTTTATTGTTGGAGGTTGTGTCAGACTGTCTGTTTCCTAATATCACATATCACCTGTAACTGTATTTCCATAATTATTAAATTAGACTATACAAATAAGCTGCAGACATCAGACAGAGGGATGGAAGAGAAAAAAGAAAGACAGACATAGAGAAAGGGAAGCAGAAAAGGAGGAGGCAATGCAAACACTATCCCTCTCAAAGAGCCTATTCATAGGCATCCTTACATCAAAGCATCCTGCATTCTTCTGTTATTTTCCGCAATCTAGGGCTAATCTGAGTGGCAGAAGATAAGAAAGAAGAGTGAGAAGATGAGTGAAATACAGTTTCATTATTGAAACTGGTAGATAGCATATTTA
>JAYDZG010000001.1:9980663-9993094 GCA_034509265.1 Microcambeva bendego | reverse complement strand
CACCTTCTTTAACATTTACTGTAAATGCAGGCTCACCACACCACCATCTACATTACCTTCAATTAATTTTCAAAGTCAAATATTTTACTGTATATGTATTTTCATAAACAGGTGATGTTAAATGACACAATATGGTGGAAAATCATACCTACAGAACCAGAATGTGACTATCAGAAGATAATCCACACAGAATTAATATATCAAATTCCACAGATACTTAATCAGGTTTATCACAATATAATCCAAGTTTCAAGGATACTTGAGTTGTGCAGTACCAACATGAAAAAGCGTTTAACTGGTTAAGGACAGACTAATTTAACCCCAGATTTTCTAACTGCATTCCCAAGCAAAGCAGTCCAGAACCAGAACTTTGTCATTTACAGATACATTTCAATGATTTGAACATACCACACCCATTTATAACAGGTTAAAAAGAGTCCCTGTATCTAATACATCCATTGATATCTATTTTCCAAAATATTTTTTGATAGAATACTTAAGTGTGTGTAATGTCAGGCTCCAAGTATTACCTAGCTTGCCAGACCTTTCACGTTGGAATAAATCAATTAAATTTAATGTTACTGTCATCACTTGGTTGAAGGCACAGATTGGTCAGCCTTCTCCATTGTCTTATCTCACTTGTAGTAGACTAACCCCTTATAAATCACTCCATGCCATTGAAAATATGTGGAAATAAACAGAAATAGCAGTTTACAGGTGCTTGCCATTATATCTATTTAATAAAGATTAAGATGATCTTCCCTGTAAAAAGAGAAAAACTTCTCAAATCTAGATCTGTAAAATGTATTGTAGCCAAATAAACATGTATCAATGAGTTGTAGCTGCCCAGGGATTTTTCCTAAATTAAAGGCTGTAATGCTCTCCAGCCATCGATTGTGTCTCACAGAGCAGTACTGCATGTGAAGAGCCATGCATTGTCATTCATGATCAGCCGCCCCCTGTGCTTTTGAACGTTCAGCTGAGGTCGTAATCATCCTAGAGACGAGGAGCCCTGTTTCAGGCATTGTCCATCCTCCTCCAGATGTTCAGCCAATCGAGAGCCTGGCAAGTTGATAGCAAAGCTGAGATTTAAACTTGAGACCTCAGCACTGTTGGGCTAGCATATTTTTATCACTGAGCCATCGGAGCACCAGTAATGTATTTTGTTTTGATTGTCGATTTAAAAAAGCATTACCACTGGTTTAAGCCTGCCAAACCTTTATTTTCTGAATGCAGACAGACAAACTCTGTGTCCCGGAGTGAGTATACATGCAGAGCCAGTGACAGGACAGAGCACGCTCCTGTGGAAAGAGCCACGGGGAAGAAAGAAGGAGGAGGGATAGAAGTTTGTAGAACTGATAGAAAAAACGGTGGGGGTGAAAAGCCACTGTCAAATATCTGAGATTCCAGCATCTGGTCTGTCCACTTACAGTGACCAACTGGTATGACTTACCTGAGGTTTCCCTTCCTCCAGTAAATATGGGGACATAAATTACATCTGTCTGATTGAGAGGGAACTTCATATGAATCAGAGCAGTAAAACCTCCTACAGTCTCTGAACAGGTAAATTACATAGAGCAGTTTAGATTATCTCTCAGAAAGCTTATTATGAACTATGGGCTAAAAAGCCCCTGACACACTATCAATAGTGTATTTTTTATACTTGCTTATCTATGATGCCTAAGTGTGGTAAAAATGGTAAAATGGGTTAAGAAACTTTGAGACTAATTTTATTATAAGCTAATTTACTATTTATTATTATAACTCATATTCAGTGATGTTTAAATGTCTGAAAAAGGTTAAAACAAAACCTATAGCAATTTAGTTCTATCATTAAAATTCAAGTGCACACTGTAAACAAAATTAAAAACTTTGCTTAATAGTACCTAAGTGAATACTTTTCTTATAGTAACATTATCCCAACAGTCCTCAGCTTCTCAAAGGTGAAAAAGACATTGCCACCAAACAAACCCACAAACCCACACATGCATTGTCAAATGATGTACACGTGCAACAGAACACACACGTTGTTTATGGTAGTGCTCACTGACGGCTAATGACAGAGTGTTCAAGATGTGCATGTTCTAGCAGAATTGCCGCAATAAAGCCCCTACATCAACACACACGTAGACACAACACACATAAATGGCCACACATGCAAATATATACAGTAAACCAGCAATGATTTTCTTACACTGAGAGACAAAATAAACCTACATTTTTTTTTACAAATTGCAACAGTTGCCAACAATGCATCAATTGCTGTTAGACTTCAGGGAAGCTGATCCAGACACTGGCTCAGAAAGCTGTAAGTGGAGACTCACCTGCACAAGTCTTGGTCACTCCAAGTTCCTAAGTGCATGCATGCGCAAGTGTTGCCTTCGTTCTCTTTTCTAACTGACTTCTCTCATCCACAACTCATCGTGTGGCTCTTGTTACGCTCCAGTGCTGAGAGAGGAAGGGGAGGGGGTGGAGGAAAAGAAAGTCCAGAATCAGGTTTAAAAAACAAAAAGTAGGGAAGTAAGGAAAATTAAAATGTGCAAGAATGATTTATACCCTTGTTGCTTTTTTCTACAGCACCATCCGTTGACAAGAAATATCCATACTGTTCCTAAACCCTTAGTTTGCAGCGTCTCTCCCTACCTTCAACTCAACACTTTCTCTCTTTAGTTAATTGCCTTTCCTGCAACCTCCTACCTTCACTCCTCTTTTCTTTGTCCCCACCTCCCTCTCACTCACTCTTATCTAAAACTCCCTCTCTCTCCACCTCTTTTGCTCTCTCTTCAGCTCTCTGTCACTGGAGTGCACCTGCATGAGGCACACACACCTGTCTGGATTTCATTAAAGGAGATGATGACTCCCGAAAGAGTTACTGAAATTCTCTTCCTCATCCCTGCTCACCTGATGTCAGCAGCTCATTAGCATACCACAAATGATCCCTAATTTTTCATTCCACCTTCAGTAGTCATATTCCTAGACTTTCAACACATTCACATTTACTTCTTTATTCTTTTTTAATCATTTGTACTGTGCAATCCTGGTTCTAGATACCAGAGGTCGGTAGAAACATGCCATTTAGGAAATCTTACATTAATATAGGCAGTTCAAAATGTATTAGCATTTTAATTTAGGTACCATTTGTTTATGGTTTAAAACACTTAACAGAAACAAAGAACAACATGCCACTGACTGGTTGCCTGCATCTCGCAGAGTAGCACCCATTTACTTACTACTTACTACTAACAATGATGCTCTCCTACAAACCCAAACCACTATCTATCTATCTCTGTCTGTCTGTCCGTCCGTCCACCCACCCTTCCTTCCATCCATCCGTCTATCTATCCAACGAGCAACTAGTCATACACATTTTCCACTATTAACCGAGAACTTGTGTGCATTGAAATAAAATTAATAAAACTTTTGTTACAATCAAATAAAAACAAATGAAATAAAAAGCCCCATTACACCAACTAAACTAAATATGTTAAACATTATGTTAAACAATGATCATCATATATTTGAGGCCTCTGCATTTTAAATCTTTATTTTGTATGACATAGTCCATAATAAAATATCCTCCCAAATAAATATAACTAAATGACTCTAGAGAATTTTGGCAAGCTTGAGGCAGTTTTTTTCTACCATGAGAAAGTTTATGGCCTTGACACTTTCCGTCCAAAATGTGTGGAATGCAGCCCAGTGATTGGTTCTCATTCACGTCCAATAAAGTCATCTCTAACTGACTTTTCCCATCAAAGTCTGACCTTAGCCAAGGGGAAGACAACTGACTCTAGGATTTTTCACGCAGACAAAAACACTGGGTTGTACAACTGACAGTGATGAAGAACTCTAGGTTAAAGGTCACCTGTTAAGCTGACTTAGAACTTGCAGCTCTAAAGCGTCAAGTAAAAAGAAAGTCCCTGGTCTAAAACAAAAGTAAATTCTATGCAGCACATGCTAATAGTAACAACATCCACTAAGCAGATCCAATAGGGTAGTTCAGTGTTAATTTAGCTTCTTAAAATGTGTGGATTGTTTATATATGTCATAAAAACCCTTTTGATTTGGGGAATCCTTTAATAAAGAGTGTATGTAGTCTGAAAACACAGACTATGGTCTTTCTATTAATAACTTTTATTGTTATTACAAGATTTTTTTCTACATCCACTGAGACAAAAACAGCACTATTTTTCATCTATTATTACAATATTATACTATTTTGTTTGACTAAGGCAACTAGATACATCTTTCCCAGGATTATATATGTGCTAGACATGGTCCACCAAGTCAACATGCATAAAGTCAAGAGTCATGAATGGTAACAGATATGTTGTTGTACTGTATTAAATTAGCCCTTCATCCAAAGAACACTTTGCAGATATCTAAAGAACCCCATGCAACAAACAGGCCATGACGCTTAAGGCATATAAACAATCTAAGTGTAAAACTTCAGGAAATCTGAAGCAGCAGTTACCTGCCAGATAAATTCTTTAAAACCCAAAACACAAAAGACAAAATAGCCCTTTCGGAAAAAAAAACATGACCTCGATCTTACAAACAAACCAGCAGATGCTTTGCCACTGTATGGTCAAGACCTCGAAATTTGATCAGGAACAGGATTCATGCACTGAAGACGTCCATTAGCTCAGTTCCAGACAAATCTTTCCTTATATTAAAAAATAGCTGTGTGGTCATCTGCTTTTTCTTCTATGCCTTGTCTTCTTCCAGTCACACAACAAGCTAATCACGCATAACTAACAAAGAATGTAAATACAGCCTGTGAGATAGTTTTGATTATAAAAGGAATGGTGATGTTGGCCAAAGGGCCAGTGACCCTGAAACATGTTGCATACAGAAACTCTTATTAAGCACTACAAAGCCTCTCGTTTGTAACATTATCTTTACGTTAATGTAACTGCCTAGTCATTATTTTTTATTAAGGATGATGGTGTTTGTATGCTGACAGCTTATCTGCAACAGTTGTTTTATAAATTCAACAAAATATTTTAGTGATAACACCGTCTTAGATGATCCCATCCATTCTGGATATTATCAGCATTGTTTATTATATTGCATGCTTGGTTCTTTTCTCATTCAAATGTGAAACTTTTGTAAAAACAGCATGCAGCAACCCCAGTGGAAATGACTATATACAGTTAAAAAAGCACAACATTGTTTTCATTACTAAAATGTGTCATTTTCTTTTAAAAAATCTCCTCAGCGCATTACTTACACTGTAGTTACAAAGGCATTTACACTCATTACTTAATAACAAATCATTTTTGAGCACAGTAGTTCACACCTTACAGCTATAAAGACCATTGATGCTGCAGTCGTGCTTGACAAATGAAAAACAAAGTGCCTGGGTAGCATATAATTCTCTAGAGGGGTTGCTTAAGATCCTTCAAAATTATGGTTTAACTTTCAGTTGATGAACGACGTTAGAAGCCCTAAGGACAACAAAAGCACAGCTTTGCTTTAGTTCACACCCCATATATTGGGGTAAAAGGCATTCTCAGTTTTCACTCCATTGGATTAAAAACAAAGAGTTAGCAAAATAGTTAAAGCTCACAATGATACAGAGATACATCTAATGGCACAATATAAATCAATGTTCTGTTAAACTTCTAAGTTAAATGTTTTTAATCAAATATCAGATAATAAAAATGTTTTTCCACTGCACACCAGTGTTGAGAGCTTGAACTCCCTGGTTCGAATCTTGGTGTTACTGGTTGGCTGGGTTGTAGTGCTGGCTCGAAGCCCAGATAAATAGGAGGGTTGCATCATGAAGGGCACCCAGCATTAAAACTAGCCAAATCAATAATGCAGATCACAATGCACAATGGCGACCCCTAATTGAAGCAGCTGAAAGGATTCACATCAGAAAATAAAAAATGGCAACATATATTTTTATTGTGATCTGTAAAAGGGATTTTATTTCATTTTCATTCTGGTCAGAGTTGTGTCAAGTCCAATACCAACAGGAAATACTGGGCACAAGGCAGGAATAAGCAGACAAAGTAATGATTGTCTGACACATCTAGGCATTACTGAGAGGAAGAGGTCAACTACATTTCTAATTGATGCTGAAAATCTGGCCTCGGCAGGCTTCATATGGTGTCTGAAAGAGAGATGGGGGAATTACAGATGTGAACATCATGTGTTTCTCAGAGAAACTAAGCCAGCAATTGTATATTGTGCACAATTGTGTCAGGGGGTTTAAAACAGGAAAATTTAAAATGATTAGTTTGAAAGAAAATGAGGAATAATCAGTCAGCAAACTAATAAAGTGGATCATGTACATGTGAATAAATGTAACAACTTGCATTTACAAACCTATAACTACAGTTACTGGATACAATAAAAATGATTTCAATTATGGCCTTGTTTGTAACCAAGTGAGGAAGACTGAGAAAAAAGACAACTTTTGGCAGCACAATCTATAAATGAAACATCAGGGAATGTGGTTTACTGCTTTGGATAAGATCATGTTTACTGTGCTAATAAATGCAAGAATCATAGCTGTGTGCTGGGTCCAGCTAAATACATGATTAGGTGTTTTTCTTGCCCCCAGACTATTTTTGATGCAACGAAGACCTATGGTATAGTTAAGTAATATATGCATAATAATGTAACAATGATATGATACAGATTATCTGATCATTTCCTTCATGTCCAGTGAGCTGTAGTTTACAAAGCTTTAAAGTCTGTTCTGTCAAAATCTATGTGAATAGCTGAAGGCAGCATACAATTTTAAAGATACTTTTAACATGTCTATTACCAGAAATAAAAGAACACCCTAGAGTCATTGGTTAGCTCCTCCCAATGTGTTGTCACGAATTTCAAATCATATAATTTGTTTAATCAATTTTATTACACCTGTTGGCGATGGGTGTGAAACTCCTGAACTCAATAGTCAGGAGGAATATCTGCATATTTTGGCACACAGACAAAGTATTACACTTCTTTTTAACCATGTGAACTATTTACATTTAAAACAAAACAATAGATTAGTTGACATTTAAGGTCTTAAGCCTAGGTTGCACACAGTAAGGCTGATAGACAGGTGAACATATGATCCATTATTAGATAAAATTAACTGAGAAAGTTCTTACATGTGGCACTGTTTCCAATCACACCTGTTCCTTTTTTATTTGCTCCTGGCTACTAGCAGGCCAGTCCTAACAAGTACTCACAGAACACTGTACCACATTGATTCCTGTCTGCTTTGGGATGTACGCCCAGGATTTCTCTTTTTTAATGTTATTGCTTGTCAAACATGGTTGCCATTTTAGTGCCAAAGTATACAAGGCAGAACCAACAAATCAAATATGTTGTTTGGAAATTGGTCTTGAACCTCCCAGAACATTTACATACTTTATTTAAAAGTATAAATATTTCTGTGAATACATTAAACAAATTACTATTAATAGGGTCCCTATTACAGTAGCTTGTGTTGGGATTTACTAATTAAATAATCTGCTCGTTATTTTAATCGGTATCTGTAATGTTTTGAAATTTGGAAGATGTTTCAAGTCAAGATGGTGCAGGAAAAGATTTGTGTGTTGGGGTAGGGTTTTAGAGTACTTATAAATATTTAGTTAAACAAAATTAAATATAATTAAATATAAGTATTAAACCATATAGCCACCCCAGTTATAGCAGTAAAACCCATCCAAAGAATTCTTTTTCCAGCAGATAAAGAAGCATCTACCCTGTATGTTTTTCTGTAAATATCTTCTCTGGCAGTTTCCACAAATGTGTTGCACCTTAGGTATATAGATAACTTTGCTTTCACTTTTCTGTCTAGTTCATCCCAAATAAGATTTGTAGAATGGTCTGGCAATTATGGCGTCTTCATATTGTAGTTGTGGTAGTTGAAAGCTTTTCTGTCAGATTAACCTCTTAACCAGACACAGACCAGATGGTACTGTGTACATGCTGTGACAGCCTCTTTAAGTCATGATTTCTCACTCCAAGTTTCTGATTTTGGATCCAAGAGCCCCAGACCATCAAAAGTTGGGAAAATACACTAATTTTTTATCCAATCTTTTGTCAATACAAATCCTTTGTCCTTCGCATACAAAAACTCTGCGTAATGAGGAAAACATTTCAAATATATTGATTGGTCCATAAGACTTCCAATTTTCCAGTCAGAAGTAGTGCTGGATGGCTCAGTTAAGCCTCTTTTCTATTATCTTAGGAATGGCTTTCATATCGCCTCTTAGCCTGTCAAACCTGTATTCTTTAACTGACTAGTAGTATTATTACATTTTTAGATGTAATTACTGGACTTATTAATGAAAGTTCACAGCGTATAAATATTGTCAACAATGTGCATTACAATCTAAACATGGGTCGAAATGAAGAGCGCTGATTTAAACAGCGCTGATCACAATGTATAGTAAAAAACATAGTAACATTTGGATGTCAATCGTCTCAAGGCTTAATTTGGAATGTGGACGAAAAAATATCTTTCTGGCCTCCAAACATGGGATGCATGGATTGAGGAAAAATAATCTGCTTCCATTTAGAGAGAAGCATTTGGCTAGAAAATAAAGCAGTCCCATATGAGTTGTCCTCTTCATTCGATCGTTTATTAATTGGAAACAAACTGCTATGATTAAGAGCATTCAAAAAAGCTACTGGCTTTGGACAGCCCAAAGATCCAGCATCATATAAAACAATGTGCAGTGACAGGCTGATGAAAAGTCAAATGAACAGCTGGCACAGTTGTCAAATGTATAGGCTGAATTACTAATGACTTATGTAAAAATATGGACCCTTACGTACTATATCTTGCCAGGGTGAGGAAAGATAGAAAATATACCTTTTCAGATATAAATGACTATTTGTAAAAAAAAAAAAACTCACACTAGGAATACATGGCCCAAACAACAGAAAACATCTGCTTTTTCAGTTGTTACAGAAGTTGATAAAAAAACTTACTAGTAGATGTCTTACAAAATTAAACAAAATCTTGTCAAGCATTTGCACAATCCAATCTTCAATATGTTAATTATTACTGGTTTTTTATGAACATTAAGTACAAGATGTGGGCAGACATGCCAGTCTGCGAACTGCTTGTTTTTACGATGTAAGGGGAAAAACTAAGAAAGAAAATCCGTGCAAATATTTAGAGAACATGTAAATATCAAACTCAGGCTTCAGCACCCATTCTGCTGTGCTTTAAGCACACTATCATGTGAGCCACTGTTGCACAGTATTTCTTTTGACCAATAAAATGTCTTTGTGACAGGTAGGGTGTGGTTTGGCTCAGGGCTGCAACAAGAGGGAGGAGATTGGGGGATGACCTTTAGGGTTAATTTGTGGTTACACCTGTGGAAGCTAATTACCACCGTTTATTTAAACTCTTCTTTGTTACCTCCCTCTTGTGTTACAGGTTATGTGTGCAGAAGCGAGTACTAGGCTGGAAAACTGATGGGCCTGACCTGAAAGCTACAGCTTCAGTTGTTTTCTTTTCATTGATTTTTAGTAGTGTTTTACCATTTCAAGAAGTAAAATGAGGGCATTCCAGTTGGGATGCAATCTATTATGCTATCCCATCACCAATGAGATCTGTGTTTGAATCCTAGCAGTTCCATCGGCCAGCTGTGTGTCTACATAGACAGGACTGGCTGTGTCTGAGCGACATTGTAATCAATAATACTGAGATACATCAGCATTAGTCCCTTCATTACAAAACTATCAGCAGCCTGAGGTGTTCACTAAAAGCAGGTTAGGGTATGGACTTACAATCTACATGCCAAAGTTTAACAAAATCGTTAATATCTTGCTAAGTGTTGCTAATTAAATTCATCTGACCATGTTCCTTTGATCTCTTCCACAGAACCTGTTGCTCAATGGCTGGAGGATTTTTTTCTTTGTGACATTCAGTATAAACTCTGATTGGTGTATGTAAACATGTCCAGCATCAGCAACCATGTCACAGACAGTCCCACTTTGATATTTCTGATGATCTTTGACAAGATGTTAAAGAAATGATATATACAGGTGTGCCACATAATAATGAGGTTTTTAAGAATGAGTCCAGGTGCTCTACAGTTACCTGTTTTTAAGGATTTCAAAAGCATCAAAACAGAATTTTAGGTTTGTCCAACCGCTTATGCTTTAGGACACTGCTCCTAAATGTGAATCATGTTACCCAACCACAGAGAGACAGAGAAGGGACCTCAGACCATAGCAGCATACAATTATCCCAAACAAGAAAGCCAGACCATGACCTCTTTTCAATAAACTGGACAACAACACAGTGCCCATACTTGCACACACACATGCAAATGTGTTCTATGAATTTGTTTTTGCAAATTGTTACATTTAGCGAATATCATACACACCGGATTATATCACAAAAACCATATCGTGAAGAAAGAGCATATTTACATTCAACTTCAACAGACTTCCAATTCCAACACATTTAAATCTAACTCGAGTCAATTATGAAACATCCAGAAAAAACACATGAAATCATACCGAGCCATGCATATACCAAATAAAAATGCAGAGCATGCCAAGACTAGTTGCACACTCTCTGTCCCCTTTAAACACTGGCTACAGTGCTTAATAGAGAGTAAGCAGGCATGTGTGCAGTGCTGGCAGGTGTAGGCATTCCTCACATGCCCCTTGGGGGTTACCCGAGTGCCTATCACCTAACAGGGAATGCTGTATTTTAGAGCAGCATGACAAGCTGGGTGCATACATGTTGGTTTAGTCAAGGTGCATTTCATCAGCTTTGGGCTATTTCAAAAATACCGATGCTCATCCCATTTTCGTAGAAACTTTTACCCCATTAATCAGTGGAAGGAATGATGAAGCGTGGATTTTTTTCTGGTGCTTCACAAACTGACATATTCTATATGAGGCCCATCTGCCTGCAACCTGGCCACCAGCATGCTCACACATTATGTAACTCATCATATTCAAAACAAGAGTGCCCAAGAGACACAGGGATGCTGGAAGACTGTAATATACAATTTGTTCTTATTTTAAAACCCTATTTTCATTGTTTTTTTAAAAGTAAATATAAATACAATTGACAGTGAACTAAATGTTTCTGGGCAGTTCAAGCCTGCCATCTGAGTTAGATGTGGTAAGTGGCGTGTACCGAGGTACATATCAGCGAGAATAAAATTCTTCAGTAAACACTATGGGTCTACAACCACTATGAATGTGTTGTCCAGTCATACTTTTGGAAAGAACATAAATAAAAAAGGACATTCAATTTGTATTTGTTTTATTTTTTTAATAAATGTAATTTTTTATAGACAGTTACATTTGAAACCAATGAAACAAAACAACTTACTAAAACACTAAAACTGAATTAAAAAGAAAATGTATCTAAATCAAACCACCTACTTATCAATGTTGGTAAATAACAGGGAGTTTAATTTCTTTTCACACAACTAATATTTGTTTTTTGAATATGAACAGAAGCTGCAATGTGGGTGAGTTTAGCCAATGATCTGATGAGTGTATAGCATTAAGGTACAAGATATGAAGGTATGTTAAATATTCTGTCACAAATAGCCTATAGTAATATATAACCTAGCTTAATATCTTTATTTCCTTAGTATTACTAAACATCAGGCTCTGATAAATAAGGGATAATTTGTTATTTTGAGTGGCTGCCAATTAAAAAAATCCAATTTGTCTGTCTACCTATTTAACAAGTTTATAAAAAATCAAGATCAACAGCCAAGTTTGTTGTACATCTGATGCCATCCAGAATTTCAGCAAAAGCTATTCCTCCAAAAATAATGGTTTTGTATAAATCCCTTAAAACCCATACATCATTCACATATTGGAGAACCAGATGGGTAGACTCTGTGAAGCTTTGTCTTTAAATACTGCAGACTAGGCATATATTTGAACTGCATAAGCAAAAGCCTGGCATTAATAGAACATTTCTGGATTCTGTACAGACCCTTCTTCCAAAACAAACCCAACAGGGTGGCAAAGGGTTCACTCCCAAGCTGCTTCAAAGTACCCACAGGAAATGGTATGGTGTTAACATGTACATTTGAAACAAAACACACTGTGCATAATTAATTGTGCCCTAGCACATCTGAGATTAGGCTTTCCAAACAAAGTCAATGAGGATGCACTCCTGCTGATCCACATGACTATGTGTCTTGGAGCCAACATAGCCATGGACAAAAAGTCAGTAAGAGACCACTTCAAAATGATCTGTTTTTTAATTTTACAATTTATGGGTATGTGTTTGACCAAAATAAGCAGTATTGTTTTATTCTATAAACTAAATAAAGACTTAGAATATAATAAAATAAAACTACTATAACTACTTTAAATTATGGAACTTTTATTTTTTATGTGATCTGTCTGTCTGTCTCTATATATTTACCCCCCACTTATGCCACTGGTTTAAGCTGTTGTTACTCTTTCAGCACAAA
>JAYDZG010000001.1:9901769-9911902 GCA_034509265.1 Microcambeva bendego | reverse complement strand
CCTAGTGCAGACATCTGACTCCAAAAGCAGGATTTTACAACCACTGTCCTAGGGATATACTGCAATGTAGTTGTTCAAGGTTTTTATAAAAATAAGCTGACGAGAGGGTCCATGTGTTTGGAAACCTTGAAACCTAAATAATTGGGTTCTCAGAACTATAGCTGAGAAATCAAGATCTAAAGCACATCAAATTTTATTATAGTGAATTCTGGGCTCAATAAAAATTTAAGACTGCATAAAGCTATGACATTTCAACATGCTTTGCTTCGATTGCCAATTAAAAATAAAATATAAAATCAAACTGTAGGTGGTACTGATCAAAGTGGTGGGTAAAATGACATAAGCGTGCTTTTTTACAATTGTGAAAAGAGACTACAGGAATATGCTGGACACGGGTGTGTTCACTTTAGGTACTTAAGGGATACACAGAACACACCTACCAAAAGAACACACATAATTCACACAAGGAATGAAGAACCAGGAGACAAAGACACTAACAGATCAAACTGTCAGAAGGTGCAGAAATCAGAAATCAAAGACATTGTAAGGGTTGACAATGCAACACTTAACAGAGAAGGAACTAAATACAGAGGCTAATGATGAGACACATGTGGAACAGCTGAGCAAGGTGAACACAAGGACAAATCACAGAGAAGGGGCATTGTCTAAGAGGGTGTGTAACAAAACAGACAAGCTTTATTTCTCACTCAATTTACCTTTACTCTTTTGTATAGGTTTAAAAAACAAGCATGTGCTTTATCCTGACCGGAATGACTACAAGAAACCAAGGCCTACTGATTTTACAACCAGAGCGTTCCAATGGCTCTCCTCATTCCCAAATCCAGTCATTTATCCACAAAATTACAAATTCATGCCTTCTGGTACATGATATGTAAAATACCATGCAAAGCTAATATTTTGTGCAATGACGATACATCTTGTACTTCTTAAGAACTATTTAAAATCCATATATTATACAGCTTATATCCATTAAAAATTTTGTATATATGTATATAAATAGCCTGTAAACAATACAGACAGTGCTAGGTTTTATGTAAGTGTGTGTGTGTTTTTTTTCCCTTATATTTAATATGTATCACACCTATGAGGGACTATGCACCTAAGCTTTTCACTCCCCTTCTACACCTGTTCTAATGTGATGTGACAATAACAATGTGATTTGTTATTGTTACATCACAGTGCTATCCCCAAAGCAAAGGACAGTTGGAGCAAATTATCCAAGAAAATGGTACATTCACCTACAAGTTAGGTGCCTGAAATCTAAGACGGCTGCCTCCCACAGGCAGAAAATGCCTTCATTTGACATTTCTCCAGATAACATCTTTCCAGTGTGAGCTGGAGTATCGGCCTTCGCTGTTATCCTGGTATGCAATGCCCACAGCAGCCTAGGCTGTGAATGAGCAAAGGCTTGTTTTAAGAAAAGTGAGCAGGTATGTGCACTGATTCAACAGTACCTGCAAGCAACAGTGAGAAAGATGAAGATGCTTGTTGATCGCCGTCAAAGCCAGAACCTCCAATATGACCCAGGCAACAGGGTGAGGCTACGTTACACGTTACTTCAATTTTTCCAAGCACTGCCGGCTATTTTTAGCATTCCATGCCTCTGCTCTCACGCTTTATGTTCCTGGTCCCCTAGCCACAGGTTATACAACAGGTAGTTACATGTTACATTATGTTAGTTAAGATTCATTTGTTCAAGTTCAATGGCAACAGGTAATTCAGTATCTCCAATTCACCTAGTTAGGACAATGGGAGGAAAACAGGGCATAACAAAGTTGCTCAGTGAAACACCTGACAAAGTGAATAAACAACTAAAAGAGTAGAAATGAAAACTGAATGTCAGATGCTATTCAGAGTGCCTGCGACTACCAAGTTCTCAGAAAAAAGAGCAAAGAAATGAAACCCAGAACAAACCTGCAATGGCAATAAAAGGTCGGCTCCACACCCCGCTAAGTGGCACAGCATGTCTAAACGTGAGGCTTGCTTCAGCAAGGGTCGTCATGCCACCTCTGGGGCAGCTCTCTTATCTAGTTCTTTCATGACAGCTGAAAATTTTAGCTATGCTGGCTGTGTTCCCAGAAAATTGTGGATTCAACAGAAAGCAGGCTTCCAACAGAGAAGCCAGCAACTCAGTGCAGAAGAAACTGTGATAAATAGAAACATTTCCACCTGGAGTGAATTAACTCTTAAGGCACAAGTGACTATCAGTTAGAAGGAACCCCTTTGTCACCCTTGTAATTAAGGTAAAGATGACATTTAATATATAAAGCATTAAAATTTGCTGGGTACAGTTAGATTTAGATTTAAATTGCTGGAAGTGCAGTCTGATTTATATTTTGTATACTTTTATTTTGCTTGAACAGCTTCAGTCTTGCATATGTTTAAAACCAGTGATGCATTTTATGCAACATCTCTTTGGAGACATGTAAACGTATAGTACAAACCTGTAATTTAATTCTGTCATAGCCTGTAAATATTTTCACTGGTAAACTGTTCTGTTTGCAGCACATGGAGGCAGCATTAAAATAAACAATGATAGCACATATGTGCTTCAGTCCATTTAAACCCTTTCAGTGCTCCAGTGCTAGACGTTATCAAAACATACCTTGAGGAAATGGTTAGCCACTTGTGTTTGGAAGTTCAGCTGCCTTGATTAGAAAGTAATTTAATTGAGATTAAATGTCTCAGTAAGCTTACTTAAAATAAACTTAAAAGCATGTAAAGATTCATCAAACGTACACAGTTGACTTTGAAAATAATTTATTAATGGGAGCTTTAAAAATAGTGTTATATGGGAGATATTTATCAATCCTGCAACAGAAAGAAAAAGAGACAAAAACAGAACAAGCTCAAACAGAATAGCTTTGAGCAAGAGAAGATCTTTTAGAACTTGTTAAAAGTCTAAATACTTTCATCTGGATATATATGTCATAGCCAATGTCTTCAGGATAGACGCTGAAATGCTTTACTAGCATTTGGAGCGCTGCGTCTGACTACGAGTGTAAGAGAGGGTTTAATAGAAAATATTAAGCTAAACTGTATAGATGAAAATTTTCCATGTCAATTCACTACAAATTTGCATAAGTGTTTCCAAAGGAAGATGTCAGTGATGGAATGTGACTGATCATATCTTGTACGTATGACTGAGACGCCTGGGGCTACTACTAAAGGACAGTTACATACCTTTGTTACCACTGGGGCCCTTTAAAGATCTGTGAGATAAAGAGGCCCGCTTTCACCTGAGATGATGTAGTAGGTCAAATTCAGAAGCAGAGTTTAAATTTGTACTGCTAAATGTGTACTGCATTGTTGGTGTAGTACAGACATCTTTAATGACATCATTTTACTGGTGCACATATAACTCCAAATACAGAAAAAGTTGTGATAGTATGGTAAATGCAAATCAAATAAAAATACAGTGTTACTTACATGTACTTTGACTTTTTTTGATTTCAGAAAGTTTAACTAACACGTTTAATATTTTAGGTTTATTCTACCTGCAATCAAATCTGCAAGTCAAAGTAAATATATCAAACTTAGTTTTTGTGCTTTATATTATTTGCATGTCCATACTCTTCCAACTTTACAACAAAGCCCCTAGCTAAAATATTCAAGTCTAGTGTCTTTTGTACATACAGTTGCTTGTGGTAAGTGGCAAAAAGTAGGTAAGTGTGTGTGCTCTTGATTAAACCCAGCTGCTTCTAGTGGTTAGCCATTTAAAACTAACTTTACTCTCATCAGATTTAACTGCCTACTTTATTGCTAATGTACCATGGAAGGTACAGGTTAATTAACATCATTAATAAATAAATGCTGAAGACACAATGAACTTCATCATAGTCTAACTATTTTGCCACAATAAGAATATTACAACATGCTCAAAACAATGCAACCAGGTGGAGTATGATTTTCCACTGCACACCAGTGTAAAGTCTGAACTCCCCAGTTCAAATCTCGGTGTTACTGGTTGCCTGGATGCTACCCAAGCCCTTATGATGCACAAACCAGTGCACTGTAGTGCTGGTCCCAAGCCTGGATAAGCAGGGGGGTTGTGACACGAAGGGTATCCAGCATGAAAACTATGCATTTAGACATCTCATTTCAAAACTATAAAGTATGAAGTAAACTATATGTTATATAATGTACACAATGTTGTTTCAATTGATTACACTATGTGGTATTTCCAATTAATCTCACTGTGGGAGGAAATCAGAGCATCTGGCAGAAATCCACA
Organism: Microcambeva bendego; assembly: GCA_034509265.1. Taxonomy (NCBI): domain Eukaryota; kingdom Metazoa; phylum Chordata; class Actinopteri; order Siluriformes; family Trichomycteridae; genus Microcambeva; species Microcambeva bendego. The sequence goes on along the minus strand of JAYDZG010000001.1, from coordinate 9,907,647 downwards.
CATACACAGGGAGAACTCCACATAGAAAGGACCCAGACAGCCCCAACAAGGGATCAAACCCAAGACCTTCTTGCTGTGAGGACACTTTGCCACTGTGCCACCTAGTCTGTGTATAAATAAATACTAAAATAGAGTGACCTCAGCTTTAACAACAACCATATTCTTTAAATGTTTCTTCTGAGATATTTGTCCATTCGGAACAAGCAGAATTTTTATTACTGGATACTGAGTTTGGTCAAGAAAGCTTTAAGAGATGTTCCAGTTAATTCCAAAGAAATTTTCAATGGTGTGCTAGAATAGCCGATGACATTCTGGCTAGCTAACTCAGATTGGAGTACAAAATGAATATTGTGTATTTCAAGTCCAGCATGAATAAACTTCAACTTCTGTGCATTAATATCTGTACTAATAAAACACACACAAAACAAAGATTATGCCACACACATTTACAGACTATTTAAATAACAGAACCAGAGCAGGTGACAATAGACACAAGCTATAAATGAGGTAGTATGTGCAGGGATGACTAAAATGAATACACACCTAGGCATATACCTCTCTGAAGCTAACATTTCCATGTTTTGTCTCTATTAGTGTTGGATACAAGGAATGCAGGAGAAGACTGTCATGTGTTTTAGCGATCGACATCTAAACCAAACTGGCCCACTGCTTTCTCTCTTTAGATGACAATGGCTCATTTAATGGCATCGACCATCCGTAGCCCACGCTGACACACAGGTCATGGCCCCTTGCTTCAAAGCACATGGTGTCTGCAGGACTCATTATTAGCTTCCCATTCTCTGGCCATGGGCTTGATCATGTCGGACAAAAGCAGGGCAGACAGCATACTAACAAGACTGGAATCTGTTTCACAGGGTTAAAGTGAAATGAAACCAAGCAGCCAAAATATTGAGCCTGAAGCCAATGGCAACCCAGTGTAGATAAGTAATATAGAGCAGTGTATGTGCATGTGTGTTCCTACGATCCTAAGATAAATGTACAGAATACAGAATGATGAACCCTGTAGTTGACGTAAGAGCCAGATGATAAATGACTGTGAACTTTCAGCCTTCTTTAACTTGCTCCCTAGGCACATCCTTCAGGAAGCTTGCTCAGCTCAGGTCATGGGTTCCATAATGCACATCAATAACTGAAATATAATTCTACTATTGTCAACATAGACTCATAATTCCTTTTTTTCCATTAACATCTTTATATAGATAGTTGAAGCATCAGTCTTGTCCATGTCCAGTCTTATTCAAGTTCAAATTTAGCATGTTCACGGTATGTTAAAAATATCAATTATGCAGGTCACGTGTCTTGTTTTGTTTAATCCTTTTGTTTCGTTTCTTGTCTATTGTTATATAATAAAATGTAGAAACATCTCTGTGTGTGTCCCCAACCCTCTTGTCCCGTCTCTGACCCTGTGCTTTGACCCCATCTTCCAAACAAGCTGGGATATGCAAAAAGGATTCTGTGTTTATGATAAAAGCATTCTATATTACTCTATTCAATTATCCCTGTCAGGGTCATGGGGAGTTCGGCCCTACCAAAAGTCACTGGACACAAGACAGGAGTTGACTGGACATGATGTCTCGGCCTGATCAGACATAGCATGTGTAGACACCTGGCCAGGAAATAGCTCATAGATATGTGTAATGCATAATATCTATTTTATTTATTTCCTTATGAAAATAGATAGATCAGTCAACTATTATTTCATAAAATAATAAAGAATGAATAAGGGCACCGTAGTTAAATTAATAATTTCATTCATTAATTATATTTTGTTTTCCATTTTATTTATTCTTTTTTTCCAATTTAACATGACCAATTATGTCAGCAGCAGGCCACTTGGGTTCAGCGCATTCATCAATTATTATTATTATTATTATTGTTATTATTATTAATAGTAGTAGTAGTATTATTGTTTCGTTATTATTATAATTGCTGTTATTATTATTATTATTAATATTATTATTATTGTTATTATTATTATTAATATCATTGTTATTGTTATTATTATTATTATTATTATTATTAATATTATTATTATTATTATTATGAGGAGGAGGATGATGATGATAATGAAGAGGAGGATGATAATGATGATGATGATGAAAGGTTGCTTTTCTCAAGCCAAACTGCAGAGCATCCCACTATTTTTTTTATGCCACCTCCTATAAAATTCGATTCATTTTAAATGCATTCATAATGTGAGGACCACCATGCACAGCAATGAACAGCAATCTATTGATTAAGTTAAAAAATGATATACGAGATAAGCTGAAGTATTCGTTTTATTTGATTAAACTGAAGAGCACATTCGAATCAGCTTTACACAGCTGGACAGTTTTCCATATACGAAGGTGGAATGTTTTCACACCCTAGATTCCTAACAGTGCCCCTGCTGTAGGATGTTACATTCAAAACACTCATACAGATTTTCGGGTTTCAGTTTGAGGTCTCAGACAAATCATATGCTGTTAGCTTGCCCCATGAGCATACAAGATACATTTATGTGAAATATGTGAACACACACACGCGGTGTCATACAAACACCCAACTGTTTATATAGATATCAGGCGTGTGTATATGTCGATGTAAAAACCAGTCATTAATAACATAAGATGTGACACAGTTACACCTCAAGCCCTCTGGGGGTTTCCTGTTGAAAACCTGTGATTTGAAATCTCTTTCATGAACCTCTACACACTGGCAGCATTGTTACATATAGGCCATGAATGTGAGCCTTTGCGTTCAAGATGAATGACATAATTAAATAGTTCATTCGACCATTACAGTGTAGATTTTATGTATGATCTTATTACAAAAAAATAAAAGCAGTGGAGCAACAATAATATATATATATATACAAACCAAGGTGTAACTAAGCAATCACAACTATATTAAGTATATTACTTTTTATTCTTTAATTCAGTAGATTTTTAGACTACTAACTTTACTCACAAGTGAGTAAAAATTCATCAAAGTTATAGTACTTTTACTTGTGTACGCTTTCTACCTCTAAATTTGATGGACCATAACCCATAAGTCTATGAAAATAGCATGTAGACCCCATGCTTAACCCATTTTCCTTGTGCCTGAGAAGCATATGTTAGTCCCACCTGAGAGAACTTATTACCATTTACCAGACCAGAAAGTCATTAACACATGCCCCAGCCTACAGGTTTCCATTCCTGTACAGGTATACAGCATTTAGAAGCCATTAAAGAGCAAAGCACTGCCCCAAGCCTTCAGATATCAGTATACACACATGCACAAACACACACACACATACGATAGTGATAACATTTGGTGACAGATCTAAACATGTTCGTTCTGCTTGTAATTTTAGGAAGAGAAAGAAAGTTTTGTTTTCTTTCTTTCTCAAGTCCAATAATGAGTGAGATGAACTGCACTAAGATGTCATTGCACCTGTCTAAGAAGAAAAAAGCTTTCATACTGACCTCACTAACGCCACATGTATAATAAAAGTACACAATGCCGCTTTACATAATGGTGGACAATAGATCATACAAATCATCGAGGCATTGCCCGACTGGCAGTGAGTGATGAGTCGAACTACCAATGAGAATGCTAGATACGGGGTGAGGTGAGATCAGAATACATCTGCACATGTGTTTTAACAGTATTTCCCACCATTTTGCTTTCTACAAATGATAATACCTGTGTTGCATTGTAAAAAGAAAATATATAAATACATTCCAGTCACAATCCATGCAGGTCGCATCACCAAATCCACTCAGAATCATTTATTGTTCTTCAGCGTTCACACTTTGATCACTCACTACATGTTAACATGCATATTTAAACTGTGGTATCATTAAGCTCCTCATCAATTCTCATGTTTTTTGTTTTTTTTTCATAAAAAAACAATCTGGTTTGTGTGAGCCGGCGATTCCAGTTGTTGATGGATCGTGTAGTGTGAAACCCCTGGTCGCCGAGGAGATGTGTAGTGTGAAAGCCCCGCTGACCTGTAGGACTCCTGAGCTCAAGAGACCCAGTCATGTAGTGTGAACTTTATAACGTGTGTGTTAGTCCCCTGCTAGTTCTCTCAAAAGGTCTTTGATCCTTAACCACCTTAAAGCATTGTGTAGTTTTTAATTTGATTCTTTTCTAAATTTATTTTCATTTGTCTAGTGTATAACTGGTAGAGAATCATTAGGATGCTGGTTTTGACTGTGTGTGAGGTGACTGGTGGATTGAGTAGCTGAACATGATCATGGTTCCACCTTGCATAAGACATTGGAGTACTCACCCTGGTTATAATTTTGGGAAGTTGGCCAGGCCACCTTGATGTTCAGATTGCTAGAGGTTCAACTCGAACATACTGTAATCAGACATCTTAATCTGTTTAACTGGTGACCTAATTTCATTTCATTTCCCACAAGCATTCCATTTGCTTGTCCTCACCAGCCATCATTACAGAAACATTACAGTGAATATTTACGGTTATATTTAAAATAATGACTTTCCTTTTCATCACAGACATGCAAAGTTGGGTGCATATTACCACTATTGCTGTTCAGGCTTTTTACATAATACACAAAAAACTGTGGCAAGCTTGAAAACAATACACAATGCTGACTAACACTACTTTGTATGAAATGTATTGTACTATGGGCAGTTGTAGCCAAGTGGTTATGGTACTGGTCTAGTTCAGAGTTGATGATTCAATCCAAACTCCTGCCGTGTTGCCGCTGTTGGGCCCTTGAGCAAGTGACAAGTGATTCCAGGATTAGGAAACTCTTTTACGCAAAACAATCTCTACATTGAATAGTTTACTAGTCACCATGCTGTATTTTTATTACAATGTCATGCAAGATGTGAACTCAATTAGGGTTATTGGGTTTTCTAGGGTTTCGTGAAAGTGAGAATCAGTTTCTTTCCATCATGTCTGTGCTTCAGTCCTGTCTACGTCATATAAACAATTTATCCTATTGCCACTTTAAAATTAGGAGGCAAACTGGGTTCATTCTAACTGAACTTTGAGCACACTGACAAGCTGTAAACACTGAGCACCAAAGCTGCAAATGTGTGAATGGTGCACGACGCTCAAGGCAACACTGTGGCTAGGCTGGCAATGTTTGGGAAGGGGGTGAATGGTTGAACAGTCTAGCCATTGAGATGGTTTGAGATTGACATTACTACCACAATAGTTCTAGTGTATATGGTATACATTTTCTATTCTGTTGTCAAGTGTTTTCTGGACGGTTCTTTTAATGGTGAGGTGGGGGTATTACATGTAATACCTTGTTTAAAATGAATAAGCCTTGTCCAGAAAGCCTGGCAACCTCTGAGTTTTAAAGTGCACCCAGGTAAATCATATCATCTTAATGACTTTTGTTACAATTTCCATACTTCTTTAGATTTGAGCTAATTTTATAGTTTCCATGTGATCCCATAGTGTATCTATAACTTCCAGGTCTGGACTTTGTGGAGGCCAGTCATCAACTGTCTGTTTCAGCTGTTTTTAATTTCAAATATGATTTCATATGGGATCACATAGCATCGTTACCATGAAAAATAATATTTCCAATCTGGCGCTTTCCTGAAAGAATAGCATGAATTAAATTCTTTTTTTTTTTAAATCGATGTTTTTAGAATTTAGAATACTCTTTTCATCACTGTGTAGTGAAATTTGTCCTCTGCATTTAACCCAATCCATGCAGTGAAACACACATATACAGACTAGGGAACACTAGTCAGCACACATGCTTGGAGTGATGAGCAGCCATAGCCACGGCACATGGGGAACAGTTAGAGGTTGGGTGCCTTGCTCAAGGGCACTTCAATTGTGACCTGTCGGCTCTGGGACTCGAACCAGCAACCTTTCGCTCACAAGCCCAGTTTG
>JAYDZG010000001.1:9872164-9882843 GCA_034509265.1 Microcambeva bendego | reverse complement strand
TGTGTGTGTTTGAGTGTGTGTGTGTGTGTGTGTGTGTGTGTGTGTGTGTGTGTCTGTGTGTGTGTGATGATGTCAGGAGAAATGCATGGATAAATTTTACCTAAAAATTCAAAAGCAAATAGCAACTACTTCATTTATCCAAACATACCTAAGAGATCGCTGCACAACACAAACATTTACACATTTGCATGGACACATTAACCAACACACCTATTTTACTAATGGTTTATCCATGTTAAAACATTTGCAAATTCAATTTGTCTAAATTGCAGTCGAATACTTTGTTACCATTTCCACCAATATGTTTTGTTTTTCTTTTAACAGCTAGTCTAAGGTTTTGTAATTTTTCTGTAAAAACTAAGATGGGGAAATGTGATTTTGGTAAGATAACTGATATTAATTTTTAAAGGGCTGTTGAAATGAGTTTGGTTATGTCAACTGGTTTACCAATTAAACTAAATCTGGTTGAGTACCAAATGATACAGGTACTTTATTCAAAGTAGTACTATGTAGTTAACTGGTTAAAAAATAATAATATGCATAAGAAGGGTAATCATAAAGGGTGCCTTAATTTTAGGTCTTTTTTGGAAAGACTTGGACGCCAGCTGTTCTAGATCAAAGACGAAAAAGACCATCCAGACTGTTATCAGCAACTAGTCCAAAAGCGAGGGTTTGTCATGGTATGTGGCTCTGTCAGTGAGTTTGGTTAAGGTTAAAGTAAAGTACATTTAATAAAGTACATTGAGATCTTAGAGAAACATATGCAGCATTCAAGACATCATCTTTTCTAGGGACGTAAATGTATTTTTTAACAATACAATGCAAAACCACCATACCAAATATCACAAAGGCATGGATTCTCAATCACTTGGTATTTTCTGTGCCAAAATGTCTTCTAAGTGCAGTGAAATAGCATTACAAATAGGTAAATAGAATGTTTTTCCGATTTGGGATTGAACACTATATTGTACATTGTACACTAATGGCTGTAATCAAACTATGGCAAAAGAAAATTCTCTCTCTTTAGCATCAGAAAAGCTAAAAATTCAAAAGCAAATAGGAACTACTTCATTTAATCCAAACATAACTAAATAACCAGCTTCGGACAAACATTTTGAAACAAAGATATCTTAGTAGTGCCCACTACTATTCTTCTTAGGAGTACCCACTTCTAGGTTAAGGTCAATATAGCTGATTTCACACTAACAAAGACACTGGGCAAAAATGGCATCCATGGAGTGCTGCAAGGCGCAGACCACTGCTGACCAAAAAATTAAAGGCTTGTCTCACATTTGCCAAAAGCTTTTTGGGATACTATTCTGTGGACTGATGAGTCAACGGTGGAACTTTTAATGGGTTTAATGGATCTTGTTAAATTTGACATAAAATGGCCTCTCATCTGATTTAATCTATTCTTACTATTCTGTCTCATCAAAATAAGCCAAATTGCTTTAAAAAAGCTAGTTGTGTTCTTTCGTAGAAATCATGAAGCTAAGACATGACAATGGCTAAAAAATTAGAATCCTTATCTTTGCCGACTGACCAAGGCACCTGCATGCGTGTGGCTGTCCACATGTAATACTGCTGTCCACATGTGATCTGTGAGATCCCGGCCAAGGGATGCAATCAAGGGTCAGGTAGGGGTGGTTTCAGTTACGAGAGATAATGACCCTGTAATGGTCTCACTAAGAAAATATTGGCAGAAATGATTTACTTGCATTTTATTAGATACCTACATTTTAGACTCAAGGCAAGCTAGAGCAAATGATTGATCAGACCATTAAAGGGCCACATTAAATTGGCCACAACCAGATTAGGTGAAAATCAAAGAGAACAAAATAAAGAATGGATAAAAATAACAATATCGATACTTTGCATAAATGCAAGAGCTAAAACATTTGCATGCTGTGTTTCACATGTCTTCAAATAGTATGTTCATTAGGAATGCTGATATATGCTATAAAAAGTCACTGGAGATATCTGATAAAATACATGCCTTCCAAACATTCACCAGGTCCTGAGGGAAAATAGTTGATTAGCACCGATGTGGAGACATAAGATAAAAATCATCTTTACCCAGACAGTTCAAAAGCGATCAGACTCAAGCGTACCAAAGACGTTATGTAGCAGAGCAAGCCTGAACAAAACATGATGATCTTTCTATAAAATTCCAAAACATTAAGTTGAAAAAAAGGTGAAAACATGAAGAGAAATGGATCTGGCCTAAGAATATTTATTGGAAAAGTATTGGAAAACTGTAAGAGAGACTAATGGACCTGTAACTCTAGTTAAAATGGAAATGCTTTTTGCCCCATACCGAGTTGCATCTTGCTGGCAGTAGCAGAAAAAAAATATTTACTCTTCTCATTCTTTCTGTCTCTATGGAGCAATTGAGTATGAAATAATGTGGTCTGTGCCAAAAGTTTACTCTTTACTTCATATTGCGTTTACTGGGGTGGTGGTGGTGGTGGTGGTTGGCAAGCCAGGTTTAAAGAAACAGGTTGTAAAATTATCATGTTATGATCTAAATGTTTTATTTCTGGTACATGACTATATTGTACATGACAAAAAAGCTCCCTTGGTTTTCCACCAAAGGAATATTATTTAACACGACTTTGGTATTTACTTTTCAGAAACTTCCCAGTAGTAAGATGCCAATTACCATTACATTTTTTTAAAGCCTGTTGTATTGAGGATTTAAATTATTTACAGTCTAAAAGCTTCGACACAAAGCAACATGTTCAGCAAAGTATGTGTCTTTCTGTGTTATTATTTGGTATGTAGAGGTGCATGGAGGCACATATGTGTCAGTTTCTCGAGATTGTCCATCACCTGTTCCAGGTGAATGTTTTTTTCCTGAGAAACTCTCACATTTACCAGTTGCTTGATAAACCTGCAATTTTTCCGAATGAAGCTGTTTGGTCAGTCGGGTTTTGATACCAGCACACTTATCTCTTTGTGGGAACTAACCTAGTGTTTATTTGAGCCTCAAGAACATGCACTAGGAGAGTAGATATCCCTAGATGTGGTGTGACATTCCATTTCTTGAGTGTACCATGCAAGTAAAGTTGTAACAGCTGATACAAGCAGTCTTTCAAATGGTCAATACCAAATTCAGTGCTGTCCTTTTTCTATTCACTTTCTTTGTAGTGAACTTCCAGTGTTTTTGTATCTTTTATTTATTGCTGTTTCCTTTATTTTGGGCAGGTAAGTTATTTGGGATCGCTCTCGGAACAAGAGATTGAATACCAAGCATTTATAAGGGCATGGACAAGAGCTAAAGCTAAAGAAATAAAACTCAACAAAACTTAAACCATGAGCAAGCAAGAAAACCTGACATACCAAACTAAATTCAAAAGCAAAGTAGTCTCGCCAACGAGGAGCAGCTGTGGATCATTAGCAACATTAACCAATCAGAATGAAGAAGTCTCCTCAACCATTTGCTCCTGGCGAGGGAGTTTGAGACCCAATTCATTACACACAGTCAAGCTCCTCTCTCAAGCACCAACCAATGGCACAGAATGAAGTGTTATTTTTCTTCTTTAAAAAGAAGAATTTAAAAGATTTATAAGCATGCAAGAAAATAAAAAAGATTTATAAGCATGCATTAATACTTCATGTTCATTTAAAAATGACAAAAAGTAAATCAATAAAATTATTGAATATGATGACTTTCTCCAAAGAAAAAGCACTAAATACTCAGAAATGACTAAATGACTACAGTTATTATGTAAAAAATGCCTGTTATGAATGCACAGCTGGCAAACAAAACCTGTGTGTTCAGGATTAGCATAGTGTTTTCAGGCTCTAAGACTTGGATAAGTCACTCAGCAGCTGATAACCATCAGTGAAATAACAGCTCATATATAATCCCAAGAGCTACTTTGAATAACCGGGTCCATCTTTGTAGTATATTTACAGATGAAGGAGGGGCTGAGTATGTTTATACAGTCTGACACCCCGAGATGGTCAGTCTGGCCATCTCATGCATGTCTCTGCATGGGTTCAAATCTCTCAGCAGCCACGAATCTCACAACACATCTCGCTGTTCTGGAGAACGCACACTCATTCTTCTACTTCAACACTGACTCGCTTAAAAATATTACACACAAAAACACACTTCTGAATACGAATTCCCACCGCATACAAGCCGCAACAAATCTCGCTTGATGTGATATGAGGGTAAATAGCCCTTCAGTCAAAAATGTGTTATGGTTGAGATGAATAGATATGTTTCAATTGATTTATCAATTGAAAGGATTAGAGTTGAATACCATGTCTGCCATGTAACCACTGTTGGGTCCTTGAGCAATGCCCTTAACCCTGTTAGGCGTTGTATAATAGCTGACCTCGCGCTCTGACCCCAGCTTTTAAACAAGCTGGACTATGCTTTGAAAGTATTTTTGTTTTTATATATTTATTATTTATGTTGCATACTATTTATGTATATATGAGAAATAATGCCGTTCATCAGCCTTCTTTCTTTCAGGAAGGCCTTGCAACAGACTTTGGAGTGTGAATTTGTATCCAGCTGGTCAAAAGAGTATTTGTAGGCCGTGTTCAGTTCATTATTCAGTTTTTATTCTTATGGTAATAAAATATTAGTGTACCTTGGTTAGTATCCACTAACTTTTTTTAGGTACACCAACATGATTTAAAAAATTGGTGCAATGTATACCCCCTTCCCATTCCTCAGGACCACATGATGTTTGAGCAGTAGATCATTTTCAGACAACACACACTATCATGTTATTACCATGTTAGTGTCAGTGGGTGCTGAGAATGGTCCACCACTCAAACATCATGTGGTCCTGAGGTCCTAGGGATTGTACACACACACACACAAACACACACACACACACACACACACACACACATACTGAGAAAGAGAGAGAGAGAGAGAGAGAGAGAGAGAGAGTCTGTATTACTTGGATGGAGGACAGATAGCTGCCAAGTTAGTGCACTCTGAAACAAACAGGGAAGCTTGGATGACAGCGGTTGTACAACACCGACATTGTGAGTCTTTACACAGCTTACACACAAGAGTTTTCCAGACCCTTTTAGCAAGTTCCTCCACATACTCACTCACACAAGCCTCTCTTCTACCACATCTGCAGGTTCCACAATATATACAAGTATACAGGAAGTCTAGATAGATACTTAGGCAAACAGGGCTGTGGTCCTTGGCAGTGCCGGCTTGTTTAAGAATAGCAGGATTTATTTAAACTGCCACTTCATGCTCCTGAATCATCAGCTATTTGAATCAGAACCAAAACGTAAAAAATCAGCCAGCAGTTTAACATATTTATTTAATCGCACAGTAAGTCAAAGACCTGACAGTATTACCCATGCTACATTAATTACTGTCCATCTATGGTGTCATAACAAGCCTCATTAAACAGGGATCACAGCTTAAAGGTTTTATAACATCAGAGCAAAATAAGAATTTTCAAAACCTTTAAATGTCACCCATCTGCACAAGCTAATTAAAAAGTAGAAAGCAATCTGAAAATAATAATAAAAAAGAGGTTGCACAATTATTCAACGAATACTTTGTTGGAGTGTCTTTTGATTTAATGACCACTTTGCCCACTCTCTCATGCAAAACTGTTCCAAATCTGTCAGACTTTGAGAGCATCTATTGTGCACAGGTCCCTTCAGGTCACCCCACATTTCTAGCATTTCTGCATTAGTTACTGTAACGTGGCAATTTGTTTTTCAATCAAATTAAAAAAATCATGATACTGATTTTTGGATTTTTTTTTTATAAAATGTTTGAAAATGTAGTGAAATAGTAACAAAACATCTTACAAAAGCACTGAAGCCACTTTTTAAAATGACATTTAATCCAGGTCAGGATGGTGGGGCATATCTGCACGTACACACCCGAAAGCTTACAGCATAGTTGGTAATTCGGGATGTGGATCCCCATGGTAGTGGGTTAACATAATTAACCATTGCACAATCCAAGCATTAAACAATGCAATCATTCTTGAAAAACATGAAGCTTTGACAAACAATCTAATCTTTTGCATTGACAGTCCATTACTCCCAAGTTTGCACCAATTGTGGCAGAATTTCAAAAACAAGGTACTGCACTGCCAAGTTGACATTGCTAGACCTTTGAACAAGGCCCTTAAGGTGTAATTGCTTGCACTGTATTTGGTCATTACAAATGCAATAACGGTCCCACTGTGACTTGGTAGTGTCATTGTTGCCTCGCAGCAAGAACTTACTTAATTTCTCCCTATGTTGAGGTGGGTATCCACTGAGTGTGTGTATGTGTTTGCTCTGTGAAGGACTGGTGACCTTTCTGAGGTGATTTCTACTTTTTGTGAAGTGAATCGTACCCACTGCGTCCTTGAATAGGCTAACGTGGTGGTAAAACAAATAATAATGAATGAATTGATAGATTAATTAATAACAATATTTGAAACAACAGTGGGCTGCTCTACAAAGCTACATAATAAGAGTCCAACTGAAAATAGGAAAAAAGTACATGAAATACGATGCACACAGTGATGACATCAGATGGCAGTGAGTAGTTGAAAGAAATATTTCCAGAAACAACAAAGGGACATGGATCCAGGAACATGTTCTTCTTGATTTAATCACTTTTATAGCAAACACACATGAGCGTACAACACCACCAAGCCTCAGACACACAGCAGCCAAACCAACACACTGCCTCGGGATATCTGGCATGCCGTTCCAGGCACACAAATCAACCTGACGCTTCAACAAAACATGGCCAGAGATTATAGCGCTTATCCTTGATGCATTCTAACCGACAGAGGTTCTGCGTTAGCAGTGTCTATAATTCTTGCTAACACCCCACTAAACAAAGGTATCACCAGTTTTCACTCCATGTTGTTTTTCACTCTCTCTTTCTCTGAACCAGAATTCGGCAGAGTACAATAAAAGGGAGCAGGAGTTCCCATCCAAGTAAAAGTTCCGGTGCAGTCCAGGAATGTGTTTCACATTTAAGCCGCAGATTGCAAATAAAAAAGCGACACACCTTTTGCATTATAGTTAATGAGGTTGAAAAGCTATCTGAAATAGAACTAGCAGTTTCTTCTAGTGTTTTTCGAATACAGCATGCCAAGAGCAGTTGGATGTCCTATTCTGAGTCCATGTCAAAACAAGTTCTTGGTCCAGAGAGAGAAAAGTCAGTGAGGTTTCTGTGGTTTCTTATGTGTCCTAAACCACACACACGCACATATACGTACATCCACATGAACAGTAATTCCCTCTCTGAAATGGCTCACACAGAAGTCTGATATTCACTTTGACGTTCAGTTCAGCTCCAAAGTCAATGCTGAATGGAGAACATGGCCTCATTTTCTGGCCAGGTCAGGAATGACATAATTCAAAAGCCAGCAAAATAATCCAATCATACTAAACTACCATCAGACATATAGCAGAGCCGTCACCACCACCTGTCTCACATTAAAACAAAATCCAATAACATCTCGAAACCAGGCTGCACTCAAGTTCATACAGTTGAAGCTTAAAAGTAATATGCACTTATATACAGAAACACGGATAACATTGCAGTCTTGTGTTTCCTGATTGTGTGCTTCTAACACGGTATGATTGGAAAACCTTCTGTTTATTGTGGGTTTCCATATACACCCACTCTGTTGGTGAAGTTGGTCTCTCTCACAACTCTTATGTAGATGTTGTTCCGCTCATCCTGTCATTCCCTTCTTCAGACACCCAAGTCTCAGCTCATATCTTTACATATCTTATAATGGATTTCAGATCTGATATCCATATATGAAACCGAACCCCAGTACCACAGATATATGATGATTCTTTATTTCTTTGACATCAAAATGTTTTTGGTTGACCATGTAGCCACTGATGCACTGCTGACTTCACATTATCATCACATGAAAATCTTCTTTACCAAAAAAGTGGAAGTCAGATGCCACTAAGTCTGAACTAAAAGCTCTCTCAGACACAACCTATTACTTTTTTATTACCTCACCGTTTCCATCTAAAGAATAAAATCTATTTCAAGAACTCAAATCAAATCATTTCATAATGAAATTGCAGTTCCAGCTCTCTGCAACTAATTTAAAAATTATGAATAAAATATTTATTTTTGTACTGAACTAAGGAAAGTTTCTCTGGAAAAGAGTGTCTATTAAATGATATAATATAAAACAATGTACATTATAACTTTTAGAGTCAGAACTCTAAAAACAACCATGCTCTGAAATTGAAACCTTCAAAATCAACAAAAGTTAAATGCTGATAATGGTGTCAGAGATTTTTTACTAAGCTGGGCCTACTCTGAGCTCATGGCTCTGTGTTAAATAAAACCACAAGAGCACATACAACCTTGAATCAGTTGTAAAACACGGTTTAAAGGAAAGGTGATGTAACAGTGATAAAAACTAAACTGTCACAGCTTTCTGAAATTAAGATCCGATACAATTAAATTATTTTCTTCACATATTCCAGCTTGTTTTGGAAGCTGTGGTCAGAGCACAGAGTCAGTCATTGTCCAGAGCCCCTGGATCAGACAAGGTTAAGGGTCTTGCTCACGGACCCAACAGTGGCTGCATAGCAGAGCCTGGATTTGAACCACCAATCTCTGGTTGATAGCCCAAAGCTCTACCAACTAAGCAACCATCATCCACTTAGGTAGACCTTCCACTAAATATGTGTCCCTATCCAATGGAATTTACTAGACATCTGAAATAATTTTGTGATATCTGGCACCAGTACATTACCAGCAGGTCATTTTTGTACACTGAGATGTGAATTGTGTTATAGTTCACACTGGATGTTATGGGGGTAAAATGGAAAAAATGTTTGACTTCTGCAATGTCCAGGAATTTGGATTGGTATTTTGACTGGTCCAAAGCTATGGAACGCTGTTGAGGGTTTGATGCAATATGTTGTGACACTTTCACCTCATCACCAGTATAAATGACCGGCAATGATAGCCACAGTGGCTCTTCTGTTGGTTCTACAGGTCTTCTGACATCAGTGAGTCTTGAAAACTGTAAGCTCAGTCAACTGTCCGTAGGTACTTATCAAGGCTGCCCATAAAAACCCCTTGATGTTTCAAAGATCAGGTCTCAGTGTCTGCTCATATCCACTGCATTCAATACAATCATGTACTAACAGGGTGTTTTAATCATTGAAGTTTGCTTTAATTCATTAGCATTTTACTGGTCCTTATTTTAAGATGTGAATTTATAATTACCCATCACCAAAGTCAGTTGAGGTACCTTACTGCTTAATTGTTTCATCAGTATTTAATTATTTAGGTATTTGAAGGCGGACTTAAATTTTAAATTGAATGTTAAAGTAAAGTGTAAGTAAAACTATTATCATAAATTAGTAGTTTATTTGAAAAGTGCAGCTAGCAAGCTGCTGTTATGCTTCATTGAGAGGTTCTAGCCAGAGAATTGACATGCTGGAAAGAGAATAAGACCACAAATCAAAACAGGAGAACGTTTAAGACAGAGTACCTAATTTTTCACTCTGTCTGGAGAACAATACAGCACATCTGTATTTTCCATGTAAAGTATACATCATTAGGAGTAAAGAAAAGCAAATTAGACATCATTAGGCGTAAAGAATAGCAAAGTAGACATCATTAGGAGTAAAAAATAGCAAAGTAGACATCATTAGAGTTGAACGGTAGAGCACCATGACCTTCTACCTGGTTTAGATTTTGTAAATGAACTTGTCAATAGACGTAGAGTGTTGATCACATCAAATCCTCCCACTCCCAGTCTAGTAGTGCCAAATTAGTCTGTTAACACAGAGCTCAAATAATGTACAAACTCCATTTCAATAAAAACACAACACAATAAAAAAAGATTTGTCAATTTTCTTGAGTTTTATTTAACTGATAGATTTATATATTTTGCTAATCATCTACATTGTACAGTATTTTGTAAATAGAAACAGATTTAGTATTTGATGTCTGCAATACACTTCAGTAATTTTGGAACAGACCCATGTTTATTCTTGTGTTTAATCAGCTTTCCAATAAATTTGACATTTTAATGGTTTGGAAACTGAAGACACTAATTATTGCAGCTTTGCAACTTCATGTTTTTCTCAATTCTAACTTGATACAAAACTTCAACTGGTCAACAGTCCATGGTCAATGTTGTCTGATGATGGACCACACATTGTTAATAGCAGACAGATTTGTACTGCAAGCAAGCCAATCAATCACACACATTCTTTTTCTACGCTGTCTTGGCCCACATAGATTACAGACGTCCCGGGTAAACATTTAACTTTGATGGCAGCATGTGTCTCTTTACAATCTCAATACAGTGAACATAGAAATTTAAGAATATAGTCTTTCATGGATATTTCCCTTGAACCTAACATCAGCTCACTGAAATATCCGCAAATTCACTAATATCCTTCGCATTTTTTATTTTTTGAAACAATATTTTTTTCATGTGTTTTGAAGCTACATTATTAGGAATTTACTAATTATGTAACACAAATATTAACGTAAATGTAGTTAATTTACCAAAGAAAATTGCTTGAATGAATGATTTATGTATCGCGGTAACATCGCTACGGTATTACAAGCTGATCTGTGGTAAATGGTGTAACAGAACACGGTGAGTCTTGTATATACTAATTAAGTTTATATTAATGTGCAAAAATGATTTACAGGTGTCAAAAGA